>NW_026847438.1:136274408-136356876 GCF_025583915.1 Anolis sagrei ordinatus | reverse complement strand
GACCTATTTTCCTTACTGTCGGTGATTAATCTCAGTATGGGCATCAACTATATGTTATGAAAAGTTTTGTGTTACAAAGAATTCAATAAGCCTTCTATTAAATGAACAGAAATACAAAAGAAAATCTCTGGTCAGTTCAGACAAGAGACATATCAATCTCTTGAAGTTTCTATGTGACAAAAGATCTCATCACCACACATCATGGCAAATCCATGGGCTTCTTTGGGGGGGGGCATGAAGAAGTCATTGCTCCACACCCTACATAGCATGACCTGCCTTCTCCCCTGAAGCCTGGCTTCCCCCCCCCCCCCATTGCTGGCAAGGCAGCACTGGAAGGCTCCCATCTTGTCGCAGTGGCGGCATATGCCACATACTCTCACTTTTTTGAACAAAACCCAACCGGAAGTACACGTGCATCATGTAATGGGCTCCACCCTGAAAGAGAAGAACAAGCAGCATAGGAAGGATGGAGTATCCTGTACATTCAAAATTACATTCCTGACCTGGTCTTTTTGACATTGGAAGGAACCTTCTGGGAGACCAGAATATTTCAGCAGCTTGCAGATCACCAGGAAAGGAGGGACACCACCCCAGATAGACCTCACAATATACCCCATTTAGACCTCCACTCCAGTTAGATCTCACAACCTCCAGCCACTCCTAGTCAAGGGGCAACCCCTACCAAGGGAGGTTGTCCACATTCTAACCTATCATACAGACACTCACACATGCTGGGAAGCACACCCCGCCCCCCAAAACCCCACAAGACCTCTGTCAAGTTCTCAAACCAATCTTTTCCTTCCCCTTGTCACTCTTGCATTCTCTTCCTTTAAGGGCAAAGCAGAAAATAGACTATGCTTCTGTCTATGATCCTCTCTCTGACATCACCAGCAATGTGATGCCAAATGTTCTAGAATGCAAAGCATCTCCTCTCTTTCCTGGGATGAGGGCAAACCCTTCCTGTTCTGCAACCTCAATTTTAACCACAGGAGTGAATTGTTTTTTCAACTAGTCATTGAAAGGTAAACATGGGCTTAATTTACATGTTGCATAGCGGAGTCAGATATCCTTGTAGAAATCCTGCTCCAAGAGAAAGAAAACAGATTAATCAGAAACAATACATATTCTTTTTTAGTTCGTGTTTTGACCTTGTGTTTTAACTTTCCAACATGCTTCTTTGCAAAGGGAACAAAGACATAAAAAGTACATTTTATCTTATTTTCCTTGTACTTGAAAGATAACATGGAAAGTCCTGGAATACATTAGAGGAAGCTGTAATAATACTGATGCTCACCTTAATAGTATCACATTTTAGCAACTCTGCCAATACTACAGTGAGAATGGGAAAATAGCATTAAGCATCCTGTTTTCTGAACCCAACAAGAAATGACACCCATGGTCTCCAAATCAAGATGCATAGCACCCAGGGCTGATCAAGGATGGTATGCTTATACTGGTGTTTGGGAAAAATTGTCTCAGAAAAAAACTTTCCAAGGAATGACAAATATCACACTAACAAATGAAATAGTTCACAAAACTGTCTAATGATTAAGTTTAGTTCCTACTCAGTGGTGGTTGGTGAGTTCTATGTCAGTAGTTTTTGTTCAGATTTTAAAAGATTTATTCAAGATGCTGAATCCATTTCCTACATTATTTTGGCACATTGGATATAGCTGTTTGAAAATCCAACTAAAATATGACTTGGGACTTACTAGTCACCACTGATCTTACTTCCTTTAAAAATTAGGATTCAAAAGGGCAAACTTTTCATGACATCTACAATCAGATCCCAAGACAGCTGCCTTTATTTGTTCAATGATATGGTGAGCCCAAAGGAAAAACTATAGCATGAGTTCTTCCTCTTTTCTTCTCTTGCTAGTCAAGTATCACAGAAAGGGCGGAGGGCTAAGTTTCTATCTTCCCTTGGTATCCGAACTCAGAGGTCCTTAAACTTTATAAGCAGAGGGCTGGTTCATGATCCCTTGGACTGTTTTTGTGGGGAGGGGGAGACGACAACTACTATAGTTTGAAAAGATGTGAACGCACACTGCACATATCTTATTTGTAGTTCAAAAAAGCATGAAATAACAATACAATATTTAAAATGAAGAACAATTTTAACCAACATAAATTTACGAGTATTTCAAAGGGAAGTGTGGGCCTGATTTTAGATGATGAGATAGTCAATTTAACTAGGATTGTTGTTGTTTTTGTTGTTGTTGTATGCCTTCAAGTTGTTTCAGACTTTAGGGGACTGGGTAAATTACCCTAAGGCTACACCCAGCCCATGGGGCTTAGTTTGGGGATTCCTCTCCTAAAAATTGGTTTCATAAATTGCATTTGCTCTTGATACCATATTGTTACAGGTTAGCTAAAATGAAAACTACACCAAAATAATACAAAATGCACTGAATCAAAATTCTGCATGGCACCCCAGAGTTTGTCTGTAGTTCAAAACATTTCTAAACTCAAAAAGACATGATTCTATTTGTTCTGGTACGGCTGTACCAGGAGCTCCAACTTTATTTGCTTTGTATTAAATGTTTGCTTGTAGTTCAAGGTTTTAGGGATTCTTCAGAAAGGTGGCTTCCTTTGGTTGCAGTCGTAGGGCAAGTCACCTGTCCATCATCGTTAAGTTTTGGTTCCACCCCTTGCTCAGGGCAATTGGGAAGGGAAGGGAGCCATTTTTAGTTAGTCTCAGTAAGGAAAGCTAATGTAGAGGACGTGTACAAGCTTCTCCTGTACAAAAGCTTCAACCCTTAAGACTTTCCGGGGGAGAACAGTCTTAAGAGCATCCAAAGATTTCCAAAGATTTCCAGGGAAACAGCCCTAAAGCTTTCGGAGGGTAAACAGTTTGGAAGACCAAAGAATTCCAGCTGGAGAATCTACTGGCCTTACTGGTAGGTCCACTCGGTGCTCGAGATGCAGTTCGACCCGGTAGCGGAGCCCACATCAGTAAGGCTTAGATTACAGTCAGCCTGGGAGAAGTTAAAAAGGGATTTTCCTTTAAAGTAAAGAAACAGTTATTGAAGACAATTGCCTGTCCCTCGTGGACAAGATTAGGAAGTCACCAGTTGCATAAAGCCTAGAAACATTTGTTTAACTTTATTGAAGACAAGAGAACTTTCTGTTTGATTGTTCATTAATAAAGGACTTTGTTATACTTCACAAGCCATCTAAAGACCATTTGTGGTGGAAAATCCTTGAGAACTTCTGTTCGGGGGCCCCTGGCTTCCCACTGGGCTCAAGTTGCACGTCTTATTTTAAAAGCAATTCATTACATGCCCAGCGTGTGACAGAACACTATTAATCATATTAAAAATGAGTATTGCAAAACAAAGTACTTAAAACTGAAACAGTAAATAAACTTCCCATCCCCTCAGTTTTCATAGTGAGATACCCATCTCTCCAAACCACTTTCACTGGAGTAGTTCCATCTATTTGCTTTCCTTACCAACATACACACAAACTTTGTAAGGATTGCAGCCCAGAATGTCAGTTACAGAGTCTTATTAAGCTAAGGTCCCTTATCTGTATTCATTCCTATGCTTGTTCCTCTTTAGAACAGCCTTTTTGGAAGTCTTCACAAAGGACAGTTCCATAGTGCGCAGGCAGCTTGTTCATCTTCTTTGGCTTCTGTCCACCTGGTTTCCTTTTCCCTCACATACAATGGAAACTGCACAAGTTCTCTCTTCAAAGCATTCTCCTATCTGTGAAAGAGGAAGTCAGCTTTGCCAGTGCTCCTTTTCATTCTGCTCTACAACTTTCTTTCCTTTTCCTCCCCCTCTTTTTTCTATTGCACCTGCTGCTGACATTTAGACACATAGTCCTGAACTTGTTCCTCTTTTCCTGTGCCTTGTTGTATTCTACTCTTTGGGCTTTTCGAGATAAGGTTGTGGGTGCCATCTGAGGTGCATTGTTCCATTTGCAAGAAAGCACCTTATGGAAGGAAAACAGTGTTACAATCACATTCTTTCAGAAACCGAGAGTCTAGCAGGTCATTTGACAAAGCCAGCAATAAGAAATATTTAACTACACTCTTTCCCTCTCCACTCGATTCTCATTCTTCAAGACATATGTCTCTGTATGTGGTATCTACCTTTCTATCTGTCTCTGTGTGTAGGTGCATGCATTTACAGAACTCCTTTTTTTGCCAATGCCAGATTAAAATTTTCTGCCTCATTAACACATTGGAGCAGAAGGCAGTCTTTGATTGCTTTGCCTGGAACAATCCTGACTTAAAAAAAAACAACAATAGTTGCTGGATTCACACACCAAATAACCACCTTATCATAGTGAGAAATTTACCAGTTGTAGGACACTTCAGCCTCTTTTCAAGCATGGAGAAGCACAGAACTTATCACATGTTCTAGGGTGGAAAAGAGGCAGAAATGTCCTGAAAGGGGTGAACACTGAACATAGGTCAGCATTGTGTCCAGAGCTCCCATCTCTTATCACACTTTAGTCCCATGTTAGTGTTTAGTCCCAGCTAGTGTCTCTGTAGATCTAAGAAAACTATGTCTTGATTTAAGTCGTTGACGGCCTGCTTGATACCCAAACAGGGGATGGGCTGGAGATGTCTCTGCCTTGGTCCTTTCACTGTTGGCTGCTACTTCCCGGCGAATGTTGGGTGGTGCAGTGCCGGCTAAGCAGTGTAATTTCTCCGGTGGTGTGGGGCGCAGACACCCTGTGGTGATGCGGCGTGTCTCATTGAGAGCCACATCCACTGTTTTGGTGTGGTGAGATGTGTTCCACGCTGGGCATGCATGCTCAGCAGCAGAGTAGCATACTACCAAATTTGCAAAATCTGTGTTTTTTTTCTTTTTCTTTTTAATCTGTGTGTTTGCTTTGCTCTGCTAGAACTGTAATACGATGGTATGGTTGCTGATGACACGATAAATAAATAAATAGTCCCATGTTTAAAATGGAAAGCAATGGTTTTAACCTGGAACACTATCTTTTGTATCCTATGGGCTTTGGTTCAGAACAATTGGTTTCATAAATTGTATTTGCTCTTGATACCATATTGTTATAGGTTAGCTAAAATGAAAACTACACCAAAATAAGATACTCCACCAAGATACTCCACTTTGGCAGGAAAAACGAAATGCAAAGATACAGAATGGGGGACAATGCCTGGCTCGAGAGCAGTACGTGTGAAAAAGATCTTGGAGTCCTCATGGACAAGTTAAACATGAGCCAACAATGTGATGTGGCGGCAAAAAAAGCCAATGGGATTTTGGCCTGCATCAATAGGAGCATAGTGTCTAGATCTAGGGAAGTAATGCTACCCCTCTATTCCGATTTGGTTAGACCACACCTGGAATATTGTGTCCAATTCTGGGCACCACAATTGAAGAGAGATATTGACAAGCTGGAATGTGTCCAGAGGAGGGTGACTAAAATGATCAAGGTTCTGGAGAACAAGCCCTATGAGGAGCGGCTTAAAGAGCTGGGCATGTTTAGCCTGAAGAAGAGAAGGCTGAGAGGAGACATGATAGCCATGTATAAATATGTGAGAGGAAGCCACAGGGAGGAGGGAGCAAGCTTGTTTTCTGCTTCCCTGGAGACTAGGACACGAAACAATGGCTTCAAACTACAAGAAAGGAGATTCCATCTGAACATGAGGAAGAACTTCCTGACTGTGAGAGCCGTTCAGCAGTGGAACTCTCTGCCCCGGAGTGTGGTGGAGGCTCCTTCTTTGGAAGCTTTTAAACAGAGGCTGGATGGCCATCTGTCAGGGGTGATTTGAATGCAATATTCCTGCTTCTTGGCAGGGGGTTGAACTGGATGGCCCATGAGGTCTCTTCCAACTCTTTGATTTTATGATTCTATAATAGGATTCCATGGAAAGAAGTGATTTTAAACTGGTGTCTGTCTCCTTTAATATAAGAAGATTTGAGCAGGGCAAGGTATCTCTTGGTTTTTGAATATTGCTGTTTCTCCTGATTAAAAACAAGAAGTAATACTAACCTCGTGATGAAAGCAAGATGAATTTATTGCCAGCTCTTAAGTGTGATGGGGAGGCAGAACTAGAAACGGATTACTGGTGATATAAGAGGGGTGATTCTTGACTCTTAAAGGGATGGTCACCCATGCTTTCCCCTCTCAATGTGATGAGGTGGATAAAGTCTTCAAAAACTTCTTAAAATTTTTGTGTTTTAAAATCAAAAAGTCTACTTGTCAGGTTTTACAATGTATTGCAATGTAATATAGCTGAGTCATGCACTGCTAAAGGGCTTCTATTGGAAATGCTGAGTCATGCATTAACTGTATATAGAACTCATTTGGGGAATGTGTTCTGGCCTAGTCCAGGTGATTGTGAATGATGTAATCCTGGGTCTGAGTTAAGTTAATGAGTTGGGAACCAATCAGAGATTGCTATGTGTAATGAATTGTATATAAGGAAGTCATGTACAGTGTATATCTCTCCTTGTGCTGTGATGTTGTTCGTCGAAGGCTATATGTAATTAAAAGAACCTGTCTGCTAAGACAAGATATAACTGTATGCTGTGGTAAGTTTGTAATATCATCTAGACTGGGGGAAAGACAATGGTAAAACTGACAATGGCCGGGCATGTGCTCAAGTGTCTGTAAAAGGTTCCAGAGTGACTGCAGGCTGTGGGAGCAGTTGACTGAAAATACTGTGCAGGAAGAAGCTACTGGAAAGTGCTGAAGTTGTGCAACTGATCTGCTGCTGAATTGTGAAATTAATCTCAACACTACTTCATATCTCAACTATATTAAATCATTTTATTTCTTCATTTTTCAAACACAGAGGCCCAGCCTGGCCATGCATATTGACGACACTGTGGAACTGTACAAGAGTTTTTCAATATCCCATTTATTGCCATTTTTGGCATAATTAAATTTTACATCAACTTTGTTATTCCTTGATTCCACATATTCTTTCCCTCCTTATTTTTTTTATTCACAACTGCTCCTGTGAGTGGCCAATTTATTTTCTTGAACTACACTGGATGCTATGTCTTCTGGGCCATTATCTAGTGTTATAGAAATAACAGGGAATGCCTGGGTTGGGAACGTGTCTGTTTTTATTCCTTTCCATATTCTGAAAATCCTTCTTTCCCAAGGGCTGGTTTAAGATATATTGAAATCCAAGTATATCAAGCATGATCAAGGCTGTATTATATAGAACTTGAAATTCAGTAATAATTTCTAGAGAGTACGTGTGGTATTTAGGGAGCCTCATTCCATTCTCTATGGCTTATTTAAGTCTCTTTCATGCTATCAGTTTATTGAACAATATCTTATTCATTGCCATGTCTGGGCTTTATAGTTTGATGAGACACTAGCACTCTTTTGGCTCAGAACTGATAATACTTGATGAAACTAGAAAAAACAGAGTTTCATAGTGCAGGTAAGACAGTTAACGTGGTAACAAAGTGTTGTAATTCTGTGGTGTGAGAGCTGGCATGGATTCTTTAACACTGAATTACACTGAATGACTACAGTTCTAGAGTGAGGATCATAAATAGTACTGCAGGTCAGATATCTACTGCATCATTTTCCAGGTTCAACTTGTTTCAAGCTCATCACTACCTACCAGGTATCTGCATTAAAAAATAAAGCTACATCTTATTTATATACTAAAGCAGTGATTCCCAATTGGTGTGTCCACAGATGTTTTGACCTTCCATCCCCAGAAATCTGAAGAGCTGATAAACTGGCTGGGGTTTCTGGGAGTTGTAGACCAAAACACCCAGGGACCCACAGGTTGAGACCCATTGTACTAAAGCAATTGATGTAAATATTTTATAAGATCTTACCAAGCATTCTTATAGGTAAAAAGGTAAAGATTGTCCCCTGACATTAAGTCCAGTCATGTCCGACTCTAGGGTGTGGTGCTCATCTCATTTTCTAAGCCGAAGAGCTGGCATTGTCCATAGACACCTCCAAGGTCATGTGGCCAGCATGACTGCATGGAGTGTCATTACCTTCCTGCCAGAGCAGTACCTATTGATCTACTCACATTTGCATGTTTTTGAACTGCTAGGTTGACAGAAGCTGGGGCTGACAGCAGAAGCTCACACCGCCCGCCTGCCCCCCGGATTCGAACCTGTGACCTTTCGGTCAACAAGCTCAGCATCTCAGTGCTTTAACCCACTGCTCCACCGGGGGCTCCCTTATACCTTTTATTCTTATACCTATTAGAAATACGGGAGTATGCCTAAAACTTGCTTACTTTGGAAAGTTGAAGTTCAGCTTTCCCTCACTACTAATGTTTATTTTAATCTTATGCCATATTAGTAATTCAAACTATGTTTAAATAGGATTAGAGAAGTACATGCTTGTCTTTGTTATTTAGTTATATTTTTTGCAATGTGTGGTATTGATTCAGGTTTAGTAGAAACTATATCTGAGGCTGCAGTTATGGATTTTTTATATTTGTTTAATTTTTGGGTAAAGAAGAAAATGAGGAAGGTTTTAAAAGTGAACTATTCTCCCAAAGCTTTAGCACGTGCACACACACACACACACACACACAATCTTATTAAGTGAAATGGACATATAGCATTTTTGTTTGGTTCTGACTACTAATTTTCCAGTCATTTTAATAGTGATGTTGTGAGACTCATTATGTTATCACCATTTAAAATATTCTTTCTATTGAGATAAATGGGCAAGGTTGTTTCTGTAGCTTTTTCACAATAAATTTGGTTGTAAATGAATTGATCAATTTTTATCTCCAGGTACTGAATTTTGGCTATTTGATAATACCCTACAAACAAAGAAAGATAAAATGTATTGTCGAAGGCTTTCATGGCCAGAATCACTGGGTTGTTGTAGGTAGACTCCTGCAGAAGTGAGATGATCCCTACATAAAAACTCCAACCATCTACATAAAAACTCCAACCATCACTCAAGTCAAAAAAGAAGCACCATTAAAGCCTTGGCAGACCGTGCAAAAAGAATCTGCGAACCCCACCTCCTTCAAGATGAACTGAACCACCTCAACTGGGCTCTACAGGCCAATGGATACTCCACCTCAGACATCAGAAGAGCTGCAAGACCGAGAACAAGCCACGAGAGTCAAGACAAAGATCCACCCAGAGGAAAAGTGTTCTTGCCATACATCAAGGGAACCACTGACTGCATAGGGAAGCTGATGAGGAAACACAATATACAAACTATCTACAGACCCACCAAGAAAATCCAACAAATGCTACGTTCAGCAAAGGACAAGAGGGATCCTCTCACTTCTGCAGGAGTCTACCATGTACCATGCAGCTGTGGACAAGTCTACATAGGGACCACCAAACGCAGCATTGCCCAAACATGAATCAAGGAACATGAAAGGCACTGCAGACTACTTCAACCAGAGAAATCAGCCATAGCAGACCACCTGATGAACCAACCTGGACACAACATTTTATTTGAGAACACAGAAATGCTGGACCACTCTCAAAACCACCCTGTCAGACTACACAGAGAAGCCATTGAAATCCCCAAGCATGTGGACAATTTCAACAGAAAGGAGGAAACCATGAAAATGAACAAAATCTGGCTACCAGTATTAAAAAACTCTAAAATTGCAACAGCACAACAACAGAGAGGAAGCAGGCTGGGACATCTAATTACCTCTCAACAAAAGTTTGCTCCAGGCACAGTCAGCCCATTGTATGCTAATCAAGGTGGTCAGTTGAAACATTCACACCTAGCTCCAGCAGACAAGCGTCCTTTGTCCCACCCTGGTCATTCCACAGATATATAAACCCTTTTTCCTAGTTCCAACAGACCTCACTACCTCTGAGGATGCTTGCCATAGATGCAGGCGAAACGTCAGGAGAGAATGCCTCTAGACCATGGCCATATAGTCTGAAAAAACCTACAACAACTCAAAGATAAAATGACCTGTTTTGGGGCATAAGTGAATTCTTACATGATACAACCAAAAACCCAGGAAGCTTTTGTAGTATATGGGATCTGTTCACACCTAAGGAAACTTAGGCAGAATTTAGAAAACAATTTTTGGCCAACTTCAACAATCACCCCCGGGCCATATCAGATCTTGAAGACGTCATTTACCAAGTTCAATAAAGGAAGGTTTTTCAGTCTTTCTGAAGGCTAGTCAGAATAGAGATGAATAGAACAATTCAGGACCACAGATAGAGCTCCAAAGTCATCATGACAAGAGTTTCTCATCCAGGAACTCCAGCTTAGTTGGTTAATTCTCTCTGATTCCTCAGAAGTTCCACCCATAAAATTTACTCTAATAAAGGGCCTGTGATCACTTAGCTTTTCTTCAGACATGATTTTTCATAGCTAAGGAGCCAGGGAGGAACTTTTTTTGAGAGTTAAGATGAAAATAAACCCCAAGGACAAATGAGAGAGTACTAACAATTCTTCAGGGGGTGAATGCCTCAATGACTGAGATCTTTTGGTCAGATTGCCTTTGGCACCTGGAGGTATGGCACATATACTTTGGTGAATTTTGTATATGGAATGACAGCAGAAGAGAAGTCTAAAGAAATGCTAATGTGGATGTTCTCAACTCACTTCTGGTTAAACCTCTCCCTGTTAGTCTATCAGAATTTTAATGGGGGGTGCTTGCATATCTAGTTATATAAATTAAAATTATCTAGATACCACTGTTGAGCTGACTTTTGAATAGCAGGGGCTATGAAACATCTGATACAGATTTAATAGCTTTATTCTCAGTTTTTAAAAATATCTTTATTGAAAGTTTTCCTTTTTTAAAATACAGTGTAATAAATTGAGAATAATAAAGAATGACTAGAAAGAGAGAAAGAAAAAGAAAGAGAGAGAAAAAAGGAAAGAAAGAGAAAAATTTAAAAAACAGCGGAGACAGATGGTATATATCTCCTTCGTTGACTTCCTTTGTATCTTCCGAGTGGGTTTTCCTTTTCCTTCTTCCACCTGTATTTTCTTTTCTTCCTGTTTTCTCTTGTTTTTATATTGTTGTATTTCTGTTCTCTTGTTTCAAATAATTTGTCACTTTTGTCCAATCAGTTTCTTTTATTGGGGTTTCTTTATTTTTTGATATCAGATATGTTAATCTATCCATGTTTCTAATGTCTAGATTTTTTTCTGTCCAGTCCTTAATTTCTGGAATCTCTTCCTTCTTCCAGAATTTTGCATAGCAAATTCTTGCAGCTGTGTTCAGTAAAAAAAAGAAGTTTATCTGTGTTTTTATCTATCTTTGGGTCTGTTATGCCTAATAAAAATAACTCTGGTTTGAATGGGATTCTTATGTGTAGCATTTCCTATAACGTTTCGTGAATTTTTTCCCAGTACAATTTAGATTTTGAACACGACCACCACATGGGGTTGGACTGGAAGACCCATTAGGTCTCTTCCAACTCTTTGATTCTATGATTCTATGTGGAAATATGATCCCTCCATCCTTCCACATTTCCAGCATTTTGTATTTATATTTTATAAGATTTTCCTAATTTTTGAGGGGTCATATACCATCTATGTGCAACTTTAAGCCAATTTTCTTTTAAATCTATTGCATACGTATATTTAATCTTTATTCTCCATATTCTTTCCTATTCTTCTTTTTTATTGTTTTTCCTAAATTTTCATTCCATCTTTTCATGTATTTTTTCACCCTCTATTTCCATGCTCCATCCCATTAATTTCTTCTATAATTTTGTTATGATCTTTCTTTTGGTTTTTAGTATACTGTCCCTAAAGGTGTCTTGTTCCTGAAAGCCTTTTTCTTTATCTTTCTTAAAGCATTCATTTATTTGCCTGTATTGGTACCACGATATTTTTTTGTTTATCATGTTCATTTCCTGTTGAGTTTATTCTCAGTTTTGAGGAAGTGTGTTGTTCAAGTTCAGCAGTTAGAGTGGTTTTAATTGGATTATAGAATGGAAAATGCCTGTGTAAACATGGGGAAGGTGCAGTAAGACTACTTCTTGCAAACAGAATGCTGGGTTGAATGGGCCATTCTTGAATTTTAGGCTAAGTGAGAGACATTCACATTCATGTGAGAGACTATCTGAATTTTTGGGCACAGCAAGATCTTGGTTTCACATAGTACCAGAAACTGGGTAAGATAAGGACCCCTTAAAGCTTTCTCCATCATTTGGTACTTCAAAACTAGCCCAACTTATATGTTTTAATCAACTCAGTGTATAATCCATTGCTTTGATTTGGACAGAAATGGGCTGAAGCACCATTGGTAGTATGGCAAAGTATGAGACCATTTTTGCTTTGATTAATGAAATGAATGGTAACTTTCCATTAAATCAGTACAGCATTCCAACAAGATTCTGGCCAGTGCATATACAATTTGCTTACATTGTACATAAATACATATCAGTTTCATTTGACCTTAAAACTTTATCCCACTGATTTCACATTGGATATGCTACTTGTAAATATATGTAGGATTGCAGCTATAAATTTAGCTAGCAGCTCTGGGAGCACAGATTAGGAAAAACGCTAGATGAATGCAGCTAGAATATATTAAAATTTGTGATTCTTTAAAAGTCAAGAAGACATTCTCCTTTGCTTAAGAAGTGAGAAATATTTTTTCAACTATGGAATGCTGCAAACAATTCTACCTATTAAAAAGCCATTAAGCCCAGAAATTCACAGAAGCACATCCACAACAGCTGTTCTCAGTAAGTTCTTTGTATTAGGCACTACTATTGGAAACTGAAGGTCAAGAAAAACAACACTGTTCACTTGAAACTGTTTTATTTTTTTGTCTCTCTCATGCAATGTTTTCTCTCTCTAAAGAAGGGCAGCATTAGAATGACAGAACTGAGTCTAAAGTCATTGTGATGTGATGTTGGAGGTGAGAATATCAATCTACACGAGATACCTCCGTATGGAGCTACATCACCTTTATATGAGAAAATAGGGAGGGGTGGACAGAATATGAGTTGGAGTATAAAAAGTAATAGTTTTTCAAAGAGAATGTTGAACACTTAATGATTTCAATAATTCAATTTTCAAAGCAAGACTCTGACATTTTAGTACAGAACCAGAACCACCACTGAGCTGAGACCGAGAAGCATGTTTGTTCCAAGCTCTCTTCATGTGTAGGCCTTTTCAAGACAAAGGAAGTTTCTTATCAGAATCCTGTGTAAACCCTCTACATTGCAACTCCTCTAATCACAATCAGGATTTTCACTAGAGAATATTGGAGGTGTGTTCCAACACATCTATTTAATGAGAAGTTGGAAATCGTAGCTATTGGAAGTTCAACTGATATCCTTTACCCACGAACCACCTTTAGGGTATTATGAGGTTGTATATAATACTTGGTGTCATGATTTTAGTGTTGAACCATGGCTCTGAAGACCAGGGTTTGAATCCCTTCTATCACAACCTTGGTGTAATACCTGATGTAGAATACAGAGAAGCATACAAAAATGACAATTCATCAACAACCAGTGATTATTGATATAAAGTCATAGGGCGCTTACTTCTATGAATCCATGTGTTAGATTTCTGTGCAGAGGTTATTACAGCTGTAGGGAATGCACCAGGCCTGTGTTTTAGATTGTTCCTATTTAATTTTTTAGAATAATTTTATTTATTTATGAAAAATGTGTATCTTTGTAAATTTCATTCTTGCAAGAGACATTTTAGCATTTCCCACATCACTGCAGGAAGGTAATTCAAATTTGATGTTTTTGAAAACTATTTCTAGCCTATATGGATTTTTTTCACAGAAAACTGCATTTTCTGTACAGAAAACAAGAATTTATTTATTTAATTTTTTACTGTATTTATACCCCACCCTTCTCAACCCAGTAGGGGACTAAAGGCAGCTTACATATATAAGCAATTTGATTCCAAAAACACACATAATAAAATATATACATTATAACAATCATTAAAACATATATAACCTTAAAAGCACTTATTTAAAATCACACAATCCAAAATCGTAGTCAGTGGCTGTTCCAATTTGTCATTGCACTATTCCATCTTTTCACACTGATAAATCACTCACTGAATACTTGATCACTCATTCATGTCTTTAACCTTTTCCTAAAGGTCAAGAGGGAGGGAGCTGATCTAATTTCACTTGGGAGGGAGTCCCATAGCCAAGGGGCCACCACTAATAAGGCCCTGTCTCTCATCCCCTGCCTACCACACCTGCAAAGAATCCTGCACAGAGAAAAAAAGTCTTTTTTCTCTGAAGGAAACACATTTTGTATGAAGAAAATACTTTTTTGTGTAGGAAGCTTATGACTTGTGCAGAAAATGCCAGAAATAATTCATGATAATATAATTGTAGCTTCTTCTGGATTCACTCCTGTAAACCTTTGAGCTATTCTTTCCTTCAAGCATACAAGTACCACACAATATGGTAAGAATATGGGGGAAATGATGAAAGCAGTTTTGTGAAAAGAACTCACAAAACATATTTACAGTTTGGAACTTCTGTGTAAAATAATGCACGTAGATATTTTGAGATGCAGAAAATACTATTTATCCAACCTTGTTCAGTGGTACTTGTGTGTTGGTACTCTGCATAAGAAGAGCTACTGGTTTGTGTTGTTTCTACCCTAATAGTTCATCTTGCAAAGATGTATAAGTTTTTATTCTCTTTAAAAACAAAACAGTAGTCTACTTTTTTACAGGGAGGAGGCTAGGAGAGGTTAGAATTATTTATTTATTTATTTAAAAGTTTTGTATACCGACCTTCTCACCTCTCGAGGGACTCAGACTGGTTTCCAACCATAATATCACATACAATCAATAAAACATCATAATACATATTACAGTAAAACATTAAAACAGCAATTACAATCAATAACTATAATGGTCAGTCGTCACACTAAAATCGTTGCTCATCATCCTCCATCCATATCTCAGGGTGTTGGCTCACTCGTCAAATGCCTGTCTCCATAACCAAGTCTTCACCTGTTTCCTAAATGTCAGGATAGAAGGGGCGGTTCTGATCTCCAGTGGGAGAGAGTTCCAGAGTCGAGGGGCCACCACCGAGAAGGCCCTGTCCCTCGTCCCCACCAGACGCGCTTGCGAGGCCGGTGGGACCAAGAGCAGGGCCTCTCCAGACGATCTTAATAATCTTGATGGGAGAATACGTTTGGAGAATTACACTATCAGAATTTATTTGTGTGCATTTTTGCATGTAGTCCATCCCATAGACTCAGGTAGGGTTTTAGTTTATTTGTTGAAGGCTTTCATGGCTTGAATCACTCAGTTGTAAGTTTTTTGGGCTGTATGGTCATGTTCCACTTACAACTCGGGATTTTTGTTGTTTCCATTCCACCTTTTCTGAATTCACTGCAAAATTCATCTGGGAAAGTAAAAGCTTTAACCTGAGTTTTGATGTGTGTATATGTGGAATAACTGGACTTGTTTAGCACTACAACCACATTATCATTTCTAACCAGCAGAGCATAATTTAGCTGCTGTGTGTCAAAATGCCTTTCCTTGCTTGCATGTGTTACTCCTGACAGCTTGGCGCCTAACAAAAGAGGAGTAGGCGAGCTTCAAATTAGACCATTTGTTCCCCTTTATTAACAAAGGAAAATAACAGCCCCACTGGCAAGCAGCCTGTATAAGCTGTCCCTTCAGCACCACATAACATAGGCTTTAATTAAATCACAATTCTCTCCACCTCACTCTTTCGCTATAATAAGATGCAATGATGCAAGTTAAAGTGAGTTTTCTGTAAAACCAACCTCACTATGGTATTTTGAAGACACTGCCACTTGCCTTATTGATTTTCTAAAAGAAAAAGAAGAAGATTGTAGCTTGTGGTCACCTCAATGTCAGAGTTCTTAGAATGCCACCAACAAAGAGGTGAGAGCTGATTTTGAGTTCTGCATTCAGACATATCAAAGGGTTAAATGAAACATAGGACTTAGCTTGTATAACTTCATTGCTGTGATAGCTTGCTATGCCATCATCACTACCTTGGGCTCAAAGCTTAAACTCAGAGCTAAAATTTCAAACCATAGAAAAGCTACACACATAATTAAACTATCTATAGAATTAAACATAGTTAATAACATGTCAATTCTAAAAAAAAGTATAAAAAATCCAACACAGTGTGATTTTTTTCCCTACTGCGTAATCAATCCTAAAGGCTTTCTGAAACAAATGAACAAAGTTTTCACCCGCCTATGGAATGATAGCAAGATGTGGGGGAGTATAGCCTGTCTACTAAGTATGTTCTGTTAGCGCTCAGCAGAGTATTGCAGAAGCTCAGAATAATGGACTCTGGAGTCTCCCGGTAAAAGTAGGTTTCAACTTTACTAAAGCAGCTCAGAACATACAACATACACCATCAGCCAGGCATGGGGGGGGGGGGGGGGGGCTTGGGGGGCTTCAGCCCCCCCCCCCCCGAAATTCTCATGGTGGTCCGCGAGAAGGCCTTACTGGTACATTATTTAAACTGTTATGTTTATTCATATCATGATCTGATCACCATACTCAATATATCTCATATGCATGGGGGTATTGGGGTAACGATACAAAAGGTTTGCTAGGGTAGACCCTCTTTCACTCAGACTCAGCCCCCCCCAAATCAAACTCAGCCCCCCCCCCCCCCGAATCAAAATCCTGGCTACGGGCCTGCCATCAGCGGACAGATGTGAAGAACACAAACCGAAAGAGATAGGCACAAATGTAAACTGCAGCTGGAAGGGAGTTTATCTCTGGACACTCCCTAATCTTCCACACAGCAGGAACTCAGGGTCACATTCTCACAGCTTGTTACTTTGCTGTTTTTTAACCCTTCTGTGCCAAACTACACAGAAGGGTTGGCAATACAATTCTATTACAATCACAATCCTACTACATAAAATTGCATTTAAACATACATCAAACATAAATCATACACTGACATGTTCCACGCCCTGGGAAGCTGCCCTTGTCCCACCAACTGTACCAGTGAAAATGATAAAACAAAGAGACTTTTTAAGAATGCCATAACAGTTAAATTAATCACAAGGTAGTAGTTAAGAGAGCTGGAATCATTTTGGAGCATTTCATATTCATAAGTGGACTTGTGCCTTACGAAACAAAATTGTGAAGCTGTGTAATGCCCATATCCAGGAGAGAGCGAGCTGTGGTTACATAACTGTGTAAACGATCTAGTAAAAGGGCTAATATGCAATGGGACCAAAGCAAATTAATTTGTTATGTTCCCCGATGCAGATTGGGTATTTGCCATGCTCACTGGGTACCCACATGCACATTGAGCACTCTTGGAGATGTCCTGTTACACATCTTCACAATTCAGTAACCATGTTTCCTAGTGCCTTTGCTCCTTAATCAAGTGCACACAAATTTACACTGAGTGAAAGGTCATAAAGTCTACATTTCTCTTCCGAGCTTCCTCCAAAACAATATTTAAAAAGCATAGGAAAGTTCAGAAAAGTTCCTCCTGGTCCTAGCACTAGAGGCAGGAAAGAACCCAAAAATTATTGTGTAATCTAGATATCTCCTTTTCACTAAACCTAAAAATCTGCAGATTCATTACTTGGTGGTAGAAAGGCCATCATAATCCTTAAGTCATTACATTAGTTTGTTACTGTGTCCAGTAAAAGCATGTACTAGTAACTTTCCTTCCCTCACTATGACATTTTAGAGATGAAATCCAAATGGATTGTTCTTGTATATTTTAAAATAAATTCACATATAACAATAAGCTTTGTAATTGAATGAATTAATAATTGAGGCAGTTTAATCAGATTCAAAATAGTAAGTGACCATTTGTAAGTAACTGATGAGGAATGCTAAGAAATGTCTCATACTTTTTAAAAATTGGAGGAACTAAAAAAGGGGGGGGGATACTGCCATTCTTCCTCTTTTTAGAGTGAGGGAAGTGACGTCAGTGTCATGACGGCAATAATGAAAAGTGCTGAAGAAGACAAATGAAGTCAATTAAGTATAAAAGCAACTAAGTGTCAGCTCCCGCCAGATCTCAGAACAAAACCACGCTCACAAGTAACTTCTTGAACACAGGTTTATTATTCAGTCTGAACAGGATGAGGAAGAAGATAGATCTGAGTATTTTCCCGCCAAACAGCCAGCAATATGTCCCTCCTGTTTCCCCCTCCTTCCTCCCCCTCTTATCACAAGTTGTGGCTACATTCCTTTCTCCCTGGAACAAAGCATTCCCTCCTGCCAGATGGCCCCCTTATCAAATCATAATTCACTTTGATGTCAGGAAGGAGTCTTCGAGGAAAGGAGGATCCGATCCGGCTATGTTGACTTAACTTGAAGGCCACATCCTGACACTAAGGGAAATGTGCATGGGTAGTTAAATATTTTGTTCAAGAAGTCCTAAAAATATATAATCAGATTGATTTTTATTGATCCTCTCAATACATTATTGAACTACTATACAAATTACATATAACTTTGAACATGCCATGTTGAAACTTTATTACCTCAGCAAGTCAGAGCCATGGTGGCACAATGGGTTAAGCTCTTGTGCTGGCTGAACTGCTGACCTGAATATTGCTGGTTCAAATCTGTGAGATGGAGTGAGCTCTCATCTGTCAGCTCCAGCTTTCCATGTGGGGACAGCAGAGAAGGATGGTAAAACATCTGGCTGTTCGCTGGGCAATGTCCTTGCAGACAGCCAATTCTCAAAAAAATACTTCAGCAAGTGCTGGGTTTGTTTTTGTTGTTGTTGTTGTTGTTGTGTCAGGAGCAACCTGAGAAACTGCAAGTCACTTCTGGTGTGAGAGAATTGGCCATCTGCAAGGACGTTGCCCAGGGGACGCCCAGATGATTTGATGTTTTATCATCCTTGTGGGAGGCTTCTCTCATGTCCCTACATGGGGAGCTGGAGCTGATAGAGGGAGCTCATCTGCCCCTCCTCGGATTCAAACCTGCGACCTGTCGGTCTTCAGTCCTGCTAGCACAGGGGTTTAACCCACTGAGCCACCAGGAGCGCCAAGTGCTGGGTGATCCTAGGCTTATATACATACATGAAACACAACCATTTGAGTTACATTTTTCTTTAAAAAAACTTTGAGTCAAATACAACCTACTTCATACTAGGACAAAGTCATTTCCTTTGTTGAG
This sequence comes from Anolis sagrei ordinatus, assembly GCF_025583915.1. Lineage (NCBI taxonomy): Eukaryota > Metazoa > Chordata > Lepidosauria > Squamata > Anolidae > Anolis > Anolis sagrei. The sequence continues at coordinate 136,337,847 of NW_026847438.1, read as the reverse complement.
GACTTTCTATGTTAAAGATGTACACAGCAAAGGTCTCATTACCTCCCGTGTGAAGGGAAAATATTTGATATCTCAGGTGTTTACAGTAAACTGAACAGCAGGGAGGTAACCTGTTACCAGGCTTCTTAAACACAAACTTGATTTCTTTGTTCTTTTGTATCTGTCCCTTGGGCAGATACTCCCACTGTTATTTACTTGGGTTCTTTCTTTATATTGAGGAAAGCATTCTTTCTGTTGAGTTTGGCTCCAGCTGTGATAACTCTTTTGGAGAAACTAATTCACCTCCTAGTGAGAGCATGATCCTGTGTGGTGTGTCTGTATGAGTTTCTCTAGGGAAAGAAAGGAAAGAAAGAAAGGATAAAAAGAAAACACATTTTGAGCTGCTTTAATTTTTGATTATGACCACTTTTGTTTCAAACATGTGCTCATTGCATGAAACCTAACATTTCAGTTATAGGGAGTATAGGCCTGTTACAGGTTCTTTATTAGTCTCACTAACCTGAATAGAAGAATATTAGAAAGTATTCAAAAATATTGAAAAGCCCAAATGAAAAGAATTCTAGACGGATGAGAATTTTCATGGTTCAAAAATCATTGTATGAAAAATTTGTATGTGGTTGTTTTATAATTTATAATATAATATATAATCACTTTTGGGGGCTCCATGAGAAACATTTGCTTCAAGAAGGGCTCTGCGGCTGAAAAAGTTTGAGAACCCTTGTTTTATACAGATAACAATGGCTAGCATTGTTGTAGTACAGCGTGATAGTAACGTTCCTACTACCGGTAGAAGGGAGAAAAGGGCTGTGCAGGTGTGGGAGGAGGAGCAGCAGCGAAAGCGGATTAGAGACATATTCATGGCTCTAACTGACTCTGAATCCTTTGAGGGTTTCTCTGACTGTGAAATGGGGGAAGGAGAGGAAAGCAGGGGAGTTAAGCGGGATACTCGTGAACAAGAATCTGATGAAGAGCTTCAAAGGAAGTGTATCCGTGATATATTTAGCGTTCCAACAGAAGATGAAGATTTTATGGGTTTTGAAGGGAGTGATGGGACTGGGAGTGACATTGAGGAGGAGGGTGATTTGGACTGGACCCGTGTTCAGGAAATAAGGGATATCTGTACTCAGCCTACCTCCAGTGATGATTTTGAGGGGTTTGCAGGAGAGTGGCAATCGGGGAACACTTGGGAGGACCTAAGTCTTGACAGACGCTGGCAAAAGTGGAGAGATGGGAGGCAGTGTTCAGCTGCAGGGAATGGGGCAGCTGAAAGTGATGATGAAAGGGTGGGGAGCAGTTCATCCTCTGATGAGGAGCTTTAGGATATAAGTTGTTTTGGTTTCAATGGGTCTTTGCAGAAGGCAAAGTGTCTTTTTGGGTGTGTATCTTTGTTCCTGCCATTACTCTCAAGCTTGGGTCCTTGGACTACAGATCTTCGTGTTTCCATGACTTCTGGCTGATACTTCATAAGTGCTGACTACAACTCTCCCTGTTTGACTACGGACCATGTTTTGACTACGACTACGCTTTTTGGACTGCTTCTTCGTACTTTGGACGTGCCTGGACTACGGACTGCCTTTGGACTCTGATTTTGCTTGTTCCCACATTGTTTTTGGTGCCTTTTGGACATTTTGAATTACAAGCAGATTGCTGTATATTTTTGTTATCCCAGATTATACTCCGGGATAATCTGGATTATATTTGAGTTGAGTTTTTTGCATAGCGGTTGCTATAGACTTTTAGTTTGTGCTAGAGACACTGAAGCAAGTGTCTCTAAAGCCTTTTTTGTGTTCAATAAACCTGTGTTTGGACCTTTTATATTGTGTTTGGCGTTCTTGAGGCTTCTGGGTCTTGACAAGCATACTGTTTGGCAGTTATGATAAAATTGATTTACAATCTTGTAACTGTGAGAGATTACCATTTAAAGCCATTAATGACTGAATATAATCCCCAAATCTACTTTTTCCATCTTGGCAGTTCTTGATTGAAGCACTTCTGAGATGCTGGGGTCATCTGCAGTGCTCTCCTAGTTGCACGCTACCTTTAGATGAGCAATTGTGGAAGGACCCTGAGGTATCTATCCAGCAACAAGTTTGTGATAATTCCTATGCACAAAAAATCCCTGTAGATGCCATCCTCTAGTGGCCTGATCTCTAGAACCTGGGAAACAGTTCACTTAGGGTGGTGCAAGACTGCAAAGATAGGGTGTTGTGGAGTGCCATTAGAAAAGACATTAGAGAACTCCATCATCATCTTGACATAGATAGTGCAGGATTTAATACAGTATTTTCTGCACTAAACAAAACATAGTGTTGTTGTAGGTTTTTTGGCCTATATGGCCATGTTCTAGAAGCATTTTTTCCTGACTTTTTGCCTGCATCTATGGCAAACACCCTCAGAAGTTGCCATATGTTGCTTTCTGTCCAGAAAGTGCTGTTCTCTATACGTAAAAATCCAACATAAAATGTTTTTAAAACAAAAACTCTCCAACTGCTAAACAGCAGAATTTTTAAAATATTTCTTATATTGAAAATGAAATTGCTACAATTACTTGATAATTCCTTTTAAAAGAAAATAAGGGGAGAATTGTGTTCCTATTGGAGAGCCATATTCCCTGAAGATGCAAGAGAGAGGTTTTTCCATTGATTACTGCTACACTGTGGAACCACTTTCCAAAGGAACTAGTTTAGTATTATATCTTTTTTTCCTCTTGCCAGCCAACAAAGGTGTTCTTGCTGAATGATCAAGTGACAATCAATACAGCAATGAACATCTAGCCAGATTGGTCTACAATCCCCACACCTTATATTTTCAATAGGCTGGATATGGTGGTAAATGGCTCAGCATTTATGGCTTCTTTTAGCTAATGGTTTTATAGTTTTATGTTACGTTGTATATTTTAATGATGCTGTGGGCAGGGGTGGCTCAACCCATTATGCAAAGTAAGCATTTGCAGTATAGTTGATTTTGCCCAGGGGTGCTCTTGAGGTGCTCTTGGGGGAAAATAGACCTTGACATATGCGAGTTGTAGTTACTGAGATGTATAGTTCACCTACAATCAAAGAGCATTCTGAACTCCACCAATGATGGAATTGAACCAAATATGGCACACAGAACTCCCACGACGAACAGAAAATATATATCAATAATTGGTTGGGGGGGGGGGGGCCAAAATACTCTTTGCTTACCGTTGAAAATTACCTAGGGCCGCCTCTGGCTGTGGGGCACCTTGAGTCTGCCAGGATAAAGGCGGCATAGAAATCCCCAAAATAAATAAATAATATAGTTCCACATTCAGTACTACTAGCTACATTGAGCCATGTAAGACTGGGCAAAATATGCTATTTGATGTATTGTTGAAGGCTTTCATGACTGGAATCACTGGGTTGTTGTAGGTTTTTCGGGCTATATGGCCATGCTCTAGAAGCATTCTCTCCTAACGTTTCACCTGCATCTATGGCAAGCATCCTCAGAGGTTGTGAGGTCACAGAGACTTCACAACCTCTGAGGATGCTTGCCACAGATGAAACATTCAGTTGAAACATTCACACCTAGCTCCAGCAGACAAGAGTCCTTTGTCTCACCCTGGTCATTCCACAGATATATAAACCCTTTTTCCCAGTTCGAACAGACCTCACAACCTCTGAGGATGCTTGCCATAGATGCAGGCGAAACGTCAGGAGAAATGCTTCTAGAACATGGCCATATAGCCCAAAAAACCTACAACAACCCTAACAGTAGGGCTGGATCTCAATGGAGCCACACACATACTTAGTTGTGTTAAGATAAAATGGCAATTATCCCAATATGAACCAGATGGAGAAGTGATTGGGTGCCAATTCCAGACATAAAGGTTAGCAATGAAGAATAGGCAGAACAATTTGAGATGACAGCAGTGGTGGTTGGGGTGGATAGGGAGATTAATTGTCACTATTGGACTATCTCAGGACATAAGGGTGCTGAGATATGGAAGTAGAAAAGAGATTTAAGGACATTCTATCAATTGGCAATGCTAAGATTTCAAAGCATTCTGAAACCTTTTTGAATACTAAGCTTTTTTTTTTTCTTCAAAGGAAGAAACTGTCTGGCTCAGTTCACCCCACGCATGTTAAAACCTGGCTCTTCTCCATGGAAAAGCTGGAGAGGAGCTTGTATAATATCTAAGCATTCCATATCCCAGAATATAAACTGTATTCAGAAGGGAGCATTCATAATTCAGGGTGTGAAAAAGCCTGGCAGCTAAAAGAGGCAAACTTTGTGTAACATAAAAAATTGCTTGGACAGCTTGGGACCAGTGGGCTTGGTGTCAATGCCATTGTTCATAGCTATCCAAATGTAGATGCAAGAATACAACAGCACATCTGCTTTTTCATCCAAAGAGGATGAAAAATGTGTGTGTGTTTGAGTGTGCTGAGACCACAATTACATTAACAAAACATGAAATGAACTCTGCACACGATGGACCAAATGCTCCAAAATCTGCAAACTGTAATATTCCATCTGAAGACCATTGTTCAAAAATTTCAGTATACGGCTGCTGTGTTGCCTCCTTTTCATAGTTGCTAAACCATTGCCTTTCACGTTTAGAAAGCTCTATTTGATGACTAGCCAGTGAGAATCTGAGTTTGTAGTAGTGAGGGCAAGAATGAAATGTCCCTAGCAAATACCCTTTACTGCACCACTGTTGCAAAGGAAGGAGCCACACACATGCTTGGGTTAACTAAGGGCAACTTTTATTATTGATACCTAATTAGAAATTAAATCTACCTACCACCACCATAACTGAGCATAAATTTCTAACCATGAACTTGGCATTGAATTTGGCCTTGACTTGGCCATGAACTTGGTGAGGATGAACCTTTTCTCGGAATTATTAATGTCCATCTTCAAAATCTCGGGCTACTCTAATTTTTCTTGCCCCCCATCCCATTATCCTAGGGCCAGGTTACAGTTGCTGGACCATCCAAATGAGCACCTTGGGTGTGCACTGAATTCAATATCCATCCTGTTCACACTGCATTGGGTATGCCTATTTAAGTCCCTACTCTCCCAATTTGCCTTCATGTAACAGTATAGGGTAGATGAAAAAAACCTCCCCTCCACAAGGGGAAGGGGGTAAAAAGTTCCTACCTGGCCCCCCTGCGGGTGACCAACTCCATTATACTGTTAATGGGCTTGGGTTGAGTTTTTGTTGTCCTTAAAGGAACTGGAGAGGGCAGCAAACTTGCCAGGCTCCGCCCTCCCCAAAAGTAGTCCCTGTGGACTAATTTTGGGCAGGCCTCTTGAGCAGCAAAGGTGGCAAAAACCTCCCTCGCCCCAGCTTTGCCAGGATGAGAAACACTCTTCTTTCAGCAGAAAAAGAGAGCTAAAGATTATTATTGTCTGGCATACTCATGGATCAATTCATTTTGATAATGTATACACACTCACTTCAGCTAACAGAATTCAAATGGCATAAAATAAACTATAAGCAGTGAAAAAATGATTGCAGTCTGTTAAAAGAATACTCTCCAATCCAGCAGTGGTTCTTACTGGAAAGAGTGCCTGTATGTTTGTTTGTTTGTTTTTAAATCAACCACTGGTGCAGAGAAACCACCAACCAACTAGAACATTTCCTAAAAATACCTTACATCCTTTCCATATCAAGTAGGAAGAAATCTGAACTTTTTAGTAAATCCCTCAAAAATGGTCAGACTTAAAATCTGCTCTATTTGCTTTGGTCAAATATGTAATTATACGTATTCCTGCCTATCATGTAGCTCCTAAAAGTGATGATGTTCTTATGGCTCTCTTCCACACAGCCATATAACCCAGGATATCAAGGCAGAAAAACCCACTACATCTGCTTTGAACTGGATTATCTGAGTCCATGCTGCCATATATTCTAGTTCAAAGCAGATTATGTGGGATTTTATTAAGCTGTGTGGAAGGGGCCTCAGAAAAAAAGTGGTAGCAACTCTAATTTGTCACTAGATAAGTACATCCAGAGTTAATCATTCAAAATTCTGATGCATACGCCTGCTTCTTTCATTCCCCAGTCCTCCAGGCAGGGGTCCCGTAAGGCTCTATTCTGTCTCCCATGCTTTTCAACAATAATATGAAACCACTGGGAGAGGTCATCCGGAGTTTTGGAGTTGGGTGCCACCTCTATGCAGAAGACACACAACTCTACTGTTCCTTTCCACCTAATTCCAAGGAAGCCCCTCGGGTGCTGGACGAGTGGCTGTCTGGATGAGGAGGAACAAGCTGAAGATCAATCCCGACAAGACAGAGGTCCTCCAGGTCGATCGTAAACCGAATTGGGGTATAGGGTAGCAACCTGTGCTGGACAGGGTTACACTCCCCCTGAAGTCACAGGTCCGCAGTTTGGGTGTCCTCTTGGACTCATCACTGATGCTTGAAGCTCAGGTGTTGGCGGTGGCCAAGAGGGATTTTGCACAATTGAGACTCGTGTGCCAACTGCGACCGTACCTCATGAAGGCGGATCTGGCCAGGGTGGTCCATGCCTTAGTCACCTCCAGATTGGACTACTGTAATGTGCTCTACGAGGGGCTGTCCTTGAAAACGGCCCGGAAATTCCAACTGATCCAACGGACGGCGGTCAGGTTGTTAACTGGTGCTCCTTACAGGGAGAGGTCAACCCTCCTGTTCAAGGAGCTCCGTTGGCTGCCATTCATTTTCCGGTCCCAATTCAAGGTGCAGGTTCTTACCTACAAAGCCCTAAACGGTTTGGGACCCCCTACCTGCATGACCGCATCTCCGTATATGAACCCACACAATCTCTCCGATCATATGAAGAGGCCCTGCTCACGATCCCACCTGCGTCGCAAGCGCGATTGGTGGGGATGAGGGACAGGGCCTTCTCCGTGGTGGCCCCCCGACTCTGGAACTCTCTCCCCAAGGACATCAGACAAGCCCCAACATTGGCACTTTAGAAAGAGCTTGAAGACATGGCTGTTCCAGTGTGCCTTCCCAGAATAGGAAACTCCAAGCATCATGTCCCAAATGCACTTTACTAGAGATTTAAGATTGTCTGCACACCGCACCTATCTCCAAAAACCTATTCATTTCACCTGTCATGTCCAGCATTTTAAAATTTTTAATCATTACATTTGGCCTGGCCTAAGTTTTTAAATGTGTCATGGTGTTATTGTCTAATGTTAATGGTATCGTTTTAATGTTTATTGCTTGTTTTTTGAGTTTATTTATTTTGTATTGTTATGCTGTTGTTTTATTGATGTGTTGGGCCTCGGCCTCTTGTAAGCCGCACCGAGTCCTTCGGGAGATTTTAGCGGGGTATAAATAAAGGTTTATTATTATTATTATTATTATTATTATTATTATTATTATTGGAATAGGATGACATGCAAATGTATTTGCCAAATATATTGGGAACAACATTAATGTAAACAAAAGTGCTTCATTAACTAGAAGGTTCAATCTTCTACATCAGAAGACTAAAGGTTTATGACATTACAGCTTACTGAAGTTATGATGAGAAGGGAATATTTGCGATTTGCGATATTTGTATACTACTCTTCTCAACCTTGAAGTGGACTCTGGAATAGAAAGATATTTAGAAGTATTATGTTCTGAAAATAACCTGAGTGGAGCAGGTACTGTAAAGCCAATAAATCAAGCTAAGCATGGATTTTCCTTCTTCCCAGTGACCTTTTCTAATGGATCGAATGCAAAAATTTCCGACAAGGTGCAGAAATGTATATATTGTGTCACATAATTCTAAAAGCTGATGTACTGCAATGCAATTATATGAAGAAAAGCAATAATAAATGGAATGAGTTCTTTCAGTTTTGTAGCTTGAATGCAATGTTATCTGTATAAATGTACTCTGGTCAATGGAAAAGCAGAAGTCTTATGATTTTCTCAGCATCTGCAAATTTCAGCAGACAAGTGATTTCATCACATTCTTTGCATGTACTGAAAGATTTTATTCCCAACAATGAGAGAGAAAATGAAAATTATGTACATTTAGTGAGCAGAGCACATTTTTAATGCTAACGTGTCAGAAGGAACATAATTACCACTTCCAGTGAGTCATGATCTTTCGGCAATACACATTTCCATTCTGCACACAAAAAGGGAATTTGCAGAGGCACCACATCTGAATGTTATGCAGCAGCTGACAATAAAACCTGTTTGGGTTATTGCCATATGAATAAACAAGCTCATGTAAATTGCCATGTGGCTTCCAAAGCATATTGCAAAATCTTACTCCTGGGTGGCAGGGGGTTGCTATTAAAAGCAATTGGAAATATGTGGTTCTAGAAATTCTATCAAAAGCATATAATCTAAATGAAGGTAAAGCCATGATACAAAATTAGAAAAAAGTAGTAATTATTAGTACAATGAAGCACAAAGGTAATAGGAAAAATGAGAGCTTGGAAGGGTACTAAGTAAAGTGAGATCCTCGAAATTTTTCTTAAGGAGAAAAAAATCCCCTTTAATTATTTTTATTTAAATAATTATGGTTAATTAGAGTTAAAACATTTTCGTCCCATTGAACTGAACTGAAATTGAAGTCTCTCTCTCTAAATATCTATCTATCAAAATATAGAGCATCACTAATGAAGTATGAATCAAACATTTTACTCCACGTCAGATGCGATTTTCTGTTCTATCATCCATAGAGCTCTCTTTCTGATATTTTTCCTGCTATTGGATTTAAAGTGAAAAAAATTGCAATATAATATACGTTATTCTAGAAAGCACAGAAATACAACACCCTTATATACATACTAGCCGTCCCCTGCCATGCATTGTTATGGCCCAGATTGTGTATATGTGTTTTGTGTGTATATATGTGTATATGTGTGTGTGTATATTAGTGTATATGTGTACATATGTGTGTGCGTGTATATATGTGGTTTTTTGCGCATGCGTTGTAATGTATATTTTTTGGCTTTTAAAGTTTCATCTGCTGTATTTTTCAGTGTTTTTATGAGTGATGGTCACTCGTTGGCCTGTTAGGTGTATTGTGTCCAAATTTGGTGTCAAATTGGCCAGTGGTTTTTGAGTTATGTTAATCCCACAAACGAGCATGACATTTTTATTTATATAAAATGGGCATGTTTTGCATATATGTATACAGTTGTATATACAAACAAAGATATTTCTCTTTATTTTGCATTTCTTTTACCATCCTCCACCAGTTTCCAAATAACAAAACATCTTCAACAGACACATATATGAATATTTACATTGAGGGGAAATTTAAAGACAGCAACTACTTCTTATCTGAGCATAGCTTCCACTTAAACAAAACAGTCTCTTACTATGTGACTATGTGATCTCACATATCTTTACACTAATGCAGAGAGCATGGGAAATAAACAAGATGAACTCCAACTTTTAGCACAACACCACAATTATGATGTCAAAGGCATTACTGAAACATGTTGGGATGACTCCTATCACTGGAATGCAGACATCAAGGGCTATAATCTCTTTCACAGAAACAGAACAAATGGTAGAGGAGGGAGAGTAGCCTTATATGTGAAAAATAGTCATGTCATAGAAAAGATGCAAGACTGCAATCTGGAAACCAGGTTGAAGGCATCTGGATTAGAATGAAGGGAACTGGGACTCAAAAAGATCTTGTTGTGGGTGTCTATTACAGACCTCTGAGCCAAGATGAAAAACTCGATGAAGCTTTCTATCCACAGTTGACCAAACAGGCACAAAGAAGAGATATAGTAGTAATGGGTGATTTCAACTATCCTGATATTTGCTGGAAAACAAACTCAGTCAAGAGTACAAAGTCCAACAAATTCCTCACTTGCCTTGCAGACAATTTTATTGTCCAGAAGGTAGAAGAGACAACAAGGGGATTGGCTACTCTCTATCACACCCTAACAAATGTGGAAACCTGATCAATGCAGTTGAAGTGGTCAGATCCTTAGGGGCAAGTGACCATGTGCTCCTGCAGTTTATGATACGAAGAAAGGCTGAAACTAAAACAAGTCAAAGACACATTTTGGACTTTAGGAGAGCTGACTTCCAAAAAAATGAAGGAAATACTGAGTGACATTCCATGGATGCTGATACTAAAAGACAATGGAGCTATGGATGGATGGGAGATTTTCAAGAGTGAAATACTCAAGGTGCAATTGCAAACAGTGTCAACAAAGAGAAAAGTGGGGACAAGTGCAAAGAAACCAGAATGGATGTCCAATGAACTTCTTACTGGGCTAAGACTCAAAAGAGACATGCACAAGAAGTGGAAAAAGGGAGAAATCACCAAAGAAGAATTCAAACAAATAGCCAACTTCTGTAGGGAAAAGGTTTCCAAAGCTAAAGCACAAAATTAGCTCCAGCTTGCCAGGGACATTAAAAACAATAAAAAGGGCTCCTTTGCGTATGTCAGTAGAAAAAGAAAGAACAAGGAGGTGATAGGGCCTCTGCGAGGAGAAGATGGGGCAATGACTCCGTCTTCTCACAAAAAGTCATCCTCAACCTCAGCAAGATGGAGTGGATAAGGGATTAGAGGATATCCAATCCCAAATTGGGAAACAAGTCATCTAGGAATACTTGACTGCTCTAAATGAGTTCAAGTCCCCAGGGCCAGATCAACTACACCCAAGAGTATTGAAGGAACTAACAGAATTCATTTTGGAACCCTTGGCAATCATCTTTAGAGTTCTTGGAGAACAGGAGAAGTCCCAGCAGATTGGAGGAGGGCCAATGTGGTCCTTGGGACAACCCAAGCAATTACCATCCAGTCAGCCTCACGTTGATACCAGGCAAGATTCTGGAAAAGATCATTAAGGAAGTGGTCTGCAAACACTTAGAAACAAATGCAGCCATCACTAATAATCAACATGGAGTTATCAAAAACAAGTCATGCCAGACTAATCTAATCTCTTTTTTGATAGAGTTACAAGCTGGGTAGTTGCAGGGAATACCATGGATGGTATATGAATGTCAATAAAGCATTTGGTCCCCCATGACCTTCTGGCAAACAAACTAGTCAAATGTGGTCTAGGCAAAACTACAGTTAGGTGGATCTGTAATTGGTTAAATGAACAAACCTAGAGGGCGCTCACCAATGCTTCCTCTTCATCCTGAAAAGAAGTGACAAGTGGAGTACCACAGGGTTCTGTTCTGGTCCCAGTCCTGTTCAACATCTTTATTAATGACTTTGATGAAGGGTTAGAAGGCATGATCATCAAGTTTGCAGACAACAGGAGCAGAATTCAAAACAATCTTAACATATTAGAGAGATGGGCCAAAACTAACAAAATGAAGTTCAACAGTGACAAATACAAGATACTCCATTTAGGCAGAAAAAAATAAAATGCAAAGGTACAGAATGGGGCAGCATGTGTGAAAAAGATCTTGGTGTCCTCATGGACACAAGTTAAAGATGAGCCAACAATGTGATGCACAGCAAAAAAAAGCCAATGAGATTTTGGCCTGCATTAATAAGAGTATAGTGTTTAGATTCAGGGAAGTCCCTTCCTGGTGAGATAAGTCCCCCCCCCCCCCCCGTCCTTCAGAAGGATGGTAAAAACTTGGCTGTGGGACCAAGCTTTCAGGACAGGGCCAAAAAGCAGCAATAGGAAAGATTACCAGGCCAATTAAATTTGACACTGATGACTAGGATGGTTTTAAATGGTCTATTTTAATATTGAGAAAAATGTTTTTTTTTCCTAATGTTTATGCATGCATATATGAATTAATGTCCCAGCATTGAATGTTTGCCATATATATGCTGTGCTCCACCCTTAGTCCCCTTTGGGGTGAGAAGGGCGGAATATAAACGTTTTCAATAAATAAGTCATGCTACCCCTCTATTCTGCCTTGGTTAGACCACATCTGGAATACTGTGTCCAATTCTGGGCACCATAATTGAAATGGAGATGTTGACAAGCTGAAATGTGTCCAGAGGAAGGTGACTAAAATGATCAAGAGTTTGGAGAACAAGCCCTATGAGGAGCAGCTTAAAGAGCTGGGCATGTTTAGCTTGAAGAAAAGAAGGTCGAGAGGAGACATGATAACCATGTATAAATATGTGAAAGGAAGTCATGGGGAGACTTGTTTTCTGCTGCCCTGGAGACTAGGACACAGAACAATTGCTTAAAACTACAAGAAAGGAGATTCCATCTGAACACTAGGAAGAACTTCTTGACTGTGAGAGCTGTCCAGCAGTGAAACTATCTGTCCCGGAGTGTGGTGGAGGCTCCTTCTTTGGAAGCTTTTAAACAGAGGTTGGATGGGCATCTGTCAGGGGTGCTCTGAATGTGACTTTCCTGCTTCTTGGCAGGAGGTTGGACAGGATGGCCCACGCAGGGGCGGCTCAACCCATTACGCAAAGTAAGCATTCGCAGTATAGTTGATTTTGCCCAGGGGTGCTCTTGAGGCGCTCTTGGGGGAAAATAGACTTTGACATATGCGCGTTGTAGTTACTGGGATGTATAGTTCACCTACAACCAAAGAGCATTCTGAACTTTGTCGTGTCAGGAGCAACCACTCCTGTTGTGAGAGAATTGACCATCTGCAAGGACGTTGCCCAGGGGACACCTGGATGATTTTTGATGTTTTATCATCCTTGTGGGAGGCTTCTCTCATGTCCCCGCATGAGGAGCTGGAGCTAATAGAGGGAGTTCATCCGCCTCTCCCCGGATTCGAACCTGCGACCTGTCGGTCTTCAGTCCTGCCGGCACAGTGCTTTAACCCACTGCGCCACCGGGGGCTCCACCAATGATGGAATTGAACCAAATATGGCATAAAGAACTCCCACGACAAACAGAAAATATATATCAGTGATTGGTTGGGGGGGCGGGGGCGCCAAATACTGTTTGCTTACAATTGAAAATTACCTAGGGCCGCCTCTGGGCCCATGAGGTCTCTTCCAACTCTATGATTCTATGATTCTATGACTCTGGAAAATGGAAAATCCGGTATGACCAAATTCAGGATATGCCCTACAGTTATAAGGCAGCCCTAGAACACTTTTATGCTTCATCAGTTTCAGAGCAAAAAAGCAAAGGTTTACTTCTCTCTCACTGGAATTGGTTAGATTTTTAAAAAATTCTTAACTCCAGTCAGAGCATACTCACTTTTAAAATGAAGCAAGTACACTTTATAACCAAAGGTTGCAGTTTATCTATAGACTGCACTGAAGAGATAAAGTTTGACTTTGTGCTCTGACACGAGACGACCCAGCCTGCATTTCCAAAAACTCCGAAGGATGGTGTAATGTACCTTTGCACAGAGTATAGGGTATGATGTTACCTCTTTCAAGCCCTCCCTCAAGGTTGCAACATACAGTTTATGGTTATTGACATTCCATACTCAACATATATTCAAAGTCTTTGCACATGTGCACCAGCAATTTCTGAGAAGCAATGACTATATAGTGATTTAAAAAAACCCACTTCATGACTTCCTAAATATTGTATTGGGGGGTGTAAATCCTTTTCCTTTTCTCTTGTTCTTCTTTATTTGATGTTTTCTCTCCTTCTATCATTTGAGGTCTACTCCAGCTATTTTAAATTATTGTCTTATAGTTCTTCCTTTTCAAATATTCTGTAACTTTTTCCCAGTTTGTTTCTTTTATTGGTGTGTCTTTGTGTCTAGATAATAAGTATGTAAGTCTGTCCATATTTCTTATATCAAGTATTTTTTGTATCCAGTCTTATCTCTGGTATTTTCTCTAGTTTCCATAACTTAGCATAGCATATTCTAGCCGCCATTGTCAGCAGAAATAATAGTTTGTCCGTATCTTTATCCATTTTTTGTTTTGTCATGCCCAGTAAGAATAGTTCTGGTATTAGAGGTATATTTGTGTCTAATATATTCTGTGTTATCTCTTGTATCTTTTTCCAGTAAATTCTTGCTTTTTCACAGGTCCACCACATGTGGTAGAAAGTTCCCTCTTTTTTCCTGCATTTCCAACATTCTGTGTTAATATTTTTATAACATTTCCCTAATTTATGCGGTGTTATATACCATCTATAAGAGATTTTAATCCAATTTTCCTTTAGATCAGTTGTGTATGAATACTTCAATTTCTTAGTCCAAATTTCTTGCCATTCCTCTTTCTTTATATTTCTTCCTATGTTTTCATTCCATCTCTTCATGTAATCATTATCTTTTTTTCTTTGTTCCATTCTTGTAGTTTTTTATATATCTTTGTTATTATCTTTTTTTCTGTCTGCAATATCAAGTCCCAAAAAATCTTCTGTTCCGCGAACCCTAATATTTCATCCTTTTCGGAGCATTCCCATATTTCCCCTCCCCCCCCTTGTAATAACTGTCTTTTCCTACTTTCCTATCTTCTCACAAATATTCCCCCACTTTCCCTGTAACTTTTAGAAAATACTTAATAAAAATATATATTTTTTAAAAACTTGGTTTTCTGTACCTTTAATTATGCACTTATGCAAATGTGATTGCATCCATCTCTGGTGGGTTCGTCTTCCTTTACATCTCTGGACATTTTTCACCAGTATTTGTTGTTCAGGTTGATCCCTCTCATGGCATAAAGATGTAGCTTTTGTAACTGGACACACTAAGATGAACTCTCTAAACTTGCAATGAACTGAATCATGCACTTTACAGAACTCTTTAATAGCACACAGCCCTATCCCCCCTTTCTTTGAACAACAGGACATATTCTTGCACTTGAATCTCCCCCCAAGCAATGGGGACATAGATGGAAGAATATGTTATGTCAGGTCTCACAATAGTTGGGATGGATGGTACTTGCTTGCAGAAAGTGCTGAATCCCCTCCAAGGACAGAATTCTACAAAAAGATAGATAGATAGAACAGGGAATGCACTCTATTAGTGGCAGCAGCTGGAAATGATACTTACATCATGTCATCTCTCCTGCAGAGAGAAATGCAGAAAGTGCTGTAGCATTTCAAATCACTGCCAGAATCTAGCCTTTATTCTTCCTTGTTCCACAACTCCAGAGTTGGAATAGAAGACTCTGGCTGGCTCTCTTGCTGTCCTACCACCTTCACAGATAAATAAGAGAGGTCTTTGTTGGTAGCTGCTCCCAGACTTTGGATCTTCCTTCCAAGAGAGACTATTATTTTAACAGACTTTTGAAGTCTGTTGAAAGGACAGTGCCTTGCAAAATTGTGCTGTATTTTTTAATTTGTGTTATTACTAGTTTAATAGTTATATTTTCTTAACTAGTTTTAATTTTATGGATTCTTTAATTATATTTTTAACTTTTGTACTTGATACCCATTTTGTCCATGAGGGGTTCTGTACTGACCAGTAATGTGTTGCAGATGGCCAATCAATCCCACATAGTGGCCCAATTTGGACTCCCTGGAGTAGCTGACTGCCCAGCCATGCCAGTTGGCCAACTGAACAGCCACTCTCCCAGACCCCCTGCCCCTGTATCATGTCTGTCACCAGCTGCAATGAGAGGAAGGGGGATGACAGAGAACTCCCATCCCATACCCCTGTGCCACCCGAGCCCAAAGAATGAGGGATGGCAGTCAAGACAGTGACTGCTGGTTTTAGTTAGGAATCAGCTCAACTATATTGATTGCTCCTAATTCAGGAGAGTATCAGGATCCTGGTGCAGGGTTTGAGTTGCCTTCCAAGTTAACGTAACCACAGGAACAGG
The DNA here is from genome assembly GCF_025583915.1 of Anolis sagrei ordinatus. Taxonomy (NCBI): domain Eukaryota; kingdom Metazoa; phylum Chordata; class Lepidosauria; order Squamata; family Anolidae; genus Anolis; species Anolis sagrei. The sequence continues at coordinate 136,322,240 of NW_026847438.1, read as the reverse complement.
CCACAATAATCCTTACCCTGGATTAATCTGGATCAGCCCTGTGCAGTGTTTAGCCACTGAGGAGATTTGTCTTCACACACATCAACTTAAGTGGTAAATGTAGATGTGCCCTGTGTTTCTTTTTACTGTTGCAAGTCACTTTGGATTCCAAATATGATCATGTCTTCCATGCTTAGCTTGAATCAATTCCATAGTCCTTATGGTGCTGCACTCTTAGCTTTGCCTGGCAAGCTGTTTGTGTCCTTTTTAAGGGCATACGCCGCGGCAATAAGAGCCGCAAAGAAGACCTTCTTTGCGGCCACTATTGCGTCTGCAAAGAACCGTCCGGCTGAACTGTTCCGAGTTGTCAGAGGCCTGTTAAAGCCCACCATGCAGGATGGGTGCCCTGATGACTCAGCAGCTCGCTGTGAAGCCTTTGCTCAGTTCTTTGCAGACAAAGTCGCTTTGATCCGCTCTGGTCTGGATACCATATTAACGGCAGTCTCTGAGGATGTAACACGAGCATCTGCTTGTCCGGTTTTGATGGATTCATTTCAATTGGTTCAATCCGAGGATGTGGACAAGGTGCTTGGAGGAATGAGAGCTACCACATGCATCCTAGACCCCTGCCCATCCTGGCTTCTGAAGGAGGCCAGAGGGGGATTGGCCGAGTGGGTGAAGGTGGTGGTTAATGCCTCTCTTCGGGAAGGCATAATTCCAGCCAGCTTAAAACAAGCTGTGATAAAACCGCTGTTGAAAAAACCATCACTGGACCCCACTCAATTCGTCAACTATCGGCCTGTTTCCAATCTCCCCTTCTTGGGCAAAGTCATGGAACGTGTGGTGGCCTCACAACTCCAGGCATTCTTGGTAGACACGGATTATCTGGACCCGGCACAGTCTGGCTTTAGGCCGGGGCATGGTACCGAGACAGCTTTGGTCGCCTTAGTCGATGATCTGCGCCGGGAGCTCGACAGGGGGAGTGTGTCCCTGTTGGTGCTGCTGGACCTCTCAGCGGCCTTCGATACCGTCGACCACGGTATCCTTCTGGGACGCCTCGCGGGGATGGGTCTTGGAGGAACTGTTCTACAGTGGCTCCGCTCATTCCTTGAGGGTCGGTCTCAGAAGGTGTTACTGGGGGACTCCTGTTCAACCCCACAACCTTTGTCTTGTGGGGTTCCTCAGGGTTCAATATTGTCTCCCATGTTGTTCAACATCTACATGAAGCCGCTGGGTGAGATCATCCGGAGTTTCGGGGTGCGATGTCATTTGTACGCAGATGATGTTCAACTCTGTCACTCCTTTCCACCTGTACTAAGGAGGCTGTTGAGGTCCTGAACCGGTGCTTGGCCGCTGTGACGGTCTGGATGGGGGCGAACAAATTGAAATTGAATCCAGACAAGACAGAGGTACTCCTGGTTCAGTCGCAAGGCCGAACAGGGTATAGGGTTACAGCCTGTGTTGGATGGGGTCGCACTCCCCCTGAAGACGCAGGTTCGCAGTTTGGGGGTGATCCTGGACTCATCGCTGAGCCTGGAACCCCAGGTTTCGGCGGTGACCAGGGGAGCATTCGCACAGTTAAAACTCGTGCGCCAACTGCGCCCGTACCTTGGGAAGTCTGACTTGGCCACGGTAGTCCACGCTCTGGTTACATCCCGTTTAGACTACTGCAACGCTCTCTACGTGGGGTTGCCTTTGAAGACGGCTCGGAAGCTCCAATTAGTCCAACGGTCGGCAGCCATGATACTAACTGGAGCGGAGCGCAGGGAGCACACAACTCCTCTGCTGCACCAGCTCCACTGGCTGCCGATTTGCTACCGGGCTCAATTCAAAGTGCTGGCATTGGCCTTTAAAGCCCTAAACGGTTCTGGCCCAACCTACCTATCCGTACGTATCTCGGCCTGTCAGCCCACCAGGACCCTAAGATCTTCTGGGGAGGCCTTGCTCTCTATCCCGCCTGCTTCACAGGTGCGGCTGGCGGGGACGAGAGACAGGGCCTTTTCTGTGGTGGCCCCTCGGCTCTGGAACGCCCTTCCCATGGAGGTAAGATCAGCCTCCTCGCTGATGGTATTCCGAAGAAGACTAAAAACTTGGATGTTCAAGCAGGCATTTGGCTAATTCGGTGCAATGAATGTGTTGATTACGGATTGGTAATATGGATGATGCAATTGGACCACGATTTTAGTTAGGAGATGTATTGGATTGTGATTTCGTGTAATATTGTGTATTATGTTTTTTATGGTTTTAATTGTATACTGTGCACTGTATATTTTGTTGTAAACCGCATTGAGTCGCCAATTAGGCTGAGAAACGGCGGTATACAAGGACAGTAAATAAATAAATAAATAAATAAGCTGTTTAACAGTTAGCTAGCTTACAGTTGCTAGCTAATTCTTGAGATCTCTGTAATACTAATTGGCTTCTCCCTAGTTCAGTAGAGTAGACATTGGCATTTCATTTGAGTTTAGTTTTTGTCTCTGTCATTCCATTTGTTCCCAAGATGTATCAAACTGTGGATTCACCTTCAGTGCTTCAGTGCTCAAGAATGCAGCATGTCTTTTCACAGGAACATTCTTCCATTGCCTTTATCCGTTGAAATAACTAATAAACACTTTGTTATTTACTGTGGTTACATATTCCTGTAATTTCTTCAATTTCACCACCATAGGTACATAGTGATGCGCCTAATGCACTCATCTGTGGAAGTCAACATGTATCTGTCCCCATTTGATATCTGAAATTTCATAAGCCCACAGATGTCACTTTGTATCAACTCAAGGGAGCACTTCTTTTTCCTTTTGCTTGGAAAATAAAGGTCTGGTTTCCTTTTTCTTCACAAGGCATATACACTTTACTTCATCTTCATATGTTATTACTTCCAAAACCTGTTTTTCAAATTCTGTTTTTCAAATTCATGTATGACATTTGTTTTTTTCTTTCAGTTCTCCTATAAGCATAAGAGGTATGTGGGAGGATGTGAGTCAAGTGTGTGTACATCAGTCTGTAACTGAGAAAGAAACAGAGCAGACGAAAACCTTGGCCAGTGGATCTGTTACTACAGGGATTGGCAAATACACTGTCATTTTTATATCTTCTTCTTACATCCTCCGTCAATACCTTCCAGATCCCATAGCACCCAGAATAGCTGCAGGGGGAGCAGCCATAAAACTAAGAGTAGATTCATCATTCCTGAAACAATAGACTTATTGTATTCCTCAGTGAAAAAGAAAAAGAAGGATCACACCAGAGAATTCTTACATCTATCTCCTATTCTCCCTGTTGTATTATATCCACTAATGCAGCTGTGGTTGCCCAGTTTTTGATTTCCAACATGGAGGGTGAGAATCTAGTATAGCCCATCATAAGAATATAAGAGGCAGAATATAACAATATCAGTGAATGCCATGATGCCCTGCATCAACATCTCAAGAGGGCAGAGTGGTTTCATGACAAAAGAAGAAATTGGGGTCATTATGGGCCTCTACTCCAGTAGAGGAGTTCATCTGGAGAGGCCCTGCTCACGATTCCACCTGCATCGCAAGCTCGGTTGGTGGGGATGAGGGACAGGGCCTTCTCTGTGGTAGCCCACTGACACTGCAACGCCCTCCCCAAGGACATCAGACAGGCCCCTACATTGGCAGTCTTTAGGAAGAGTTTGAAGACTTGGCTATTCCGGTATGCCTTTCCAGAATAGGAAACCCCAGCAATATGTCCCAGAAGCACTTTACTAGAGACTTAAGATTGTCCGCACATTATACTTACCCAAAAATCCTTATATTTCAACTGTCGTACTCAGCACTTTTAATCTGTACCCATTACACTTGGCCCGGTCTTAGTTTTATTGTGTTATGTGTACTGTTTTTACTGTTTACTGTTATTGCTTTAATGTTTTGATTTGCTTTATCATTTATGTGTATTGTTGTATTGTTGTTTTATTGAGGCCACCATGATACCTGGGCATCAAGCATCAGCACTGAGTCCAAGAGGATCCCCAAGCTGTGGACCTGTGTCCTCAGGGTGAGTGTAACCAAGCACAGGTTGTCCTCCTGTGTCCCAATTGACCTAATGACTGACCAGGAGGACCTTTGTCTTGTCTGGATTAAGCTTCAGCTTGTTAGCCCTAATCCAGTCCATCACAGCAGCCAGGCCAGGATCTAGGGGGCTTCCTTGGAATTAAGTGAAAAGGAGAATTAATTGTCATCTGCACACTCCTTTCCACCTAATGAAAGAAAAGGAAGGAAGGAAGAGGGAAGGGTAGAAAGGATAGAGAAAGAAGGAAAGGGGAAAAAAAGAAAAGAAGGGTCAGGAAAGGTGGAATGGACAGAAAGATTGTTAAAAGGGTGGGCGGGGATGTGTGCATGCATAAGGGAGAGGCAGACAGAGTGTATGCAGGCCTCCTTTCCTGTTCCAAGATACTGCCTTTGCCACTGCCTCCTCTTTCACCATCCCCTTTGTGCCACCTCTTCATAGAGGAGGAGGAGAAGGGTGGCACATCGAGCTCTTCTTTCAGAATCCAATTAACGACAGTGGACAATTATAGAATCATAGAATCATAGAATCAAAGAGTTGGAAGAGACCTCATGGGCCATCCAGTCCAACCCCCATGCCAAGAAGCAGGAATATTGCATTCAAATCACCCCTGACAGATGGCCATCCAGCCTCTGTTTAAAAGCTTCCAAAGAAGGAGCCTCCACCACACTCCAGGGCAGAGAGTTCCACTGCTGAACGGCTCTCACAGTCAGGAAGTTCTTCCTCATGTTCAGATGGAATTTCCTTTCTTGTAGTTTGAAGCCATTGTTCCGCGTCCTAGTCTCCAAGGAAGCAGAAAACAAGCTTGCTCCCTCCTCCCTGTGGCTTCTCTCACATATTTATACATGGCTATCATATCTCCTCTCAGCCTTCTCTTCTTCAGGCTAAACATGCCCAGCTCCTTAAGCCGCTCCTCATAGGGCTTGTTCTCCAGACCCTTGATCATTTTAGTCGCCCTCCTCTGGACACATTCCAGCTTCTCAATATCTCTCTTCAATTGTGGTGCCCAGAATTGGACACAATATTCCCTAACCAAAGCAGAATAGAGGAGTAGCATGACTTCCCTAGATCTAGACACTATGCTCCTATTGATGCAGGCCAAAATCCCATTGGCTTTTTTTGCCGCCACATCACATTGTTGGCTCATGTTTAACTTGTTGTCCACGAGGACTCCAAGATCTTTTTAACACGTACTGCTCTCGAGCCAGGCATTGTCCCCCATTCTGTATCTTTGCATTTCATTTTTTCTGCCAAAGTGGAGTATCTTGCATTTGTCACTGTTGAATTTCATTTTGTTAGTTTTTACAGCACACACTTTAGTATTTCATAGAAATTGGTAGCATTTGAACATAGTCTGCATAACGAATGGAACAAAATTATTTCACCCTGTATTTCCATGCAAAAATACATTACATCTCTCTCAAAACTCAAACAGACTTGCACCATAACATGCACATATATACATTTTTAAGATTTGCAGTGCATTTGGGAGAGGAAAACATGTCCAAAATCATGTGTACAGTTTTAACTTGGCATAACTAAAAACTGCATATTTTTGAAAAATATGCATAAATATTATTCAATATCACAACACCATTTTGAAGTCTGAAGGGAAAAGTCAAATGTTGGCTATCTTTAGATAATCCCATACAAATTAATCATGTATTTGGGTAACAAAAGCAAGCAATCAGATAGTATTAGTAATATATTAACCCCAGCACTCAAGGAACATTCTCATCTCCCTCAAAAAATAGAGATATGGAAACCATCCTGAATAATAATTATCAGTCTGTAAAAACTGTTATTTTCATTGGCTTACATTTTGGCAGAGCTGTACTATTCAAACTTGCTTCAGACTTTCAATATGGTGACATTTAGCGGCAACTGGAGATATCCATATGTCCTTCTGCCTGAAATGTTTTGTTGATCTCTTCAAAGCTCTTTTGAGATTTCTTCAAACATCTACAGATGTTTTGTCATAGCAGATACGCCTCAGGTTTAATTCTCAATGATATTTCATTTCACCCAATAACCAATAAGTACTCTTAGCACCTCTAATAATTTATGAACAATTCAATTGAAGCATTTTTTTCATTTTTTTCAGCAAGCCTATCTTGAGACATTTACTTATTTATTTTGCTTTTCAATGCAAAATATGTCATTTAAAATGCTTTTTACAGCACATCTTTCACCATGCCCACTAAACAATCACTACAACAGAAAGGGATTTAATTATTTAACAAAAAGGGGAAGGAAGATGAAGAAGGAAGTGGAAAAAGAGAAGAAATGTGGCAGCACCTGTAAGACTGACTTGTTTTTTTAAAATCTTTTGTGGATAAAACCAGTTTTTCATATGGAGTACAGAATGATGATAAAACCTCAGATATAAAGTCTAATAACATAGTTGTGGGAATGTGCAAAGATCTAGAAAAATGCAAATCAAGATCCTCTATCTAAATTTTCAAAGAGTTATGTAAGGTGATATAGGTCTTTTAGATCTTTCTAGTGGTCAAATAGCATTGATGTGTAGAAGCCAGAAATCTACTTGCCATAGGTCAGTTTTCCAGGGTTCAAAGCTGTTTGTCAGATGATTCCTTTTTTATATATGTAAGGTAATACAGTTTAGCAGTTTCTCTTTCTAGTCTTTTCTTCTTTAAGGGCCGCAGCCTTAAATCACTTACTGTGTGTCTAGGAAGGGTGAAATGTTCTGCAGCTGATTTTGGAGTATTGTCATTTCTATTGTCCATCAATCCTCTTATGTAAAGACTTTCTTGTTTTTACAATGGAGAATACGAAGGAGCATTAGTGGCATAAGATGACATATATTGCATTGGACGAAGAGCCAAAAAATGTTCTAACATTTTGAGAGCTGTCAACACAAAAATATTTCCTTTACAAGCAGAGTTTTCTTTACAAGCACAGTTATCTATACAAATTACTATATATAAATGTGCTAAATAAATAGCAAATAATTAGCCAAAATACAAAGAATGGTATAATTGGATGGTATAATTGGCCAAAATACAAAGAATTATTAAAGAAAGAAGAAGGCGTGATAGTAACAAAGACACAACAGGAAATGAACATGATAAATAAAAAATATCGTAGTACCAATATAGCCAAATAAAGGAATGCTTTAAGAAAGATAAAGAAAAAGGCTTCCAGGAACAAGATACCTTTTGGGATAACATACTAAAATCTGAAAGAAAGATCATAAAAAAAATTATACAAAGAATTAGTAGAATGGAGCATGGAACCAGAGGGAGAAAAAATWCATAAAAAGATTGAATGAAAACATAGGTAAAATAATAAAAGAAGAAGAATGGGAAAAAATATGGAGAACAAAGATTAAATATACGTATGCAATAGATCTAAAGGAAAATTGGCTTAAAGTTGAACATAGATGGTATATGATTCCCCCCCCCCCCCAAAAAAAATTAGGAAATTGTTATAAAGGTGTAAATACAAAATGCTGGAAATGTGGAAAGATTGAGGGATCATATTTCCACATGTGGTGGTCGTGTACAAAATCTGAAATATATTGGAGAAAAATTCACGAAACATTACAGGAAATGCTACATATAAGATTACCGTTCGAACCAGAGATATATTTACTAGGGATAATAGACCAAAAGCTAGATAAAATATGGATAAACTCCTTTTTTATTGAATACGGCTGCAAGAATTTGCTATGCTAAATTATGGAAGAAGGAAGAGATCCCAGAGATTAAGGACTGGATAGAGAAAATCGTAGATATTAGGAACATGGACAGATTAACATATTTGATATCAAAAAACAAAGGAACCCCAATAAGAGAAACCGATTGGACAAGAGTAACAAATTACTTGAAACAAAAGAATGGAAACACAATAATATAAAAAGAAGGGAAAATAGGAGGAATGAGAACTGCAGATGGAAGAAAGAAGAGGAAAAACCCACTTGGAAGATGCACAGGAAGTCAGTGAAGGAGATGTGCACCAACTCTCTCCTGGCTCTGTCCTTTTAACCACTTTTCTTTTCCCCCCTCTTTTTTCTTTTCTTCCATCTTACGTTCTTTTTCTTTTATCTATCTATTCTATATATTTTCTATTTCATTTAACTGTATTTTAAAAGAAGAAAAATTATCAATAAAGATTATATATAAAAATAAATAGCAAATCACATGAATTTTCTGAACAGAAAATATTTCTACCCAAAAAAAAAATAATATTTCCTATGCAGAAAAAAGTTTTCTGGGCAAAAAATATCTTGCAAAACAACCAGTACTAGCTCCAAGCAGATTTGTCCCCCTCCCTCCCCTCGCCCTGTCTAGAACTCAAAAACTATTTTTCAACTATTTTCAAGTATACTTTCAATGACTAACAGCAAGTTTATATCTGTAGATGAAAACTTACATACTTCCCATATAAGAACACACCTATGTTCCACTATATATCAGAAATGAGAATCATCCCCACAATTAGGAGGGTGGAGTGGTTAGGCCAAAGCTTTGAGAGCTCCTGCCTTTGCTGGGGAGTTCCCCAGGGTGCTATCCTCTCGCCCCTGTTCTTTAACATCTACGTCCGGCCACTTGCTGGACTGGTGCGGAGCTTTGGCATAGAGTGCTACCAGTGTGCAGATGATACCCAGCTACTCTTGCTTCTCGAACCTGGGACAACCGCAATTCCTGAGAACTTTAGGCTGTGTTTGGAAGCAGTGATGAGTTGGCTGCGAGCGAGCAAACTAAAAGTGAATCCTGCTTAAACTGAGATACTCTGGCCTGGACAGCCGCCAGAATTAATCCAGTCTCTGCCTGATTTCGATGGGGAAGCTCTGGTTCTGTCTGCCACTGTTAAAAGCCTTGGGGTTGTGTTGGACTCATCGCTGACGATGGAGGCCCAGATCACTGCCATAACTAAGCAGGCCTATTTTCATCTTCGACAGGCAAGGAAATTGGCACCATACCTTTCAGTAGAAGCATTGGCAACAGTAATCCACGCAACAGTCACCACGAGGTTGGACTATTGCAACGCCTTATATGCCGGCCTTCCGAAGTCAACAACCCAGAAGATTTGGATGGTCCAAAATGCAGTGGCCAGACTGCTAGCAGGATCATCTATAAGATCCCATATTACACTGATTCTGCAAGAACTGCATTGGCTACCAATAGAACATCGGATCTCTTACAAGATACTGATCCTGACATTTAGAGCTCAAAATGGCCAAGGACCTTTATATCTTAGGGACCGCCTCATTCCTTTTCTCCATCAGTGGTCACCAGGAAAATCTCCTATATATACCGGGCCCTAGGGAGGTACACCTGGAAGCTACAAGGCGTAGAGCTTTTTCGACCTATGCTCCAATTCTGTGGAACTCATTGCCTCCATACATTAGAGCAATGTCAGAGTTGCGACCTTTTGTAAAGGCACTCAAGACTTGGCTGTTTGGTTGTGCATTTAAGTAATCAGATCTAATTTGCCAAATAGTCACTGTTGAATGTTTTTATGTTGAATGTTTTTATATTGTGTAAATGCTATTTTAGACTGTAAGTCACTCGGAGCACCTTGGTGGAGAACAACTAATTAAGAAATAAAGTGAAGTGAAGTGAAGCTACCACACCTAAAAGTGAGGAATACAGGACGTTACACAGCAGCAGCTTTTGAAGGTCTATGTGATTTCTTTCCATATTCTATGTAAACAGAAGAAATATTTAAGCACTAAAATGTCTGTGTGAGAAGTTAAAGATACTGATTCCAACAAATTTGCCTATCTCTGTTTTATTGGTATCAAATATGCAACAAACATTTTCCTGTGAGATGAAGTGGGTGTAGTCTGTCTGCATAGAGGCTTTTGTCTGGTTCATCTGTATTCTAGGCAGAAGAAGGAATATTAGGTTGTCCTCAAGTCCTCTTCCCCTTAAAGGCAAATGCTCTGCATGAACAATAGTAAACAACTTAGTTTGACAGCTCCCAGGTTGCGAGAACATAGTGTGCCATGCATTAATTAACTAGAGCTGAAAGAATGGGAAGTGGAAGAAGATTAAATCCAGCCAAGTGAATAAATTGATTGAAGGAGAGGACTTTGCTGTCAAATGCTCCACTTAATGATGTTTAATTATGTATTGTTAACAAGTTATGTTTGCTTCCCTTGAACACGGGATCATTATGAAAAGTTTGATTCCAACCCATTCGTACCCACAATTAATCTAGCCTCAAGCAGAAGTCATTACATTGCCAGCTCTGAGATGTCTTGGCCAACCCTTAAAAAAAAAGTTTAGATGGCATAAGGCTTCCATGAAAGTACTGTGCTAATATAAAAGTGAAGCTTAGTCTTTGTTCTGGAGAAATTCCACCTACCAGCATTAGTGAGACCTACAGCCAATTCATTTGTTATAAAGATCAAAATGGATTCAGAGGAACTGGCTGGAATGTAATGAAAGCAGGATTATTTATGTCAGTCTAGTGAACCAAATAAAATAATTGAGACTAAAACGGGTATTGATTATTTAAGATTTTTAACTATTATTCTAAGTGTTAATTTAAACTAACACATGCAGAGCAGAAGTGATAGGCTTACAGATCATCAGCCAATGCTGTGAAAGTGTGGCGAGGAAATCATTTTCCTGAATTCCTTGAAGCAAGAGAGAGTATTAAAAAATCTATTTCCTTTGGGTGGTCACAAAACAGTCGGCTGGCTTTTAAAGCTGTTGTTAAGTTATTGTAGCTGTAAAAAAGAAAATGGTGCCACTAAACTGTTTTAAAACTGTTGTTAGTTACTGTAGCTAAAAAAAAAACTGCCACTAACAGGATACATGTAGTTAACATTCTAAAAGTTGGTATCCAAGAGATGTTTTCAGGGGTCCTAAAACATATTGAAAATACCATCTCACCCACTTTTGGGATTCTTTGAAGAAAACTAGTTTGTTTATATTCTGTTTTATTTTGGTAAGGGTTTCTCTAGATCTAGCGAAGTCATGCTACCTCTCTATTCTGTTTTGGTTAGACCACACCTGGAATATTGTGTCCAATTCTGGGCACCACAATTCAAGAGAGATATTGACAAGCTGGAATGTGTCCAGAGGAGGGAGACTAAAATGCTCAAGGGTCTGGAGAACAAGCCCTATGAGGAGCGGCTGAAGAAGAGAAGGCTGAGAGGAGATATGATAGCCATGTATAAATATGTGAGAGGAAGCCACAGGGAGGAGGGAGCAAGCTTGTTTTCTGCTTTCCTGGAGACTAGGACGCGAAACGATATGTTTCTAGCCCAAGTACAATTAACTCTCCACATTATGTGGATTAGAGGCAGAGGACCCGCCACAAAAGTGGGAAAACAATGAATTAAAATTGCTATTTAAATTTACCAGAGAAAATATTTTTCTAGGAATCACTTTGTTTTCCAAAATGATTCTGTGGGAGCCCTCTCAGCCCGGTCATAACAATTTTTTACATGGAACATTTTGAAAAACAAGTCATAGAAACAGCAACAAAAAAAGCCCACTATATGGTTCTGATATGTGGATGACACTTTCGCCATTGAGAGCCATGGAGAAGAAGAACTCAACAGGTTCCTGGACCATCTTAACAGCATCCACCCAAACATCCAGTTCACCATGGAAAAAGAAAATGAAAAAAGACTGCCTTTTCTAGATGTCCTAGTCATCCGCAAACCAGTTCAACAATTGGGTCACTCTGTTATCAGAAAACCCACACACAGAGATAGATATCTACATAAAAACTCCAACCATCACCCAAGTCAAAAAAGAAGCACCATTAAAGCCTTGGCAGAGCGTGCAAAAAGAATCTGCGAACCCCACCTCCTTCAAGATGAACTGAACCACCTCAACTGGGCTCTACAGGCCAATGGATACTCCACCTCAGAACTGAAAGAACTGAAAGACCGAGAACAAGCCACGAGAATAAAGATGAAGATCCACCAGAGGAAAAGTGTTCTTGACATACATCAAGGGAACCACTGACCGCATAGGGAAGCTGATGAGGAAACACAACATACAAACTATCTACAGACCCACCCAAGAAAATCCAACAAATGCTACGTTCAGCAAAGGACAAGAGGGATCCTCTCACTTCTGCAGGAGTCCACTGTGTACCATGCAGCTGTGGACAAGTCTACATAGGGACCACCAAACGCAGCATTGCCCAGACACGAATCAAGGAACATGAAAGGCACTGCAGACTACTTCAACCAGAGAAATCAGCCATAGCAGAGCACCTGATGAACCAACCTGGACACAGCATTTTATTTGAGAACACAGAAATGCTGGACCACTCTCACAACCACCATGTCAGACTACACAGAGAAGCCATTGAAATCCACAAGCATGTGGATAATTTCAACAAAAAGGAGGAAACCATGAAAATGAACAAAATCTGGCTACCAGTATTAAAAAAAACCTCTAAAATTACAACAGCACAACAACAGAGAGGAAACAAACAAGGACATCTAATCACCTCTCAACAAAAGTTTGCTCCAGGCACATTCAGGCCATTGTATGCTAATCAAGATGATCACTTGAAACATTCACACCTAGCTCCAGTTGAAACATTCACACCAGTCCTTTGTCTCACCCTGATCATTCCACAGATATATAAACCCTTTTCCTAGTTCTAACAGACTTAGAGGTTCCCATTCATCGAAGGGCTTTCACCCTGGCTCGATGCCATGCTCTCCCATCAGCTGTACTCGAAGGCCGCTACCGGAAGATCCCTTTCCCAGAGAGACTCTGCCCCTGTGACTCGGGTCATGTAGAAACAATAGAACATGTGCTCCTTCAGTGCCCGTTCTACAGGGATATCCGTGCCAGGCTTATCTTACCTCTGATATACAAGCACCCAGGCCATTCAGGACAATTTTATACCTCCATTCTACTTGCAGATATTAATTCAGCTACAACCTACAATGTTGCAAAGTTCTGTGCAGCAGCATACAAAATCCGTCAGGGAGTGACTAGTCCCAAAAGTTAACTGTGTGTCCAGTAATCTTCTTCTCTGAATCTACAATTTGGTGATGGATCTGGGCTTTGTATGTTTTTACCCTGTTTCCCCTTCCCTTCTGCTCCCTCACCCATATTGTGTTTCAGTCATTATATTTATATTTTTAATGTACCAAACATACCAATTTGTATGAAAATGTGACTATTTTCTGTGCTGATCAATGACCGAAATAAATGATTTGATTTGATAGTTCTAACAGACCTCACTACCTCTGAGGATGCTTGCCATAGATGCAGGAGAAACGTCAGGAGAGAATGCCTCTAGACCATGGCCATATAGCCTGAAAAAACCTACAACAACCCAGCGATTCTGTGGACAATTTCTGCTGGGGGAACCTACAGATCTGAGAGAGAACATTTTAATCAAACCAGCAAATAATTATCAAATCTACAAAGTCAAATCCAGAAGTGTGGAGGCCTGGCTTTATAGCTAAACCATAGAATTATCCATGGTTTCAGGTCTTGGAATGTATCCACCATGGATACTGTGTATTTACTACATATATCAAGTGTTTGTAGTTTCTTTTACTTCCACTATTGTAAAATGAGCAGTGATTGACAAGATGTCTGAATGTACAGAGCATAAAGAAATTCAGGAGCTGTATAGTACAAATACTTGATCCGATGCCGGTAACAATGTCTCTCCTTTTTCCTTATAGCGAGGCTCACAAGTGACAGGACTATACATCGTCAAAGCTAGGAACAGTTCACTGCAGAGTAAAGGTAAAGAATTATACTTTTAGCCCAGCTGGCATTACCTTGCAACTAGAGTGTATCTGTGACAGGATTCCCATCCTAGCAAACACACTGAACACCAGTTCTCGATCACATTCTTTGCTTTTAGCTTATTGGCTGCAAAACAACCAACATGGCATTGAAATTGCATTGGATCATTTTAGCTTATCAACAGCAGATGTATCTACATTTGCTTACCAGAAGGCTTCAAGAAATTTGTGAAGCTCATCAAGAATGAGTCATTTGGACATCATAACTACTGTCTGCATTCTGCAAGCATTTAAACCAGCATTGAATATGAGAGCCACTAAACATCTAGTCCTCATAACTGTAGAAATAGAGATCTGTTGGCAATAGTATGTGCCAAGGCAGTAAGGAAGTGAATACAAGGCAGAAGGACTCTCGATAACAGAGTCCTTGATAACAATTCCACATCCATGGAATTAAAGTCTGTTGAGAAATAATCAAGCTTTGTCTTTGTAGGCCTTCAGAAAAGCTTACAGGATGTATATATATTGGTGATTATTTCCCCCTTAATTGCATTTTTAGACTCATTTTTGGTCATTTTTGATTTTATGATATTTATTCTTCTGTATTGTTTCTTTTAGTACATAAACCAACTTGGGAGAGCTTCATCCTTAAAGATGATTTAAAATGGTTTTAAGACTAAATAAAGATATATTTCACAAGATGTTGTATATGCACTTAGTGGAACTTCTATAAAACTCACCTTGAAGTTCCTTGTACCATTCTAAAAAACTCTTTAAGATTTTACAACAAAGAGATTGGGGCTACGCATGATGAGTCAAGTATAATGCTTTACCCTATTCTAAAACTAGTGCTTAACTGAAAAGTGATTTTTCTCTCAATTTTCTGTTCAAACTTGCATGTTTTTTTCTTATATTTGTCATCTCCTATTTACAACACAATGCCCATTGCAGCTGATTTTTATTGTGACTATGGGCCCTTCCACACAACCCTATATCCCAGAATATCAAGGAAGAAAATCCCACATTATCTGAGTGTGGACTCATATAACCCAGTTCAAATCCACTTTGGCAGGAAAAACGAAATGCAAAGATACAAAATGGGGGACGCCTCGCTCGAGAGCAGTACATGTGAAAAGATCTTGGAGTCCTCGTGGACAACAAGTTAAACATGAGCCAACAATGTGATGTGGCGGCAAAAAAAGCCAATGGGATTTTGGCCTGCATCAATAGGAGCATAGTGTCTAGATCTAGGGAAGTAATGCTACACCTCTATTCTGCTTTGGTTAGACCACACCTGGAATATTGTGTCCAATTCTGGGCACCACAATTCAAGAGAGATATTGACAAGCTGGAATGTGTCCAGAGGAGGGTGACTAAAATGATCAAGGGTCTGGAGAACAAGCGCTATGAGGAACGGCTTAAGGAGCTGGGCATGTTTAGACTAAAGAAGAGAAGGCTGAGAGGAGATATGATAGCCATGTATAAATATGTGAGAGGAAGCCACAGGGAGGAGGGAGTAAGCTTGTTTTCTGCTTCCTGGAGACTAGGACGCGGAACAATGGCTTCAAACTACAAGAGAGGAGATTCCATCTGAACATGAGGAAGAACTTCCTGACTGTGAGAGCCGTTCAGCAGTGGAACTCTCTGCCCCGGAGTGTGGTGGAGGCTCCTTCTTTGGAGGCTTTTTAAACAGAGGCTGGATGGCCATCTGTCAGGGGTGATTTGAATGCAATATTCCTGCTTCTTGGCAGGGGGTTGGACTGGATGGCCCATGAGGTCTCTTCCAACTCTTTGATTCTATGATTCTATGAAATCAGATATTGTGGGATTTTATGCCTTGATATTCTGGGATATAGGGCTGTGTGGGAGGGTCCTATTTCTCTATTTGGAATTCTTCAGGTGTGTTCAAGAAATACTCAAGAAGGGAGAACATTGGCAAAAGTTTTAAACCAGTTAGTAAAATATCATTGTATCCTTAGAAAATCCCTGAACAGGTCTGATAGACCCTCAATTTTTTAAAATTAGTGAGGGTACTTCCATGCAACCATATAACCCAGAATATCAAGGCAGATAATCCATGATATATGATTTGAACTGGATTATCTGAGTCTACACTGCCATATAATCCAGTTCAAAGTGGATTGTACACAGCTATGTGGAAGGGGCTTGAGCCATATAACTCCAGATAAAAATCTGTTTAACTTATTTTATTATTTATTTACTTTATTTCTATACCACTTTTCTCAGCCCTCAGGCGACTCAAAGCAGTGAACAACATCAGTACAAAATATCACAAAACAAGTATAGGGCAATTAAAAACATTTATCACATAAATCATGAACATCAGTATAACAATCATTAGCGCTTCAACAGTAAAATCAGAATCCATTATTCCATATTCCTATGTTCAATTACATTGTTTAATCAAATGCTTGTTCGAACAGCCAGGTCTTCATTTTCCTCCGAAATGCCAGCAGGGAGGGGGCCAATCTGATATCTGCAGGCAGGGCGTTCCACAGCCGAGGGGCCACCACTGAGAAGGCCCTGTCTCTCGTCCCCACCAACTTCCAGCACAGGTTTTTGATATAGGGATCCATAAATGAAACAGCTGCTTCGTCATTTGTCCTTATTTTTACCGGATACACTCCTCATACAGCTATTACCCAGGGAGGGATGACAACTGCTGCTGTGTCCCAGTTTCACATATGGCAATACAAGAAAACCAAGAATAAAATAAAATGTAGCCATCCAGATGTGAAGCTAACTTGTGAGTGGCAGGAAATAAATTCAAACAACCCTGAATATGAAAACTGTCCAAAATCTATCTGTCATGGATTTCTGGAAAAACAGTAATTGAAATTGCCTTTACATTTTGCTTATTTAGATTTATTTATTTATTCATTTATTTACTTTATTTATATACCGCTTTTCTCAGCCCTCAGGTGACTCAAAGCGGTGAACAACATCGATACAAAACATCACGAGACAAGTATAGGGCAATTAAAAATAATTGTAACATAAATCATTAAACATCAGGACAACAATCATTAGCGCCTCAACAGATTTGGATTTGCCAGAACTAAATAAGCAAAACGTAAAGGCAATTTCAAGATCTTAGTAATTTAATAAATCTTACTATGGACACATTTTCTTTGTGTGGTATTCTGTGGTTTTTTGTCATTAAAGAAGATTCAGAAATTACTCAGCCCACCACACAGGATTGCCTCTTCCCATTTCTAGCTCAACCATTCACTTAAATTCCCATTACACAGACTAGCGATGTCTCCTCCCATGTCAAGTTGACCACTACAGTTTTAAAATGTGCTTTTTCAATGGGATCGTCCTCTCACCTTTTTGAATCTCTTCTCTTGAGGAGACAAGCATGCTTTTAAGCACTCCTTTCTGTTGGATCTTCCCTCCTTCTCTTTTTAAAATAAAATTTAAATTAATAATTGTATTAGTTTAAAAAAGAAAAAACAGAGACATACATTTACAAACAGAGCACCCAACATATGGAGACAGTAACAAACACAGTAGACAATACAGTATCTCCACCCAGGCCCCCATGAAACCACCACCTTGGACTATTATACCTAGGATTATAAATAAATATAAATAAAACTTTATATATATCCTGTCACCATCTCCCCAAATGGGCTCAGGGCAGCTCACAAAAACAATCTAAAGTGCCGCACACAAAAATACACACTATATAAGCATATAAAGTGATGACAACATACATTTCACCTAAAAAAATCACATAATAAAATTCCATAAAATGCAGCAGTACCTGCAGATAAAAATGGTTGTCTTCAAGTATCAGTCCAAAGTGCCAGAATGAAGCTGTCACTAGAAGGATTCCCTCCTTTGAATCCTTCCATGTAACTATTTAAAACACATAGATTAAAACATATAAACATAAGATTAAATTATTGTTGTTGTGTGCTTGTTTATTATCCAGTTGCTGCCATGGATCAAGGTGAGGAATAACAATGACTAGGAAATAGGGGTGTGCACAATATAGTTTTAATATACCATATTTGAGTGATTTGGGTGATCCGTCAGATTGATCTCTGCATACAGGATGGGTGACAGGAACAGCCAGAGACCCGTAATAAAAGGACACATGATGGCTGCTCTTTGGCGTTTGGCAGCCACGTTAGAAGAGAAGCTGCACACATGTGAGTTTTTCCTTCCCATTAGCCTAGCAAGAGACAATCAGAAGAAGAAAGTCAATCACGTATCTTTTTTCAAAGCTGGTCTATACATACCAGGGGAGCTACTCCATTTTTCTGTGGCATCCTTGCATTTGAGAGACCGAGAGCGTGCTAGCTAGCTAGCTCTGTGTGTTCTATCTCAGTGCTGTAACTGCTTCTTAGTGCAGTTTTATGAGAATTCCAACTTTTTTCTGCATTAAATTTACTTTGATAATACCTTTCTTATAGTCCTTTTATTCTATTAGTAATGTTGCTAGGGTAGAGTGGGAACATATGTTGGGGGGGGGGCGGTGAGTTTTAAAAGGGGAGTGAAAGCCAGTGGGAAAGGGAGAGGCAAAGGAAGAGGTGGTACCGATGAATGTGATCCTCCCACGCCCACCAAAATTCAGACATCTTTTGAAGGGACTGCTGTTGCTTTTAAAAATACATTTTATTTATAGAAAATTAAAATTATTACTTAAATGTCATGGATACCCCAAACATTCTGAAACTTGGGGGGCTTGTAGTCATAAATGGCTCCTCTTTTATCCTGATAGCCTTAAAATGACAGAAAGAGGATCATAGAATAATAGAATCAAAGAGTTGGAAGAGACCTCATGGGCCATCCAGTCCAACCCCCTGCCAAGAAGCAGGACTATTGCATTCAAATCACCCCTGACAGATGGCCATCCAGCCTCTGTTTAAAAGCTTCCAAAGAAGGAGCCTCCACCACACTCCGGGGCAGAGAGTTCCACTGCTGAACGGCTCTCACAGTCAGGAAGTTCTTCCTAATGTTCAGATGGAATCTCCTTTCTTGTAGTTTGAAGCCATTGTTCGTCCTAGTCTCCAGGGAAGCAGAAAACAATCTTGCTCCCTCCTCCCTGTGGCCTCCTCTCACATATTTATACATGGCTATCATATCTCCTCTCAGCCTTCTCTTCTTCAGGCTAAACATGCCCAGCTCCTTAAGCCCCTCCTCATAGGGCTTGTTCTCCAGACCCTTGATCATTTTAGTCGCCCTCCTCGGGACACATTCCAGCTTGTCAATATCTCTCTTCAATTGTGGTGCCCAGAATTGGACACAATATTCCAGGTGTGGTCTAACCAAAGCAGAATAGAGGGGTAGCATTACTTCCCTAGATCTAGACACTATGCTCCTATTGATGCAGGCCAAAATCCCATTGGCTTTTTTTGCCGCCACATCACATTGTTGGCTCATGTTTAACTTGTTGTCCACGAGGACTCCAAGATCTTTTTCACACGTACTGCTCTCGAGCCAGGCGTCCCCCATTTTGTATCTTTGCATTTCGTTTTTCCTGCCAAAGTGGAGTATCTTGCATTTGTCACTGTTGAACTTCATTTTGTTGTTAGTTTTGGCCCATCTCTCTAATCTGTCAAGATTGTTTTGAATCCTGCTCCTGTCCTCTGGAGTATTGGCTATCCCTCCCAATTTGGATCATCTCCATTTTCCCCATTGAAGTCAATAGGCCAGATCTTCCTGGAGCTAAAATGGATCTTCTAGCTGATCTACCACAAAACAGTATTCTCCCCTCCCAATTTTGGAATTTCCTGGTAAATAGAATTGGAGGTGGGTGCGACCAAAAACAGAATGGGTTTTTGACAAATCACACACCCTCACTAGGAAACCATCTTTAAAAAGAAACCTACTCAGAAAAAAAATCAGGTGGATCTGTCTTGATTTTTTTTTACATTATAAACACCAAAAAAGTCTTGTCCTGTACACTAGCCAGTCATCAGAAGCAAAGTACACAACACTCTTGCCTTGTTGAAATTGTTTCACTAGTTATGAGTTAATTTGGTGCATTATTCAAAGGATATGTGTGACCTATAAAGCCCTAAACACCATTTCTCACTGTGTCTTCATGGGGACACATGAGAAGGACTTCAGAGTGAATGCAGGGTTCCCCAAAAAGAATTTCAGATGTTAAGACCCGGTCTTGAGTCTCAAAGCCTGGGTCCTCTTCTCCATTTGTCAGGAAGAGGAAGCAGAATCTTGGAATAAGAGTGCTGCGACTTGAGGCCACTCCTAACTGTCATCTCTTACCTACCATGTTGTAGTGGTCTCCATCCATGATACCTGTTCTCAGGTGCTTGCCCCAATGTCAGCCAGACCAAGGGAGGGAGAGGGGGAGAAATTCCCCCTCCTTTCCTCCTTCCTTTCTAATGCTCAGTGTTGTCCTGTCGCAATGCAGAAGTAAAGGGAAAGAGAAGGGGACTGTCCAATACCTGCTATTTATATTTTACAATATTACTCATATTGTATTGTCGAAGGCTTTCATGGCCGGAATCACTGGGTTGTTGTAGATTTTTTTGGGCTGTATGGCCATGTTCTAGAGGCATTCTCTCCTGACGTTTCACCTGCATCTATGGAAAGCATCCTCAGAGGTACCTCACTACTTCTGAGGATGCTTGCCATAGATGCAGGCGAAACGTCAGGAGAGAATGCCTCTAGACCATGGCCATACAGCCCAAAAAAACCTACAACAACCCATTACGCATATTATTTGGATTCCTGCAGAGTGTGTAATAAAAACAATATGTTTTTAAAAACAAAAAAATCTCTGTCTACAAATAAGTCTACAAAAACTGGTTTGTGACAATTATCGCTTTATCAGGAATTAATGGATGGACAGGACAGGATAGAAATTAAATTGGGGAAGCTATTGAGCAATGAAGCCAATTTTGTATGCAATGTGCAGCAATAATTCAGAGTTGTATTGCTATCTCCTTTTTGCAGGGTGATATTAATAATATACATATTAATTTTTCTCTGTTCAAAACTTTCCGTTCTTTTGATTTGTTTGACCTAAATGTAAATCAGATATATGCTGTATTCACAAGCAGCCATTAATGAGAAATTGTTCACACGGGCTTCAAAGTGAAGATTTAAGTGTGAAGTTTTTAGAGGAGAGCATGAGCTTCACATCCATATTTCTCAGAACCTGAAATTCTCCCTGTGAAGCACAGCAAGGTAGCACATAGATTCCAACATGCAATCAGCCCTCTGTGTTGGAAAGCATTGGTTGATTTGGATATATTTCCCACATTTTCAGAGCAAAAGAGTCCTGTTTGCTTTTAAATTTTAGGCACTGCACTGCATTGGGGCACTGGGAGTGATTAATTTTCATAATTTTTGAACCTGAACTTTCAGCAAGTTAGAAGATGGATTTTCCAAAACAAACATTAATATTGGATTGCAAAAAAAATAAAAAAAATTAAAAACTTCCCTGATCACCGAGCTGTTAAGTGGGAATTTCCTCCCAGCACCCACACCAGAAAGCTTCTGAATAGGATGTTTTATAGGCATGTTTGTGGACAGGAGACAAGTAGAAATTGTGTAGGCTTATGAAATCACTTAGGTAGACATTATTATTGTACATTTCTTTTTTCTCTTTATGCTATCTGAAAATGTGGTTGAATATGAGTAATTAACTTTATGAAGAAAAATAATACTAAACTCAGGAAGAAGAAAAAAACTGTCTTAAATGGGATTATAAATGTCTGAAATAACACCCTCAAGGAGGTCTGGGAAGAAGACTTAGGGATAAAAATAAACGAAATAGAGTGGCAACAATTATGGAGACAAAAACATCTAAAAAATTTATCAATACGGGTTAAAGAAAATTATTATAAGTTAATATGGAAATGGTATCTAACACCAGTAAGATTAGCACACATAAATAAAAACTATTCAAAAAAAATGTTGGAGAGGGTGTCAAGAACCAGGAACATATATACATATGTGGCGGCAATGTAAATATGTAAATAATTTTTGGGGAAAAGTATTTAGAGAAATAGAAGATATAATGAATACTAAAATAGAGAGAAGTCCTAGTATAGCTTTATTATCATTACATAACAATAAACAATTGAATAAAGAGGATAAAGAAGGGATAGCAAATTTATTAACAATAGCAAGACTAGGTTCTTGTGGGTTTTTTCGGGCTATATGGCCATGTTCTAGAGGCATTTCTCCTGACGTTTCGCCTGCATCCATGGCAAGCATCCTCAGAGGTAGTGAGGTCTGTTGGAATTAGGACAATGGGTTTATATATCTGTGGAACTGGAAAAAAGAAATAAAAATAAAATACAAATAGAGGAGTGGTATAAGAAAGTATGGAAACTGGCAATAAATGATAAGCTGACATGTATATTAAATGTTAAAAGAGGTATATGGAAACAAAGTGATTTTGATGATGTATGGATAAAATTTATTGTAAAAGGATTAAAAAATAAAGAAGGAAAGTTACCGCCACAAGAAGAATTGAGATTTTGGACAGACGACATGTAAAAGTTGTGGCTTGAGAGGGGGGAGGGGAGCACAGGTGAGGAATAGAAAATATGCTTAAGCAGAATAAAAATACTAGATGCCAAAGTATGTTAGGTGTATTGAATAATATGTATCTGCTGTAAAACAAATGTATAACAAATGATTAATTATGACAAAATAATAAAAAAATATTTTAAAAAAATTAATGTCTGAAATTCCTAAAACAGCCCAATGTGATTCTAGGCTGCATCAATAGGAGTATTGTGTCTAGAGTAGGCCTGGTTGATCAAGAAAAAATTTGTTTCTAAAATCGATTTGTAATTGGGGTGTTTTTTTGTTTCGATATTTAAAATAATTACAAAACTTCCCAAAAAAAGTTTCGGTATTTACGAAATTTCGTAAATATTTACAAAACATTTTGTAAAGATGGCGGACCCCCGCGCATGCGCAAAATCACTTCCGAAGCTTCGTTATTGGCGCGGGGTCGATTCGTTAAGGATATAACGAATCGATTCGTTAAAATGGCGGACGCGATCGCGCATGCGCAAAAGCGGCTTCCGAAACATCGTTATTAAATACGATTCGATTCGATATTGAGATAATAACAAATCGATTCGTTAAAGCGAATATTTTGTATTTTTTTAAGAATAAAAGACAGGTATTTTTAGAAAATATTCAAAAATGGAAAATTAACCCAAAACTGGCCCTGATGTGGACCAAACACAGCCACGAGACAGGACAAACGAGAGCACACACCAACAGAAGAGTCTTTTCTTTTTTAGAATATTTTTTGTATTTTTTAAGAATAAAAGGCAGGTATTTTTAGAAATATTCAAAAATGGAAAATTAACCCAAAACTGGCCCTGATGTGGACCAAACACAGCCAAAAGACAGGACAATCGAGAGCACACACCAACAGAAGAGTCTTCTCTTTTTAGAATATTTTTTGTATTTTTTTAAGAATAAAAGACAGGTATTTTTTAGACCTGGGTAACAACGCAAAAATTTGTTTCTAAAATCGCCAGAGGACAGGGAGAAATGCACACACAGGCACACAAGGGTCTTTTCTTTTTTTAGGTTTTTTTTTATTTTTTTGAAGAATAAAAGAGAAATATTTTTCAGTAATATTTAAAAATGGAAAATTAACAAAAACCTTGCCGTCTTGTGGAGCGAACACAGCCACAGGACAGGGAGAAACGCACACACAGGCACACAAGGGTCTTTTCTTTTTTTAGGTTTTTTTTATTTTTTGGAAGAATAAAAGAGAAATATTTTTCAGTAATATTTAAAAATGGAAAATTAACAAAAACCTTGCCGTCTTGTGGAGCGAACACAGCCACAGGACAGGGAGAAACGCACACACAGGCACACAAGGGTCTTTTCTTTTTTTAGGTTTTTTTTATTTTTTGGAAGAATAAAAGAGAAATATTTTTCAGTAATATTTAAAAATGGAAAATTGTGGAGCGAACACAGCCACAGTTACAACACAAAGCACAAAGCAAAGTAGTACGCATCAGGACAATGTTCCCGCGTTCAGCAGGCAGTGGTAATGTAAGGCAACACAAAGCACAAAGCAAAGTAGTACGCACTGTATTCTAGCACTTTGTGTTGGCAAAAGGAGCGCACTGGTTGGAACTACACAAATGAGCGAGCAAGCACTGTATTCTAGCACTTTGTGTTGGCAAAAGGAGCGCACTGGTTGGAACTACACAAATGAGCGAGCAAGCACTGTATTATAGCACTTTGTGTTGGCAAAAGGAGCGCACTGGTTGGAACTACACAAATGAGCGAGCAAGCACTGTATTCTAGCACTTTGTGTTGGCAAAAGGAGCGCACTGGTTGGAACTACACAAATGAGCGAGCAAGCACTGTATTCTAGCACTTTGTGTTGGCAAAAGGAGCGCACTGGTTGGAACTACACAAATGACAAACGCACACACAGCCACCAAAGACTCTTTTATTTTTTTAGAATATTTTTTGTATTTTTTTAAGAATAAAAGACAGGTATTTTTAGAAAATATTCAGAAATGGAACTTAACCAAAAACTGGCCCTGATGTGGACCAAACACAGCCACGAGACAGGGCAAGTGAGAGCACACACCAACAGAAGA
Source organism: Anolis sagrei ordinatus (assembly GCF_025583915.1). Taxonomy (NCBI): domain Eukaryota; kingdom Metazoa; phylum Chordata; class Lepidosauria; order Squamata; family Anolidae; genus Anolis; species Anolis sagrei. The sequence goes on along the minus strand of NW_026847438.1, from coordinate 136,297,919 downwards.
GTCTTTTCTTTTTTTGAATATTTTTTGTATTTTTTTTAAGAATAAAGGCAGGTATTTTTAGAAAATATTCAAAAATGGAAAATTAACCAAAAACTGGCCCTGATGTGGACCAAATACAGCCACGAGACAGGGCAAATGAGAGCACACACCAACAGAAGAGTCTTTTCTTTTTTTAGAATATTTTTGTTTTTTTTAAGAATAAAAGACAGGTATTTTTTAAAAATATTCAAAAATGGAAAAATCAACCCAAAAATGGCCCTGATGAACAGCTAACACAGCCAAAAGACAGGGCAGTCGAGAGCAAACACCAACAGAAGAGTCTTCTCTTTTTTTAGAATTTTTTTTGTATTTTTTTAAAGAATAAAAGACAGGTATTTTTTAAAAATATTCAAAAATGGAAAATCAACCCAAAAATGGCCCTGATGAACAGCTAACACAGCCAAAAGACAGGGCAGTCGAGAGCAAACACCAACAGAAGAGTCTTTTCCAACAAAGAAGAGTCTTTTCCAACAATGCAAGTCTTTACCGCAACCAACTAAGCCAACCCAAAGCAAGCCAAGCAGCCCTCCCGTCCCGGACCTCTCTCCTCCCTCGCCTCCGCGCAAATGAGCTCTGCGGCCACGCGGAGCCGCTTTTAAAGGCCTTCCCGGCCAATCAAAATCAGCCACGGTGCACTGCTGGGGTGCTTGGGAGCGCCGGATTGGCTCCCAGGCACCAGCATCCTCCATCCAATTTCCGAAACGGGCGGAAGCTCGTTAAAAGGATGGGGGATGCCGCTTCGATATTTTTAAACCCTTCCGGGTTTGAAAAAGTGTTTTGATATCGATTCGTAAATGCTAAAAATAACGAATGTTTAACGAATAACAAAATTAACGAACGAAACCGCACAGGCCTAGTCTAGAGCTATCAAGAAGTAATAGTCTCATTCTCTTCTACCTCACCTGAAATAATGTATCCGGTTCCAGTCACCACAATTCAAGAGGGATATTGATAAGCTGGAATGTGTCCAGAGAAGGGAGCTTGGAGAAAAGAATACTGAAAGTGGACATGATAATCACATTTTAGTATTTGAGAGGATGGAATATTGAGGATGGAGTAACTTGATTTCTGCTGCTCTAGAAAGTAGGGATCTCAACACATTGCTCAAAATAAGTGTCCTAGGACACTTAGAGCTTTCTTCAGGGATGGAGCCCCATGGCAGCCATCAGACAACATCACCTGTAGCTCACCCCTAAGTGGAGTAAAAACATTGCCAGGTGCATTCCCCACAACACAGGAGGCTTCCCATGTTGTGCTGGCTCCAATGGAGCTAGTACGCTTCTTCCCTATTTGGGCCATGCTTCCCCTGTATGATGGGGGAAAGCGTTGTCACATCTGTCATTTTGCCATGCCTGCTGGTGAAATAGTATGGGATTGGGGGGCTCCCCATGCAATAAGATGGCAGCACATTAAGTGAAAAACTGCATTTGCAGTCTCCACACTACATTCATGAAAGCTGAAGTACAGAATGGATTCTTCCTACATGCTGGCAGAATACATAAAATAGATGATTGAAATCAGCCAAATAGACATGTTTCATTCTGTCTTTGCTTCAGTGAGCATTTCACGGCATAGACACAATACTTGTTTCAAATATATGTATTATTTTAAGCTTTCTGTTCTCCCCTTCCCCCACTTTCAGGCTTTTAGTTGGATTTTACTTTGAATGTATTCAATTAATTAAAAGAGAGTATGCAACTTATTCAGAATAATCTAAAAATGCACAACAAGAAGGATGGCCACAGGAAATATCTGTACCTTTTGTGTATTAAATTCATGATAAATCAGAATGGCAACCTGCAGTTCATTCCTGGGTTGGGTTGTTATATAATTATCCTAAAGCTATCACCTGCCACATATACAGATCTATAATTCAGCTGGTTTAAGGATAGGAGAGGAATTGGGAACTCATGAAAAACATGATGAACTTCTTTTCCTTTTAAAATCATAATGATGTATGACTATTTCTCTGACCTGCATCATTATCTCATATGATCTATTGCACTTGGTGAAGTGCTATGGTTATAATGAAACCCTTTCTAATTGTTCTACTTAAAGAATATAGGTTGTTATAGTTCTGCATTTGAGACATTTAATGCATATGAGAAAATCTGACCAGAACACAATATAAAGAATATGTTCTAGTTTGGAAAAACCTGTCAGTCTCATTCTCGATGTATTCAGTTTTAAGATGTTCCCCCTCACTTCTGCATATAAATGTATGTATATATCTGTGCAACCCTGTCCAAATGTTATGTATTTAATGGACATTTTTTTGCAATGATTTCTGCAACATCATAGGTATGTTTGTTCAAATGTATCATATGCACATGGTTTCAATCATGAACTTGTTTCAGATGTGCCCATAGTTTATGCTTTCTTCTGTACAGAAATCAATACATTTCTGAACCCAAAGGCACTCCATTCTCTTCTCAGTCCCAAGAGGAGCGAGATGAATATTTATATTGAGGAAGTGAACACATCAGTCAGAATTCTGTTAGTGTACAATAAAAGCTGACATGCCTTGATTCATGCACACAGAGGACTGATAGACTGGGAATGAAGGAAGATGTAGCAGAACCCATAGGGAAACAGAAATAAATTGTGCTTTTATTTAGTTTCCTTATACCTTACCATTTACAAAGCTCAAAGCAACTTCCATGGAGTTCTCATAATAACTTAGGACCTCATCACAAGGGCTTTCAGCCCAGTCCTAGGATGCTGGCAAGATGCAGCTAGGACAGAGCCCACTGGAGCTCATCACACGATGCAGGGCTACTTCCAACAGGACCCAATGTTAGTTCTGTGCATGTTGCATCTCAAAATGATGCTAAGTGGCTGCAGGAGAGCATGGGAGTCTACTCATGCTCTCATTCAAGAACCCGGGGATAGTGAGGGATCAAGCCGGGGCCAGAAAGATTCCAACATAGCATGGGAAGAAGTCAGTGTGGGGTTCTGCCCAATAATTTACCCTACTGCCGCATGGATGCATCACATTGCCCCATGGCTGCTCCCACTGTCCCCCAGCTTCAGGACATCCATGTGATGAGGTCCTTAAAAAGAAGAAGAAGAAGAAGAAGAAGAAGAAGAAGAAGAAGAAGAGGAGGAGGAGGAAGAAACTTTATTTATAATTAGTCCACCACTGTCAGGTTCAAAGCTTCATAGCTTATTATTATATTATTATAACTTTATTTGTACCCCGCTAGCATCTCCCGAAGGACTTGATGCGGCTTACATAGGCCAAGGCCTCAAAACACAACACAACAATACAATACCTTAAGCAAATTAAAAACAGTTAAGCAGTATAACAACAAACATAAACAATACATCAAGACACTATAAAACTGGGCTGGGCCAGAGTAATGGGTACAAGATTAAAAGTGCTGATGTGGCAGGAGGTATGTAGGATTATAAAGTAAGTGCAGTGTGCGGTGTGCCGCAATCTTAGTTCTACTAAAGTGCTTCTAGGACTTGGTATTGGAGATTCCTAATCTGAGAAGGCACATTGGAACAGCCAGGTCTTCAAGTTCTTTCTGAAGACTGCCAGTGTAGGGGCCTGTCTAAGATCTTTTGGGAGGGCGTTCCAGAGTCGGGGGGCCACCACAGAAAAGGCCCTGTCTCGAGTCCCCACCAAGCTCGCTTGTGACGCAGGCGGGATCATGAGCAGGGCCTCTCCAGATGACCGAAGTGAACGCGTGGGTTCGTAGACGGAGATGCGGTCACACAGGTAGGGTGGTCCCAAACCATTCAGGGCTTTGTAGGTAAGCACCTGCACCTTAAATTGGGCTCGGAAAATAAACGGCAGCCAGTGGAGCTCCTTGAACAGGAGGGTTGACCTCTCTCTGTAATGAGCCCCGGTTAACATCCTGGCTGCTGCCCGTTGGACCAATTGGAATTTCCGAGCCGTTTTCAAGGGCAGCCCCATAGAGTGCATTGCAGTAATCTAATCTAGAGGTGACCAAGGCATGGACCACCCCAGCCAGATCAGCCTTCGCGAGGTACTGTCGCAGCTGGCGCACAAGTCTCAATTGTGCAAAAGCCCTCCCGGACACTGCCGACGTCTGAGCCTCAAGCGTGAGCGATGAATCCAAGAGGACTCCCAAACTGCGGACCTGTGGCTTCAGGGGGAGTGCAACCCCGTCCAATACAGGTTGCCATAGCTTCACCATAGATAAGGACTGTTGTTTCTAGAGTCTAATTTTGGGATGCATTTTATACTTTCACAGCTTTGTACAACTTAGTGAAAATGACAGAAAAATACAAAGAATAGCTGAAGAAAAGAGTCAATTAATTCTTTGTATGTTTTACATTTATTCTATGGAGCACATGTTTGGTATACTGGTTCTATTCCTATCTGCTTTTTTCTCACAATCATTCCATGAAGTAAATATGATTGTTACTGAAGAGCAGAATGACTAATTTTAAACATTTTTTCATGCTGCATAAAAGTCTTCAAAAACTTTACATTTTTCCCAAGCAAGCCCAGATATTGGTAAATGGCGATACAGCAGCACTGGAGACTTTACTGAGATACGTTAGTCAAGATGACAGAATTTACAAAGTGATGATGAAAAAGGAATAATATAAGCTGAGGGCCTATGCAGATGATTCACAAGCTTAAAAAAATATGTAAAAAAAGTTGTTTGAGGCATGTTCTGGGCTAAAGTAAATTTTGACAAAATAGTTCACTAAAGTTATGAAGATGGGAAAAATTGTTCTAATTTCAAGGTAGAGAAAATGATTAAATATTTAAAAGTTGATAAGAAAAAAATAACAATTTATTGTTCCAAAATAATTATGAAAACACTTGGAAAGAAATTAATCTTAGAAAAATGGAAGGAGTTAAATTTATCATTAAATTAAATCACTATATTAGAAGAATACAAATACAAGCAAAGGGGTTTCCCCCCTAACATAATAGCTATTACTCACAGGAAGCTTTTGTTAGGAAAGAATGGGTACAGTGGTTCTCAACCCGGGGTCCCCAGATGTTTTTGGCCTTCAACTCCCAGAAATCCTAACAACTGGTAAAGTGGCTGGGATTTCTGGGAGTTGTTGGCCAAAAACATCTGGGGACCCCAGGTTGAGAACCACTGGGTTAAAAACTGCAGCAGGCTGTTATATGATGAGATTTTGAATTTGTTATAACAGTGGGAAACTAAAATCCAGAGAGGTTTCTTAAAGAAAATATAGAGCTCAATGGGTTTTACCATCCAAAACTTAAAGAGAATTTAAACCAAGGTAACAGAGAACTAGCCAGAGAGACTGGAACTCCCCCCCCCCCCCAATTTAGAATTGCATAAATATGCTGATTTTCAAAGGTATATAAATACCTTTTGAAATTAAAGACAGAAGATGAACCAATCCACCTCCAGAACAATATGTGTATTCTTCATCATGATTCCATGGTATTTTGGGGCCAGACATTTTTTTCAAAAGAATTTGCTATTATCTATGGTTTCACATATCCATGTTTTAAAAATTTGGCTGTTCCTTATTTCTTGATAGAATATCCATCCTTCCCATTAAGGAGAGATTTAAATATTACCATTTCTCTAAATCTTTTTTTATTTTTTTTCCATTTTTCTTCATAATTATTTGTCAATAATTGGGAATTTTTAGCTGTAATTATACTCCAAAATATTTGATTTTATTTGTAATTTGTATTCTCGTTAGGTCTTTTAATTCTTTTTGTCTCTTCTTTGTACTATTTTTGTCTTCTTTGTACTATCATTGTCTTACTCCTGTTTATTCTTCTTCAAATTCTTCTATTTAATTCATCCACTTTTGTATATTTTCCAAAGAATCCTCTATAATACAGATCAAATCATCAGAAAAAGCTCTTATTTTGTAGAATTATTTTCTTATCTTAGTTCCAATTAGATCTTTGTCTAGTCTTATAGTATTTAATAAGATTTCCAGGAACACTGTAAACAGTAACAGAGAAAGATGGCAGCCTTGTCTTGGTCTTTAATTTTAATGTCATGTCCCCACTTCCAAATTCTTCCATTTTCTATTCTTCCCTGGAGATTTAGGACTTCATCGGATTGGGGTTTTAAAGAGAAAATAACACCGAGTTCTGCTTTTTAAACCTCATTTTATGGCTTTGTACACTCTCCATCAGACAGCATAGGCCATGTCTACAGCCTTTCACAAAGTGTGGCATTGCATGGCAAGGAAGCATGGGCCTGCAGAAATTTGGTCATCATGGGCAGTGTCCATGCTATAAGTAAGCTTTGCACTGCTTTCTTTCTTTTCAGTGCAATTTTGATGCTTCCCCCATCAGGTGAAGGGAAGTGAGAATTGCTCTACCATTCCCTTCCCATCACATGGAAAGGAGGAGGGTGGGCCTGTGGCTCTCAGGGCAACTTGAGTCACTCGCAGCCTTCCTCTTCTTGCTGTAACATTACTGGGGATGAGGGTGGACACATTGTTAAGGTCATAAGTCTTCAAGGGACATATATTTTCTAAATAACATTTGTAAACCTATTGTTGTAGTTCAGCGTGATAGTAACGTTACTACTACTGGAAGAAGGGAGAAAAGGGCTGCGCAGGTGTTGGAGGAGGAGCAGCAGCAAAAGCGGATTAGAGACATATTCATGGCTCCAACTTATTCTGAATCCTTCGAGGGTTTCTCAGACTGTGAAATGGGGGAAGGAGAGGAAAGCAGGGGAGTTAAGCGGGATACTCGTGAACAAAAATCTAATGAGGAGCTCCAAAGGATACGTATCCGTGATATACTTAGCGCTCCAACAGAAGATGAAGATTTTATGGGTTTTGAAAGAAGTGATGGGACTGGGAGTGACACTGAGGAGGAGGGTGATTTGGACTGGACCCGTGTACAGGAAATTAGGGACATCTGTACTCAGCCTACATCCAGTGATGACTTTGAGGAGTTTGCAGAAGAGTGGCAATCGGGAACACTTGGGAGGACCTAAGTCTTGACAAATGCTGGCAAAGGTGGAGAGATGGGAGGCAATGCTCAGCTGCAGGGAATGGGACAGCTGAAAGTGATGATGAAAGGGTGGGGAGCAGTTCATCCTCTGATGAGGAGCTTTAGGATATAAGTTGGTTTGGTTTCAATGGGTCTTTGCAGAAGGCAAAGTGTTTTTTCGGGTGTGTAGTTTTGTTCCTGCCATTACTCTCAAGCTTGAGTCCTTGGACTACAGATCTTCGTGTTTCTGTGACTTCTCGCTGATACTTCGTAAGTGCTGACTACAACCATCCCTGTTTGACTCCAGACCGTGTTTTGACAATGACTACGCTTTTTGGACTGCTTCTTCTTACTTCGGATGTGCCTGGACTGCGGACTGCCTTTGAACTCTGATTTTGCTTGCTCCCATATTGTTTTCTGGTGCCTTTTGGACATTCTGAATTACAAGCAGATTGCTGCATATTTTCGTTATCCCAGATTATACTCCGGGATAATCCGGATTATATTTAAGTTGGGTTTTTTACTTAGTGGTTGCTATAGACTTTGAGTTTGTGCTAGAGACACTGAAGCAAGTGTCTCTAAGCCTTTTTTGTGTTCAATAAACCTGTGTTTGAACCTTTTATATTGTGTTTGGCTTTCTTTAGGCTTCTGGGTCTTGACACCTATGGTCCCGATACTGTGGCTTAGCTCTACTTAAAACCAATGTTTGTCGTTTGCTGACTGGATTGTCATTTAACAATGAATGAAGAACATAAATTGATTTGTCTTAACTATTTGAAATACTTAACTTAATTGACAATTTGTCAGCAACACATCATGCCTAACTATGACATCTGGATGCAGTCACCTAATAGCTTTCTACGCATAATATCCATATGGATCAACTCAATGCTATTATGCATAGTCAAGGAAGCTTCAACTGTTTTAAAAGAGTTGGTATCATTCCATAGGATTAGGACTCTCTCCTACCCTGTTGAGGTCCCAGTGGAGAGCACCTACATGTATCCACCCACCTGTGCTTGCATCCATGATCAAACTATAGACATCTTGCATATGACCACTGACAAAAAGAGAATTGGAGATAGGACCACCCTTCTTACTTTTTAAATATGTGTAATTAAGAAAGGGAAATTACTTTTTATATATGGATCAAGCCAAGTCAGTGCATTATTCACCTGCAAATCAATCAGCAAGCTTTACTATTCTCTTAAAATTAGCCATCTGTAATACTGAAGTAATTTGGTTAGAGCCCATTCCTCTCATACTCCATTCAGTGCATAATGCCTCCCCTCACAGGCCTTATCTCTGTGAATGGATTTTTATATAGCAGTTTTAGAAGTTGAAATGCAATTTACTACCCAGAGAAGCTTCTTTTTTAAAAGAAGAAGAAGATAACTGCATTAGAAATGAGAATCTAAATTGTGAAAGTGTGAAATTAGGTTTTCAGAGACAGCTGCTAATTGAAAACTAGTCACATCTCTCATGAAACTTCCATTGCTGCAAACTTGCAAATAATTCAGCATTTATTAGACAAGCATCTTGGCTCAACCAAGATATTAAATTACTTTTCCTCCCCCATCCCATTCCTTGCAGAACTCAAGGAATTAGGAGCAATTAAACAAAAAAGAAAGTCCAAGGTTAGGCTCAGGTGTTAGGCGAACTTTGGACATACAACATCAAAAGTTGCAGTAATTTTCAGCTGGGCTCTCCAGTAGATACAAATGCTAAGGTTCAAATTCCAAAGTCTGCTGATTTTGCTGTTATATATAATACAGATTTCGTGGCATTGAGTCTTTAGTTTTCCAAAGCAGCTCACTTTTTCAGGGAAAAGAAGAGATACACTAATGAGAAAATAACTTGTGATATCATTTTTTTCGCATTACTTTTTTTTCCCAAACAGTGCTCAAGGTCTCCCCATCCCCCAAATCACATGTTTGCATCAGCATCTTTGCAGTGTCTTTCCCTGATCTCACAAATAATGCTCTCCATAAGTACACTCCAGTATCTCCAGTATCTCAAAAAGACGGTAATGGAATCTTGCTCCCCCTTTTCATGCCTTTGCCTCCAACCTCTAAGCTTGCAGAAATAGAGGCAACTAATAGAAAAAAGATCAAATCTTGTGGGGGAAACCACATAGTATATCCTCTAGAACAGAAGGGTGCTCCCCCCCTCGCTACAAGTGAAAGGCTTTTTCCCAGAAACAATTTATGAAACAACACTATATCTAGTATTTAATTTATTATTAAAGATGGCCAGGTAGTAATTATTATTATTATTATTATTATTATTATTATTATTATTATTAGTGATGAGTCCTCTTGAAGCTCAGGCGTTGGCGGTGGCCGGGAGGGCTTTTGCACAACTGAGACTCTTGTGCCAATTGCGACCGTACCTCGTGAAGGCTGATCTGGCCAGGGTGGTCCACGCCTTGGTCACCTCCAGATTGGACTACTGCAATGCACTCTACGTGGGGCTGCCCTTGAAAACGGCTCGGAAATTCCAACTGGTCCAATGGGCAGCGGCCAGTGTTAACTGGTGCTCCTTACAGAGAGAGGTCAACTCTCCTGTTTAAGGAGCTCCATTGGCTGCTGTTCATTTTCCGGTCCCAATTCAAGGTGCTTACCTACAAAGCCCTAAACGGTTTGGGACCCGCCTACCTGCGTGACCGCATCTCCGTATACGAACCCACACAATCTCTCCAATCATTTGGAGAGGCCCTGCTCATGATCCCACCTGCATCACAAGCGTGGTTGGTGGAGACGAGGGACAAGGCGTTCTCTGTGGTAGGCCCCCGACTCTGGAACTCTCTCCCCAAGGACATTAGACAAGCCCCAACACTGGCAGTCTTCAGACTACACAGAGAAGCCATTGAAATCCACAAGCATGTGGACAATTTCAACAGAAAGGAGGAAACCATGAAAATGAACAAAATCTGGCTATCAGTATTAAAAAAACTCTAAAATTAGAACAGCACAACAACAGAGAGGAAACAAACAAGGACATCTAATCACCTCTCAACAAAAGATTGCTCCAGGCACTGCCAGGCAATCAAATGCTAATCAAGGTGGTCAGTTGAAACATTCACACCTAGCTCCAGCAGACAAGAGTCCTTTGTCCCACCCTGGTCATTCCACAGATATATAAACCCTTTTTCCTAGTTCCAACAGACCTCAGTACCTCTGAGGATGCTTCCCATAGATGCAGGCGAAACGTCAGGAGAAAATGCCTCTAGAACATGGCCATGTAGCCCGAAAAAACCTACAACAACCCAATGATAACAACTTTCAACCACTCCCTGAATGGAGTATAACTTGGGGGATGTTTGCAATGGCTTTTGGGACTTACTGAACCACTTACTTTAGAACTTACTTGGAGTAAGTTCCTGGCTGAGAGTCTACTATGCTTGTCTCCTCACACCACTGAATGAAGGAGAAATCTCCAAAGAAGATGCATGAATTTAATGCAAAGGACTTTATGTGAGTTTGTTGCTCCAGATGGACTGAGCTATTTTGAAACTGGAGGTTTTGTGTTTTTTTGAAACTGCTTGTTTATTTTTCTCCTTGACTCCGCTACTTAGAGTAAATTTTGATTTTCCAATTTTCTTGGCTCATATTTGCTCATTGTGGAAGCACAAAAGGGCTGGGGAAGTCTGGACAGGACTGCACACATTTTGTTTGTTTTCACATATCCCGCAACAACAATCAGATGTTTATGGGAAGTACTAAAGATGGATCAGAGGTTTTATGAACTTGGAAGAGGAGGCTGCATACCATGAGGTCTGTGTGCTCCCCCCCCCCTTCTCTTAGGGAAATTAGGGATGCAGGGAAGAGTGGAAACTGAACCCATGTCCAGTGGTGCTTCAGTTCGAATGGGCTGTCAGGCTGGTGTTCTACTGCCAAAGTGGCTCAGGACATGCCAGTTTTAATCCACATTGTGTGTCTGTATAGAAAGGCTCATTGTCAATTTGAACCCTTGTAGTTCTGCCCCCAAAGCAAAGTTTGTAGTTCCGTACCCCAAAGCAAAGCTTGATGATAATGACACCATCCTATTGAATCATAAACTAATGTTTATGAGTCCGGGAATTGCAATATCCATATTTTTCATGTCATTCACATTTATTATGAAAGATGGCATGAAGAGATTTATAAATGCCTGGCAACACAGGCATTGTGTTACTGCACAACCACGAAATTACATAGTAAAAAACCCAAAAATGATGGACTGTCTGATAATAACCCAAATCATAATTCTGTGCAATTCTTCTGGTACAAAAAGGGGAGCATGGGCTATGAATAGTAAAATATGGACTGGTAGGAGTGATCTACGTAATGGTGTGGTAAACACTGCAATTTATGTTTACATATTGCTATTAGATATGTGTTAGCAAGAAAGACAATGCCAATATGTTCCAGTTTTCTAAAATAATTAGTTTGTGATGCTTAAATATGCTATTGAATAATTGTTGTTATTGTTATGTTGTTACTGTTTCCAATAATGAGCTCAATGGGGCTTACAGAATATGTATTGTTAAAGAGACATGACCTTTCCCTCTTAATTGGGTATCATGTCTTTAGAGAAAAAAACAATAGGCAATCCTCCACCTTTTTTTCTTATATGCATTATGTTCACTTTGCTGAACTCAGACTCAATAATCATTCATGCTCATTATTTCATGTGTAGTATTTATCCAGCAATTGGGTCATATGCACATAATTATTACTGAGATGAAAACAGAAAAGAAACAATGCCACTAACCACAACATATGAAAAATAGAACTCTCAGCTTTTAATACATTTCTTCCTCAATGAAAGCCCAGGAAATAAATCAGATCTGAACCATGCACTGAAGGTTAACTGAAAGGTGGGAATAAGTTCTTTAGCTGATGGCAATTTCTTGAAAAATACCGGGCAATCAACCATTTTGCCAGGCTATAATTCAGCAAAGCATTTTGTTTCTTCAATTGTGCCTAAATATCAATTCTAAAGTCTTCCACCACCACACCACCCCTCCAGGTCAAGAGGAATCTTTCTAACTTTTGTGTGCTGCCTCTCTTACCAAGATGAGAATCATATGACTCTCCAGAAATTGTAAGGCAAAAAATTGCAAGGGCTATGTTGATTATTTATTTAGGGCATTTATCTCCCATCCTATCTCACCCCTGCAGAGGACTCAGAGCAGCTGTAGTAAATTTTATGATCTATGTTGTATTTTTGGTGTGTAGCTCTAGGTTACAACATGGCTGATAGGGAAGAATTGGCTCAAATAGGGTAGCAACAGTGAAGGCAGGATTAATTTGCATATGTGAAGCCGATTGGTCGTATGCAGATGAGAGTATGCCAGGATTTGAAAAGGCCACTGACCCAGAACGGCAGTTAAAGAACTGAACATTCTAAAGGGGCGGAGTCAAGTTTGAAAGAAGCAGCTAGAGTTTGTCAGTTAAAAAAAAGTGGGGAGAGTTAGAAACCTCAGTTAGAGAGAAGCAGTCGGGAAAATAGAGCTCAAGGTTTAAGGAAAAATAAGAAGGTGACAGTGTAGCCTAGGCCTAAGTCAGAAAATAGTTCAGCCAAGGGTATATGAAGAAAGTAACATATTTGTTGATGTGAGATAGTGAGGGTTTCATAAGAAAAGTTAACTGAGTGAATGATACTGAATGTAAGACTRYAGACTGTAACAAAACACAAATGTAACCATAAAGCATTGGAACCAGAAGCTATAAATAAACTTTGTRACTTVGTTGCTTACCGGAGTGTCTCAWGCATGTGATATAAAGRACAAAGMTTTAACAGCTCACAAGAAKYCRSCAGCCAATWTAAAKYGGAAACTGCAGCAGTHCAAGGCYGTAAAGGGATTTAGAAAGGAAATTATTTTTCCCCTCACTGAGTCAAGAAGAAAGGCACTTGTAACAGGACAGAAACAGAGTACGTCCCAGGTATTAAAGGGGTGACTACATATGTGGTGTGGCATTACGTATTCAGTTATGTGCAATGTTACACCCCACAGCAMCTAACTCAGCACAGCACAGTGTCCACAATCAGAAAAGACATAAATATYCATAATATAATAACAACAGTATAAAACAATATAAAAACATTATATTGGACTATTCAGTCCAAGAATAGCACGATCCCCAAATAATTTCCACAAGAAGGCTTGGGCATCTCCCATTATTTTCAAATTTCACGTTTGTAATTGCTATGTGAAAATTTGGATGGCTCATACTAGAGAAATGATGGCATTCTGCTCAGAAGTTTTTTATATTCACCAGATTACACTAATGCTAAACAAATAACCAAACCTCTCTTCATCTACCCCACCGATATGCATTCCCCATGTTTTGCACATTGAAGGCCAGGGGAACACATTGTCAGTAGCAGCTGTCTGACAATGGAATCTATTGCCTAAAGGAGTGGTTACCTATTTTACATGAAGAAAATGCTGTTTGCTGCACAAGTTAACTATATACAAATTTAGCATAGAATACATTCCAAACTTTAAAGATTCTGAATTGTCTAGATTCTTCTCATGAGAGTTTCCCAGTACTCCAAAAGCATGGTTTTGATGCATTTTTCTAATATTTTTAAATATTCAATTCATCCCTATTTTTCAACTTTCCCAGTGTTCAAACAGCAATGATTCCTGAAAACATGACTGTTTTCGAAGACAAGGTGCTAGTTTATCTAAAGTAAAAGGGGAAAATTGTAGTCTACGGAGTCACATTACACCTTCAGGGAAACTTGGAAGTCTGCACTTGCTTCCATGACAAAATAAATTATATACCCCCAAAAAAACTTTCTATGGAATATGAGGGAATGACTTTTGGGCCTAAGCTCCTGGAGAGAATTTGGGTGTATATATATATACAGTATACATTCCAAACTTTAAAGATTCTGAATTGTCTAGATTCTTCTCATATATATATATATACACACACACACACACACACACACACACACACGCATACAGAGAGAGAGAGAGAGAACTAAAATTTGCAAAATTTTGTTTTGACATATGAGTACTCCAAACTTATGGGAATGTCCCTGGTTGGAGGCATTTTGAAGCAAAATATTTTTTGAAAAGAAATTGACAACTGGGTGGTACTGTTTGTTTGTTTGTTTGTTTTTGTCGTGTCAGGGCAACCAGTCAATTATATTACATTTCTAACAGAACAAAGCAAACAAACAGACAAATACAACATTTGTGAGTTTGGTAGTTGATTAAATGTCCTTTGACCAGTATCTGGCCACTTGGAGTGCTTCTGGTGTTGCTGCAAGAAGGTCCTCCATTGTGCATGTAGCAGGGCTCAGGTTGCATTGCAGCAGGTGGTCAGTGGTTTGCTCTTCTCTACACTCGCATGTCGAGGATTCCACTTTCTGAAGGTTGGCTCTGCATCTCGTGGTGCCAGAGCGCAGTCTGTTCAGCGCCTTCCAAGTCGCCCAGTCCTCTGTGTGCCCAGGGGGGAGTTTCTCATTTGGTATCAGCCATTGGTTGAGGTTCTGGGTTTGACCTGCCACTTTTGGACTCTCGCTTGCTGAGGTGTTCCAGTGAGTGTCTCTGTAGATCTTAGAAAACTATTTTCTAAGATCTGGGTGGTACTGAAAGATACAAAAAAGCCCCCAGAAACCACATGTGACCACACTTTGCTTACCCTTGTCCTAAAAAGCTCAGATTTCCCATGAGGCTTCATACTTGGTCTATTTTGTATTGTTATCTCTTTGGCATGAAGTCTCCTTCACCTCACAAAAACAAGAACTGATCCAGAGTAGCCTGATCTAGCTCGCCATTGAAGTTTTGCTGTTATGATATATATGTTATCATCATGGTGATCATGAAAAGCTCTGTGTGCTGCAGGTACAAGGCTGCTGATGAAACAGATGTTTGCTTGGACATTACTTTCTTTCCAGGACATGAATGATTATTTCCAGGATATGCATAATCATGGGGGACCTTACTGAATCTCTTCCTAACCCACTCCAGTGGTCAACACAAAATACTGTGCAGAACTATACCTTGTACAAAGTATTATGCAGAGTGAGCAAGCACTTCTGGTGAGTAGGTTCTTGTGGGTTTTTTCGGGCTATAGAGGCATTTCTCCTGATGTTTCGCCTGCATCTATGGCAAGCATCCTCAGAGGTAGTGAGGTCTGTTGGAAGTAGGACAATGGGTTTATATATCTGTGGAATGGCTGAGGTGGGGCAAGGAGCTCTTCCCTGCTGCAGTTAGGTGTGAATGTTTAGCTGATCACCTTCATTAGCATTTGAAGGCCTGCCTGAGCCTGGGAAATCTGTTGCTGGGAGGTGTTAATCTGTGCCTGGTTTTTTTCCTCTCTGTTGTTTGGCTGTTATAATTTTAGAGTTTTTTAATACTGGTAGCCAGATTTTGTTCATTTTCATGGTCCCTTTCTGTTGAAATTGTCCACATGCTTGTTTTTGTTCATTTTCATGGTTTCCTCTCTTCTGTTGAAATTGTCCACATGCTTGTGGATTTCAGTGGCTTCTCTGTGTAGTCTGACATGGTGGTTGTTAGAGTGGTCCAGCATTTCTGTGTTCTCAAATAATATGCTGTGTCCAGGTTGGTTCATCAGGTGCTCTGCTATGGCTGACTTCTCTGGTTGAAGTAGTCTGCAGTGCCTTTCATGTTCCTGGATTCTTGTTTGGCTGCGTTTGGTGGTCCCTATGTAGACTTGTCCACAGCTGCATAGTATACGGTAGACTCCTGCAGAGGTGAGAGGATCCCTCTTGTCCTTTGCTGAACGTAGCATTTGTTGGATTTTCTTGGTGGGTCTGTAGATAGTTTGTATGTTGTGTTTCCTCATCAGCTTCCCTATGCGGTCAGTGGTTCCCTTGATGTATGGCAAGAACACTTTTCCTCTGGGTGGATCTTCATCTTTACTCTCGTGGCTTGTTCTTGGTCTTGCAGCTCTTCTGATGTCTGAGGTGGAGTATCCATTGGCCTGGAGAGCCCAGTTGAGGTGGTTCAGTTCATCTTGGAGGAGGTGGGGTTCGCAGATTCAAACTCACTTCTGGTGAGTTTTTGTGAAACTCACTTTGCCGGGAAAAAACCCCTCATAACAGTAATGTTTATTGGGGCAAGCAGTAAGTAAACAGTAAGGATTGCCAATATCCTGAAAGCACATATCTGCTATAGTCAGCAGCCTTTGTGATCGGCGGGGGGGAGGGGAGATGAATATTCTTTCTCCTCTTTGTCTATTGTGTGATATTCCTGGTTTTCTTTTAGGGTGATATGCGTGCCACTATACAGACACAGCAGGGTGTTAATTCAAAACCATTTGGGGGTTATCTGACTGTACGGGAGACTGAGAAAACAAAACATCAGAGTAATAATTTTTAAAAAGCTGAAATGGCTTTAAAAAGGTCTACTTTTTCAAGAATAGGAGCTTAGGACTGATACTGTAACAATAACTAGCAGTTTAATTCTGAAGCAATTTTTTTCACAGCAAGAGTGTTGGCTTTCTAAAACAGTTTATAGGTTGCTTATTAAAACAGTGAGTGTTGAAAACTACTGCTGAGAATTCCTTGTATATAAGTCCCATGGAAACCAGTGGGTTAAGTCCAGATAGAGTTTCATTAATGTCTCCCTAAATTCAAGGCTAGAATTTCAATGACAGAGATTTTTTTTGAAACTTCAGTCATTATAAACTTGCCCCAATGATTTCAAAGGCAAATGTTCAACTAAACAAGCTCAACTTGCTCAACATACATACACAGAATCTATACTTTTTGTAAAAAAAAAAAATAATTTTTAAAATCAGGAAAGGATTCTCATCCAGGCAGAAACATATTGAAGCTGTTGATCCTTCCTTCCTTTTCTATACCAGGGATGGTACAGAGTAGCAATACTCCAGACTGGTCTAACTACACTTCCCATCTCCACCCATCCTGTATGCAATCCAGACCTGCCAAGGAAGGTCAACACTGGTTCAGCCTTGCTGGACTGTCACCTTATTTTGACAGTCCTCTTGTTGTCACTGCTGGACAACCACATAGCTCCAGAGAGATCCTGGCCATTACTGAGATGATTTACTGACATCCACAAAAGCACCTGTAAGACCAGGTAGAAGGTGCCCACATACCCCTTCTTTTTCCATCGTAATGTGAATGTCAACAAGCACACACAGTGATGGCCCTCTGCCATATTGGTGAATGGACTCAATACACCCCCTCTTCCTGGTGCCCCAGGAGCACAAGGAAAAGAGCATGGCAGTGCCAGCTTGTATAAACTGTGAATTAGTTCTGTGAATAGATGGAATTAGAGCCATTCAGTCTATTCACATTAATACTGAACTGTGGGGCTGCTCCAGAATTTCACTAAAATTTCAAAGCATCGTCCAACTTTGCATAACATAGAATAAAATTGGGTTAGCCAGTTTTATCCCGTTACAGACCAGAGGTCCCTGGATATTGTCTGGACATCCAGGTGTGAGTTCTGGTTAAACTCCAGTGGTTTGCGGCCACTGTAGTCAGTCAAGGTGTGCATGGATCTGTTTTGAAAAACAGACTCCAATTTGACTGATTCAGCCAGCTGTCACGGCACAGGCTCCCCCCCCCCCCCCCCCCCCTCCCCCCCCCCCCCCCCCCCCCCCCCCCCCCCCCCCCCCCCCCCCCCCCCCCCCACCCCCCCCCACCCCACGGCACAGGCTCCATCACCATTTTTCCAGTTGTAACAGACCATGTGACTACCAAAAAATGACTGCTTTTAGTTTCTTTTGGCTACACGGTGGTCCACGCTCTGGTTACATCCCGTATAGACTACTGCAACGCTCTCTACATGGGGTTGCCTCTGAACACTGCCCGGAAGCTGCAATTAGTCCAATGAGTGGCAGCCAGATTACTAACAGGAGCGGGGTACAGGGAGCATACTACTCCTCTGTTGCGCCAGCTCCACTGGCTGCCAATTAGCTTCCGAGCACAATTCAAAGTGCTGGTGTTGACCTATAAATCCCTAAATGACTCCAGCCCAGTTTACCTGTCCGAATGGATTCTCCTCTATGAACCATCAAGATCTTCTGGAGGGGCCCTGCTCTCGGTACCACCAACCTTGCAAGTGCGTCTGGTAGGGACGAGGGACAGGGCCTTCTAGGTGGTAGCCCCTCAGCTCTGGAATTTTCTCTCATTGAAGATTAGAATTGCCCCTTCCCTCCTGACCTTTAGAAAGTTGGTGAAAACCTGGCTTTGGAATCTGGCATTTGATGAGTGAGTCAATTTTTGACCACACGGACGGATGAGGATGAATAGTGAATTTATTCTGACAACTTGGTCTTATGTAATTATGAGATTGCATTTTAATGTGTTTTATATTAGTGTATTATTGGATGTGATGTTTTAAACTATTGTGTATGAATTCCTCTGTTGTAAACCGGCCTGAGTTCCTCGTTGGAGGTGAGAAGACCGGTATATAAAAGTTATAAATAAATAAATAAAATAAATACACATGTAGTGTTGAGCTCAGAGAGGCTTTGTGAGCAGGCTTCTAAGAGAGACAGATCAGTTATCTAAATTCTCAGTGCCACTTGCAGCTCTGCATGGCTTGGCTTGCTTTTTGACTCAAATAGCAAAGCGGTTTACTTTCTACACACTTTAGAAACTGCCACCGATGGTGCCCTTCACATGAGGCAAGCTTCAAATGTGGGATAGATTCTAAAGCAATGTTTAGTTCTGGTCTGTTTCCTACTTTTGTATTCAAATTACCCATGACTACCAGTATGTTCTCTTCCTATAGTGTGTGATGTACAGTTTAAGAGGAGTTTTTTTCACCTCTGAATATGTCAACAGCTGAACGTCCTTTTGGTTTCAGTCTAGTTGCATCATTATGTTCAACATCTTTATTAATGACTTAGATGAAGGGCTAGAAGGCAGGATCATCAAGTTTGCAGACGACACCAAATGGGGAGGGATAGCCAATACTCCAGAGGACAGGAGCAGGATTCAAAACGATCTTGACAGATTAGAGAGATGGGCCAAAACTAACAAAATGAAGTTCAACAGTGACAAATGCAAGATACTCCACTTTGGCAGGAAAAACGAAATGCAAAGATACAGAATGGGTGATGCCTGGCTCGAGAGCAGTACGTGTGAAAAAGATCTTGGAGTCCTCGTGGACAACAAGTTAAACATGAGCCAACAATGTGATGTGGCGGCAAAAAAAAGCCAATGGGATTTTGGCCTGCATCAATAGGAGCATAGTGTCTAGATCTAGGGAAGTAATGCTACCCCTCTATTCTGCCTTGGTTAGACCACACCTGGAATATTGTGTCCAATTCTGGGCACACAATTAAAGAGAGATATTGACAAGCTGGAATGTGTCCAGAGGAGGGCGACTAAAATGATCAAGGTCTGGAGAACAAGCCCTATGAGGAGCGGCTTAAGGAGCTGGGCATGTTTAGCCTGAAGAAGAGAAGGCTGAGAGGAGATATGATAGCCATGTATAAATATGTGAGAGGAAGCCACAGGGAGGAGGGAGCAAGCTTGTTTTCTGCTTCCCTGGAGATGAGGACGCGGAACAAACTACAAGAGAGGAGATTCCATCTTTTCTCCCCCCCTCCATGACAGGTGCGCGGAACGCTTCAAACTACAAGAGAGGAGATTCCATCTGAACATGAGGAAGAACTTTCTGACTGTGAGAGCCGTTTCAGCAGTGGAACTCTCTGCCCCGGAGTGTGGTGGAGGCTCCTTCTTTGGAAGCTTTTAAACAGAGCCTGGATGGCCATCTGTCAGGGGTGATTTGAATGCAATATTCCTGCTTCTTGGCAGGGGGTTGGACTGGATGGCCCATGAGGTCTCTTCCAACTCTTTGATTCTATGATTCTATGTCAACAGCTGAGCGTCCTTTTGGTTTCAGTCTAGTTGCACCATTATGAACATTCTAATAATTCTTTTAACTCTAAAAGAAATATAGAAAAATGACAGAAAATATATACCTAATGAAAGATATAATAAAGACAATGTTTATTAAGCAGATGAGTACTTTTTGAATTGCTGTATTGTTCAATCATTAAATTATCTGATGAATCTCTTTTCATTTTCAGTTAGAAAAAAACCCAGACTCAAAAGGAATAAGGGTTAAACTTATCAGTTTGATAAGTTAGTGCAGTCTATGTTTCTAGTGCCAGCCATTTGAACTGTTGTGACAATCATGTTAAGCAATGATAATGTTATTGACCTAATAATTTCCCATAGGAGAATAGGTGCTGTGGAAGGTCTGGGAAAATCACTTAATGAATGCCTGTAACACTTAGGCAGGTACCAACTTGTAACAGACCTTTTCATTTTTTAAACTAATTGGAATCCTTGCCTTAGGAATAAGTGCAAAATCTGAAATGCTAGTGAAGATATATTTCTCTATTGATTAGTTGAATTAGTTGGGGAATTTGTGATCCTCTAGAAGTTGTAGTATTGCAGCTCTTCTTCCAGTCAAGTTGGTTAACATTGATGGGTGTAGTCTACAATGATTTGATGACCAGTTTGTCGCACATTCCTGTCCAATAGCTTCACACACATGCACGCACACGCACACTCAGTGAATAGAACATATAAGTGATTGGAAGGACTCTGTTTTCTAACCAATATCAAATAAGGATGAAGTGATGTTTTGAAGTTAAACATCACAAACATGTTCTTCAGAAAACCAAAGAGGCTATTTTATTATTTATTTTATTTATTTCTGGTACTTTTACCCCGTCCTTCTCAACCCCGGAAGGGGGACTCAGGGCGGCTTACAGAAAAGGCAGAATTCGATGCCTATACAAAATATACAAAAAATATACAAAAAACATAATTAAAACAGTTATCACAATTAAAAACAGTCAACAGCCAGTACATAATACATCAAGGGTCCACAAACTTTTTAAACAGAGGGCCAGGTCACAATCCCTCAGACTGTTGGCGGGCCGGATTATAATTCGAAAAAATCATGCACACTGCAAATATCTTATTTGTAGTGCAAAAACCATTTTAAAACAATACAATTTTAACAAATATAAACTTATTAGTATTTCAATGGAAAGTGTGGCCCTGCTTTTGGCTGATGAGATAGGATTGTTGTTGTTATTGTGTGCTTTCAAGTAGTTTCATACTTAGGTTGACCCAGAGCGAGGGCCGGGTAAATGACCTTGGAGGGCCGCATCCGGCCCCCGGGCCTTAGTTTGAGGACCCCTGTAATACATCATATAAAACATCCTATAAAATCATTCTTATAATCAGCGTTTTGTTTTACAGAGTTCCATAGATCCAATCCGTTAATCATTTCCTAGTCATCATCGAAGTTCTTTCTTTATCTGCCCGCTTGTCCAAATGCCTGGTCCCAGATCCATGTTTTTAGTTTTTTCCTACAAGAAAGGAGCAATGTTGCAGATCTAATTTCCCCGGGGAGTGAATTCCACAGGTGGGGGGCCACCACTGAGAAGGCCCTGCTCCTCGTCCCTGCCAATCTCACTTGTGATAGAGGCGGGGTCGAGAGCAGGGCCTCCCCAGAAGATCTTAGGTTCCGAGGTGGGACGTAGAGGGAGATCCGTTCGGACAGATACACTGGGCCGGAACCGTATAGGGTTTTGTAGGTCAAAACCAGCACCTTGAATTGTGCTCGGAACTGGATCGGCAGCCAGTGGAGCTGACACAACAGCTCCACTGTTTTATAGATAATAATAATTTTATAGATAATAATAATAATAATATAGATAATAATAGATAATAATAATAATATTATAATAATTTTATTTCTTACCCATCGCTCCCCGTGACTCCAAACAGGTCACATAACACATCACTTGATGATCAATATAGAAATCAAATATAGAGATCCTCTGAAGATGCCAGCCACGGATGAAGGCATAAACGGAAAAAAATAGAGAAGCTCATTTCTCTCTGTAAAAACAGGCATAGATTGTAGCACCGATCATGATGTGCTCAAATTAAAAAATAGGCTTAAGATAAAGAACAATGAACCATTCATCATGCCAAAGGAATATCCCTGCATATTTTACATTTTTTCATGTCAGGAGCAACTTGAGAAACTGCAAGTCACTTCTCATCTGAGAGGCTTCTCTCATGTCCCCATATGGGAAGCTGGAGCTGACAGAGGGAGCTCATCCGAGCTCTCCCCGGATTCGAACCTGTGACTTGTCGGTCTTCATTCCTACTCGCACAAAGGTTTAACCCACTACACCAGCAGGGGCTCCTGTTCTGTCAAATCAAATCAAATCATTTATTTTGGTCATTGACCAGCACAGGAAATAGAGTCACATTTTCATACAAACTTGGTATGTTTGGTACATTAAAAATATAAATATAACTACTGAAGCACAATATGGGTGAGGGAGCGGAAAGGAAGGGGAAACAGGGTAAAAACATACAATGCCCAGATCCATCACCAAATTGTAGATTCAGAGAAGAAGATTACTGGACACACAGTTAACTTTTGGGACTAGTCATTCCCTGACGGATTTTGTATGCTGCTGCACAGAACTTTGCAACATTGTAGGTTGAGGCTGAATTAATATCTGCAAGTAGCATGGAGGTATAAAATTGTCCTGAATGGCCTGGGTGCTTGTATAACAGAAGTAAGATAAGCCTGGCACTGTTCTGTCATGTGCTGGGCCTGTAATAGCTGTACTTTTCTATAGGACGTATACTTTAGCCCAGCGGGAAGCCAGGGGCGCCTCAGAGAGGTTCTCAGGGATTTTTCTAAACTGATGGTCTTTAGAGTCTTTAATGATGCAACAAAGTCTTTATTATTGAACAAACAACCAATCTTCAATGGTTCAAACAACACTTTAAGGCTTTCTTAGACTAGTCTTCAATGGACTGGCACCTGACTTTGATCAACTGAATCTTCTCTGTAGGAAAACCCCCTTTTAACCTCTCCCAGGCTGCTTTCTATCTATGCCTCATCGATGTGGGTGCTGCTATCGAATCCAAGCTCATCTGGGTATTGAGCAGACCTTACCGGCTGAGGCTTGAAGATATTTCAGCTGAGTTCAGTAAATTTCAGTTTCCCTGGATGTTCCTTTTCCCCTGGAAGCTCTTAAGAATTTCTTGGACTTCAGTTTCCCTGGATGGTGTTAAGAAAGCAAGCTTTTCTATGGGACAAGCTGGTCTACATCCTATAGCTTAGCTATCTTGTGTGAGACTGTCCAAAAAATGGCTCCTTTCCCTCCCAGAAGCCTGAACAAGGGGCAGAACCAAAGCTTAATTAAGATGGACAGGAGGACTGCCCTATAACTGCAAACTTTAACAGAAAGAAATAAAGTTGGAGCTCCTGGTACAGCCGTACCAGCACAGCTCCTATTATTTTACACATAATAGATAGATAAATAGATAGAGAGATAGATAGATGGATTTGAACTATTAACCCTAAATTGACTTGGAGTCAGAAATAAATATGAACACTACAAGTTATATTCAAATCAACTATGAAAATTTGCAAGTTTTTTTGGGAGGGGGGGGTTACCAGCAGACACTCTCACCTTTTCAACCACCCCCTTTCAATAGTAGCAACAGGCATGTAGCCGGGGGGGGGGGGGGGG
>NW_026847438.1:136151991-136274330 GCF_025583915.1 Anolis sagrei ordinatus | reverse complement strand
TGTCATTGTATCGGTTCTATTTGTCTCAATTGTGCTGATTTTGCACTTTCTATCTACCTGTGCGTTTATTCTCTCTCTTGTTCTCCTTGTCTTCCGAATGTCTGACGTGGATTAGGCCACCTATCTCGCTTCGCTGACGCCCATAGGTCCCTCTTGTAAGCCACATCGAGTCCTTTCGGGAGATGCTAGCGGGGTACAAATAAAGTTAACTAATAATAAAATAATAATAATAATGTATTCATATCATGAACTGATCACCACACTCAATATATCCCATATGCATGGGGGTATTGGGGTAATGATACAAAAGGTTTGCTAGGGTAACCCTCTTTCACTCAGGCTCAGCCCCCCCCCCCCCCTGAAAAAAATTCAGCCCCCCCAAACGAAATCCTGGCTATGGGCCTGAGTAGCAACCACCCTTATTACAGGAAGGATCATGCTGTTCCAACTTGCCATATAGGAGAAAGTTCTAAGGAAAAAAGGAAGCAACATGTACAATTGTGTGCCATAGTTATGGCTGACTACACAGGGATTCCAGGACTGTGGAGTTAAGAACTTGAAATCTTAGGCTGGGTTTGATTAATCTTTTAGTTTAAATGTCTACCTTTGAAGTTCTTTTAATTTTTGTCTATCTCTTTGTTTCCATTCCATCTATGATTTTTATTTCTTATTTAATAATCTTTCACAAATTTTGATAAGCTATTTTTTTCAGGTTTTTATCAAAATCAGAACAAACCAAAATCAGGACAAACCAAAGCAATATAGTCTTTCTCATTCATCAAAAGAGAAAGAGAGAAGCCTCCCTGCAGTATTGAACATATCGGGGCATCCCCTGGGCAACCTATTTGTAAATGGCTGATTCTCTCACACCAGAAGGGACCAAAATTGACTTGCAGCATGCCATCAAACCAACCAACTAACCAACCAACCAACCAACTGACCTTTGCAGGACCAACTATTTCAATAATCTCAATCAACATTGAAGGCATGTCGGCTGCCAAAGAACAGCTGCTCTATGAACTATGCTTTGATAAGAAATCATAACATGCCAGGAAATCTCCTTGGAGCCACCCACGATAACCCACTGTACTAGGCCATCACAGCTGCCTCGCCAATCATGCTGATGCGCTTATTTGTAGACCAAAAATACACTAAGGAATAATATCAATGCAAGTATTTTAAGGCTATCTTCAAAGCTCAGTTTGGGGAATTAAGCAGAATAAATGGAATACAGCATTAAAGGATCTGAGCAATGGAGCTTACCTGCATGCCATACTGATCCCAGCAGCTCTAGTTAAATGCTAATTAGGGGTGTGTTGTTGTTGTTGTTCATTCGTTCAGTCGTCTCCGACTCTTCGTGACCTCATGGACCAGCCCACGCCAGAGCTCCCTGTCGGCCGTTACCACCCCCAGCTCCTTCAAGGTCAGTCAGTTACTTCAAGGATGCCATCCATCCATCTTGCCCTTGGTCGGCCCCTCTTCCTTTTTCCTTCCATTTTCCCCAGCATAATTGTCTTCTCTAAGCTTTCCTGTCTTCTCATTATGTGGCCAAAATACTTCATCTTTGCCTCTAATATCCTTCCCTCCAGTGAGCAGTCGGGCTTTATTTCCTGAAGTATGGACTGGTTGGATCTTCTCGCAGTCCAAGGCACTCTCAGAACTTTCCTCCAACACCACAGCTCAAAAGCATCGATCTTCCTTTGCTCAGCCTTCCCTAAGGTCCAGCTCTCACATCCGTAGGTTACTACAGGGAATACCATGGCTTTGACTAGGCGGATCTTTGTTGCCAGTCTGATGTCTCTACTCTTTACTATTTTATCGAGATTGGACATTGCTCTCATCCCAAGAAGTAAGCGTCTTCTGATTTCCTGGCCACAGTCTGCATCTGCAGTAATCTTTGCACCTAGAAATACAAAGTCTGTCACGGCCTCCACGGTTTCTCCCTCTATTTTCCAGTTGTCAATCATTCTTGTTGCCATAATCTTGGTTTTTTTGACGTTTAGCTGCAACGGGGCTTTTGCACTTTCTTCTTTCACCTTGATTAGAAGGCTCCTCAGCTCCTCCTCGCTTTCGGCCATCAGAGTGGTGTCATCTGCATATCTGAGGTTGTTAATGTTTCTTCCAGCAATTTTCACCCCAGCTTTGCATATGCATCCCCGGACATCGCATGATGTGTTCTGCATACAAGTTAAAAAGGTTGGGTGAGAGTATGCAGCCTTGCCGTACGCCTTTCCCAATCTTGAACCAGTCTGTTGTTCCGTGGTCAGTTCTGACTGTTGCTACTTGGTCCTTGTACAGATTCCTCAGGAGAGAGACAAGGTGGCTTGGGATGCCCATCCCACTAAGAACTTGCCACAATTTATTATGATTCACACAGTCAAAGGCTTTAGAATAGTCAATGAAGCAGAAGTAGATGTTTTTCTGAAACTCCCTGCCTTTCTCCATTATCCAGCGGATATTGGCAATTTGGTCTCTCGTTCCTCTGCCTTTTCTAAACCCAGCTTGAACATCTGGCAACTCTCGCTCCATGTATTGCTGGAGTCTTCCTTGCAGGATCTTGAGCATTACCTTACTGGCATGAGAAATAAGGGCCACTGTACGGAAGTTTGAGCAGTCTTTTGCATTTCCCTTTTTTGGTATGGGGATATAAGTTGATTTGTCTTTCGCATTTCCCTTTTTTGGTATGGGGATATAAGTTGATTTTTTCCAGTCTGATGGCCATTCTTGTGTTTTCCCATATTTGCTGGCAAATGGCATGCATCACCTTGACAGCATCATCTTTTAAGATTTTAAACAGTTCAGCTGGGATCCCGTCGTCTCCTGCTGCCTTGTTGTTAGCAATGCTTCTTAAGGCCCATTCAACCTCACTCATCAGGATGTCTGGTTCTAATTCATTCACCACACCGTCAAAACTATCCTCAATATTATTATCCTTCCTATACAGATCTTCTGTATAGTCTCGCCACCTTCTCTTGATCTCTTCAGCTTCTGTTAGGTCCCTGCCATCTTTCTTTCTTATCATACCAATTTTTGCCTGAAATTTACCTCCAATGTTTCTAATTTTCTGGAAGAGGTCTCTTGTCCTTCCTATTCTGTTGTCTTCTTCCACTTCCATGCATTGCTTATTTAAAAATAGTTCCTTATCTCTTCTGGCTAATCTCTGGAATTGTGCATTTAACTGGGCATATCTCCCCTTATCCCTGTTTCCTTTTGCTTAGGGGTGTGCAATACAGCAAAAACCCATGCCATTTTTGGTGTCTGGTTTTCTGGCTGCCCCCATCCCATTTTTAAAAAGCCTCCAAAATTCAGGAGGGGTTTCTGTTTTCATGCCAAAGATTCAATCCATTGTAGCCAATGGAGCAACTTTAGAGGCTCATTCCTCCATCATTTTTAGACCAATCAACATGAAAGGGTTCATAGAATCATAGAATCAAAGAGTTGGAAGAGACCTCATGGGCCATCCAGTCCAACCCCCTGCCAAGAAGCAGGAATATTGCATTCAAATCACCCCTGACAGATGGCCATCCAGCCTCTGTTTAAAAGCTTCCAAAGAAGGAGCCTCACCACACTCCGGGGCAGAGAGTTCCACTGCTGAACGGCTCTCACAGTCAGGAAGTTCTTCCTCATGTTCAGATGGAATCTCCTTTCTTGTAGTTTGAAGCCATTGTTTCGCGTCCTAGTCTCCAAGGAAGCAGAAAACAAGCTTGCTCCCTCCTCCTGTGGCTTCCTCGCACATATTTATACATGGCTATCATATCTCCTCTCAGCCTTCTCTTCTTCAGGCTAAACATGCCCAGCTCCTTAAGCCGCTCCTCATAGGGCTTGTTCTCCAGACCCTTGATCATTTTAGTCACCCTCCTCTGGACACATTCCAGCTTGTCAATATCTCTTTTGAATTGTGGTGCCCAGAATTGGACACAATATTCCAGGTGTGGTCTAACCAAAGCAGAATAGAGGGGTAGCATTACTTCCCTGGACCTAGTCACTATGCTCCTATTGATGCAGGCCAAAATCCCATTGGCTTTTTTTGCCACCACATCACATTGTTGGCTCATGTTTAATTATTATTATTATTATTATTAAACTTTATTTGTACCCCGCTAGCATCTCCCGAAGGATTCGATGCGGCTTACACAGGCCGAGGCCTCAACACACAACATAGCAATACAAACTAGGCAAATCAAACAATTAAAAACAGAATAAAGCAAATAAACAACAGGCAAAAGCAATACACTAAAACACAATAAAAACTGGGCCAGGCCAAAGTAATGGGTACAAGAATTAAAAGTGCTGATGTGACAGGAGGTGTATATGAGGCTTCTAGGGCAAGTGTGATGTGCAGCAGTCATTGGTTCTGATAAGGTGCTTATGGGACTTGGTAGTGGAGATTTCCTAATCTGGGAAGGCGCATCGGAAAAGCCAAGTCTTCAAGTTCTTTCTGAAGACTGCCAGTGTGGGGGCCTGTCTAAGGTCTTTGGGGAGGGTGTTCCAGAGTCTGGGGGCCACCACGGAAAAGGCCCTGTCCCGTCCCCACCAAGCGCGCTTGCGACGCAGGTGGGATCACAAGCATCTTAAACATCTCATTTAACTTGTTGTTCATGAGGACTCCCAATATTTTTTTCACACGCACTGCTCTCAAGGCCACATTTACTTCTGCTAGCTTGCCAACTTTCAGAATGTTTCACCAATCCACTAATTTTTGGATATTTTAAAAAATATTACCATAACATTTTAAATTTTAAAAAATCACAAGAGGTTCTGGAAACTAAAGTCTCAACACACAGAGAAAAAACCTCAACTCCCATCATGCCTCGGGAGAGGGCACAAAGCTCTTTAAATGCTTGCAGCACACAAAGTGCTGCTGAGAAAGTGAGTTCCCATTTGCCTCAAGTAGACATGGAAGGGTGGGGATGGAGGAGCCTGCTGGGGAAAAAAGTAAAGAAGGAGCAGCAGCTTTCCTGCTTAGCAAGGTTTTTCTGCCCAAACGCTGCTGCCTCCACTTCAGGTAGAGTGCTGCTCGCTCCGTCCCATTGGTCCATAATAACTCCCATTAGCCAAAAAGATCCAGATGTGGAAGATTACTGGATCTAACCTTATGCGATGAAACAAGGCTGAGGCAGATTAACAGTAAACTAGAGAACAGGTTTATTGAAGTATTTGAAGCAAACAACTGACTACTAAGAGGTACATTAGCGTAATTTTTTTCTGAAGCACAGACTTATTAAGAAAATGGTTTCTTTAGAAGGAGTATCTTTTCCTTAACATGAGCTACTTTCCTCACTCTACCCTGTAATATGTAACAGTGAGATTCTTTGACCAGCCACCCCTGGCTGCCTTCCAGAGTATCTAGGTTTCCCCTGGACTACTCTGACCTTTAGGGAAATAAACCCACTTGTATTCTGTCCTAATACAAGTAAACAAGCCTTCACTTTGACTGCCCTTGTCAAACTATACAGAAACACTTGGTTTTAACTATTCCCTAACAGGCTAACTCCTAGCTCACTAAGAAACTCTCTTCTCCCTGTCTGAAATCCTAATCTCTTCTCTGCTAGATCAAATCCTTCTCTCTCCCTTTCTGTCAGAACTCACAGCCTATTTACACTCTCCTTCAACTCCTCCCCTTGGGGTCTGAACCAATCAGGGTTAGCTGACTCCTCCCCTTGCCTCTCTGCCTATACCATCATGTCCACCATCCTGAGCTGCCTTCCCCACATGGAGGACAGCTCACTGACTTCCAAGCTGCGGCCTAGCAAAGGTATGAGTTCATGACACCAACCACAAGGATGGTAAAACATCTAACATCTGGGCATCCCCAGGCAATGTCCTTGCAGACGGCCAATTCTCTCACACCAGAAGCGATTTGCTGTTTCTCAAGTTGCTCCTGAGATGAAAAAATGTCAAAGATTGTGAACTTCATCTTATGTAGAAAATATATTTATTTATACAAAATAGAAATAACAATTCAAGAGACTTTACACTCTTATCAACCCTTTTGATGCTCAGTAGATAAGTACAGCAATCCCATATATATATATCAACATGGGGTGAGTGATAAATTATCACAGTGAGATTTATTTTTGAGTTGTCATGAATATTTTTTTTTCACAGAAAGATATTCTTCTAGCATGAAAACATTTAAGTAGGTCACAATAGGTCTCTCAATGAAATGATCTGATTTACTCATCATTCAAAGCATGCTGCATGCGACAGGCAAACTGAAAATAAATTCTTTGTTAGTGAAACTGCCAGAGTTCCTATCAGTTCTTCTGTACAGAACCCCAGTTATTTTTTGACAATGTGAGAATTCATGTCCCAAGTTGGAGGATTCCAGCAGTCACTCAAACCTTCTGCATCTTTTCTTCTCCTTACACAGTATCTGTCTGGCAGATATCTATTAGCTACTCTAATCAGTGGAGGACTGATCATATGTAGAAATGTGCCACCTTTTTCTCAGAAGCACCCTTTTAGGTGTTTTTAAATAGTGTTTTTAAAGTGATATGTACAAATAAAACACATTCACAGTCTGTTAATCTATAATTATACATTACAATCTATTCACCTTTTCTTGATGCAAAAGTTATAATTAATTCAACAACCAGAAACCCAGTATGGAGCATGTATTTGGCTTGTACTAATTCAATTAAATCTTACGTTAAATGTCTTTCCAGAAATTGCTGTTTAACTTGTGTAGAGCAATTAAAGGTCCTTTGCTATTTTTGTAATGGTGTAAATACTCAGAAGGCACAAGATCCTCTCTGATTATGTAAAACAAGCAGGGTCAACCATGGTTAGTACTTGCATTGGAGACCTCCAAGGAATTCCAAGTGTTATAGACAATATTTCAGAGGAAGGAATTGCTTAGCTACATCTGCATAATATTCCTTTCCTAAGAAAACCCAATGGAACTAATGGGGTCAACCTGAACCAACAAGGAACTCAAAGACACAAACTTAAATATAAATAATTTCACAATAAAATATCCAAACACTTTGAAAAATATATCTGGGATGCTATACTGGCTGTAATAGAATAGCAAATGATCCTCAAGGCCATGTTTGCTGGGGACACAAGGTCACAACCAAAACTACATTTCAGTAGCAAACCACTATCTATATATATAAAAATGCTCTGTGCATAATGAGTACCTTAAAAACAAAAGAACCAATGAATGAAATCACACCAAATTTGGCAACAAAACATCTCACAACACAAGGAGTGACCATCACTAAAAAAATATGCTTTTGTCATTTGGGAGTTGTAGTTGCTGGGATTTATAGTTCACCTACAATCAAAAAGCATTCTGAACTCCATCAACGATGGAATGGGACCAAACTTGGCACACAGAACTCCTTTGACCAATAGCAAATACTGGAAGGGTTTGGTGGGCATTGACCTTGAGTTTGGGAATTGTAGTTCACCTACATCCAGAGAGCATTGTGGACTCAAACAATGATGGACCTAGACCAAACTTGGCACAAGCACTCAATACGCCCAAATAGGAACACAGATGGAGTTTGGGGGAAATAGACCTTGACATTTGGGAGTTGTAGTTACTGGGATTCACAGTTCACTTACAATCAAAGAGCATTCTGAATCCCACAAATGACAGAATTGGGGCAAACTTCCCACACAGAACCCTCATGATCAACAGAAAGTACTTAAGGCCACCCAGGGCAAGAAAACATAATCAAAGCCCTCCTGACAAAGAACCATCCAGCCATAGATATAGAGAGATATATTTGATTCACACACACACACAAATATAGTATCATAGATTTGAAAGGGACCCCTAAAGAAGGACAATAATACATTGCATGTTCCAGGGTGAGCAAACCAGACACTCTCCACATCAACACTGACAAAGAAACAACAAGAAATACTGTTTACCCGCAAGCATAAAGAAATTACATATATTAGAAACCAACACCTCATTACTTTATTTTCCAGATCACCAGACTGGGCCACAGCAACGCGTGGCAGGGGACAGCTAGTACATTATTAAAACAAGCCATTTTTTAACTTTAAAGGCAAGTATTGGCTTGAACATATTTTTGAGAGGCCTTCAAAATATGTTCAACTGTGATTTCCAGCAGCTCTTGTCAGCATATTTAGTCATGAGCTACAGTATGGTCATCGTGTTCATGGACAATATTTTCTTTAACTTATCGTGGAAACAGGAAAATATAGATAAAGCAAATCCAATTAAAATTAATGACTTCTGCTTGAAATTATTATAGAAATGCCCTTCTAGGTCCTCAAGTGTGATTCTATGGGAACTTCTCATGAAAGCATACTATAGAATTAACTAAAGAAGCTAGAAAATTTGTACAGAGGACATATTTTGTCAGTTACAGGTAGCTGAAACCATGTGTAACAGACTTATGAGAGCAGAGATTATGCTATATGTTAGGAGTTTTAGTTCAACAATATCTGGAGGGCTATACACTTCCTCTCTGCTTCGAAGGACACTTTTTGGAATTTTTGAAGCAAAGCAGAAAAACTTTAAAACATGAATTTCCAGGATTGTTTTAATGATTTTTTTTCATTTGCTGGAGGGAAAATTGCTAATGAACTTTGGTGATGTAGATGACTGAGTCATTAAAAAATAGGGCAGAACAGTGCTTCTCAACCTGTGGATCCCTAGATGTTTTGGCCTTCAACTCCCAGAAGTCCTATCAGCTGGTAAACTAGCTGAGATTTCTGGTAGTTGTAGGCCAAAACACCTGGTGACCCATAGTTTGAGAACCACACGAAGCTTGGCCTGTCACTGAACATCGAGAAAACCAAAGTGCTGTTCCAGCAGTCACCAGCCATTCCCTCCTCCAATGCCAGAGATACAGCTTAATGGTGTAACATTAGAAAATGTTGACCATTTCCGCTACCTTGGCAGCCACCTCTCCACCAAAGTCAACATCGACACCGAAATACAACACCGCCTGAGCTCTGCGAGTGCAGCATTTTTCCAAATGAAACAGAGAGTGTTTGAGGACCGGGACATCCGTAGGGATACCAAGGTGCTTGTTTATAAAGCTATTGTCCTCCCAACCCTGCTATATGCCTGCGAAACGTGGACTGTCTACAGACGTCACATGCAACTCCTGGAACAATTCCATCAGCGCTGCCTCCGGAAAATCCTGCAAATCTCTTGGGAAGACAAGCGGACAAATGTCAGCGTGCTGGAAGAAGCAAAGACCACCAGCATTGAAGCGATGGTCCTCCGCCATCAACTCCGCTGGACCGGCCATGTTGTCTGGATGCCCGACCACCGTCTCCCAAAGCAGTTGCTCTACTCTGAACTCAAGAATGGAAAACGGAATGTTGGTGGACAGGAAAAGAGATTTAAAGATGGGCTCAAAGCCAACCTTAAAAACTCTGGCATAGACACTGAGAACTGGGAAGCCCTGGCCCTTGAGCGCTCCAGCTGGAGGTCAGCTGTGACCAGCAGTGCTGCAGAATTGAGGAGGCACGAGTGGAGGGTGAAAAAGAGAAACGTGCCAAGAGGAAGGCACGTCAAGCCAACCCCGAGGACCGCCTTCCACCTGGAAACCAATGCCTTCACTGTGGGAGAAGATGCGGGTCAAGAATAGGGCTCCACAGCCACCTACAAACCCACAAAAATAGTCATCAAGGAAGACCATCTTTCTAGTCCAACGAGGGATCGCCTAAGAAGACTGGGGTAGAAAATTGTCCACAGAGTTGCTAAAGTTGCCCTATCCTGGGTTAAATTATACAAACTAAGATGGAGACTAGAAAAAAAGCCAAAAATTCTCAAAAGATAGTTTTCAAAAAAAAAATCTTGAATTTTTCCTGGTTTCCCAACCATTTCTTGTCTATGGGAGTCTTCATTACCTTCATCTCATGTCTAACACTGCAATAACCAAGAACAACAGTGATGCAGAGATGTCATTGAAAATTCCCTAAAGTGATGGTTGTAAAAAAAAAAAAACAGCCTAGACAACCCCTGTCAACCATAAATCTATGCCATTGCAAACAGTGGCTTCTTCCTATTGCAAACTGTTCAAAATTATTTTTCCCTGGGAAAATGGTGACATAGTCTATCTTTAATTCTATGACCCCAAATGTATTGAAGAATTTGCGAGACTAGTTGTGCAGAGCAAGAGGATCAGGTTCAAGTCCCTTCTTGATCATAAAACTGACTGGGTAGTCTCCAGCAATCATTATTTCTCAGTCCAATCTTTGTAACAAAAGAGAAAATGGGGGTTGACTTCTATCTCTATTGACCCTTCTGAACAACTTGGAGAAAAGGTAAAAAAATTAAAGTAATATAAATGGCTGCATACATCTGTGAAATCAGTGGAACTTTTTAAGTAAAGAATTGTGCTGTACCACTTAAGTTCCATAACAAAGAAATTCTGAATGTCCCAGTTCGTACTGTATGGTAAGAAGAATTAAAAGTCACTGTTTATTTTCTTATCTTCATGTGAATTGGAACTAAGGCCACGGTTCTGACATTTCTTTCACCTTTCTTACTATAAACATGAACTATGCTGAAAAAGAAATATCCATACTGGCTAGGGAGAGACAGGAAGAGGGTAACTAACTATCTCATGGGTTAGCAAAATCCTAAATAATTTAGGTGTTCTTAAATATTTCAGGCCTATCCACACACAGTTATAGTCGAACAAGAATTCAGTTGTTTCCCTACATGTTAATTTTTACATTTTTCAGTGTTGTGGCTCTTTCAGAGGTTGACCGGGCATTGTGAACTTTTAAAAAACTAATAAAACACATTCTCAGTAAAGAGTAAAAAAGAGTAATATGCTAAATGTTTTTTATTGTTACAGTTACCTTTGAAGTCATCATAGAGGATGCTCCAGTTACCTATAGGAATTCAAGCTTCTATCTGAACAGTATTTAAAGAGAGAGCGAAAGACAAATTCAGAAACTGGACGTCTCAGTTGTAGTTGCTCGAGGCCAAAGAGGTTCTCTCACAAATCCCGCAACAACAAACCAGGGATGTGTTATTGCCCCAACTTTATTCTCCATCTTCATCGCTATGATACTTCACCTTGTTGATGAGAAGCTTCCCACCGGAGTGGAGATCATCTATCGGACAGATGGCAAGCTATTCAACCTCAGCAGACTGAAAGCCAAAACCAAGGTTACAACAACATCTGTTATAGAACTCCAGTATGCTGATGACAACGTCGTCTGTGTGCATTCAGAAGAAGATCTACAAGCCACTCTAAACACCTTTGCAGAAGCATATGAGAAGCTCGGCCTGTTATTGAATATTGAAAAAACCAAGGTTCTGTTCCAGCAGACACCAGCCAACCCCTCTCCAATGCCAGTGATACAGCTTAATGGTGTAACATTAGAAAATGTTGACCATTTCCGCTACCTTGGCAGCCACCTCTCCACCAAAGTCAACATCGACACCGAAATACAACACTGCCTGAGCTCTGCGAGCGCAGCATTTTTCCAAATGAAGCAGAGAGTGTTTGAGGACCGGGACATACGTAGGGATACCAAGGTGCTTGTTTATAAAGCTATTGTCCTCCCAACCCTGCTATATGCCTGTGAGACGTGGACTGTCTACAGACGTCACACGCAACTCCTGGAACGATTCCATCAGCGCTGCCTCCAGAAAATCCTGCAAATCTCTTGGGAAGACAGGCGGACAAACGTCAGCATGCTGGAAGAAGCAAAGACCCCCAGCATTGAAGCGATGGTCCTCCGCCATCAACTCCGCTGGACCGGCCACATTGTCCGGATGCCCGACCACCGTCTCCCAAAGCAGTTGCTCTACTCCGAACTCAAGAATGGAAAACGGAATGTTGGTGGACAGGAAAAGAGATTTAAAGATGGGCTCAAAGCCAACCTTAAAAACTCTGGCATAGACACTGAGAACTGGGAAGCCCTGGCCCTTGACCGCTCCAGCTGGAGGTCAGCTGTGACCAGCAGTGCTGCAGAATTTGAGGAGGCACGAATGGAGGGCGAAAGGGAGAAGCATGCCAAGAGGAAGGCGCATCAAGCCAACCCCGACCGAGACCGCCTTCCACCTGGAAACCAATGCCCTCACTGCGGAAGAAGATGCAGAGCAAGAATAGGGCTCCACAACCACATACGGACCCACAAGAATATTGGAAGACAATCATCCTTGGAAAACGAGGGATCGCCTAAGTAAGTAAGTAAGTAAAGTAAGTTGCTCGGAAACCACTGGATATCGTAGTTAGACAGTTAAGCAAGAGTAGAGAGACCAATTAAAATATCTCCCAAACTCAAAACTCCCAGAATGACAGCAATTTGTAAGTAAAGATTCACACAAAATAACAGAAGAGTTTAGGCTGCTCTTTATTACATCATCATCATCTTTGTTGTTGTTGTTGTTGTTGTTGTTATTCTGACACAAAAACACAGTATGTCACAGCAAATGAGATATATATGCTGGATTTCATATCACAAAATCACAAGTCGAACACTTCCCAAGCATTTAGGACTGTGTGATGTATTTTTAAATGATGCGCGCAGATCCAAGTAAGGTGGCCTTTTGCAGTTGACAGATCGTGATTTTGTCAATGTTTATTGTTTCCAAATGCTGGCTGGGATCTTTTGGCATGGCACCCAGTGTGTCAGTTACCACTGGGACCACCTGTACTGGTTTATGCCAGAGCCTTTGCAGTTCAATTTTGAGGTCCCGATAATGGCTGAGTTTTCCTGCTATTTTTCCTCAATTCGGTTGTCACCTGGTATAGCAACATCAATGGTCCAAACTTTTTTCTTTTCCACAATCGTGATGTCTGGTGTATTGTGTTTCAAAACTTTGTCAGTATAGATTCGAAAGTCCCACAGTATTTTTGCATGTTCATTTTCCACTACCTTTGCAGGTTTATTATCCCACCAATTCTTTACTGCTGATAGGTGGTACTTGTGACATAAGTTCCAGTGAATCATTTGGGCCCCAGAGTTGTGCCTTTATTTGTAGTCCATCTTGGCCACAATTGGTCACCTATGATTGTATGAAAAAGAACAAATGTGATAAGAGACTTGGTGTCAGAAGAACCAAATACTTATGGCAATTGATACTGTTAGCACTCTGTAACTATATATTATTTATTCACTTAAAAATATATTCTTGTACATATATTTTTAAATAGCCTTGCTTTTCCCATTATATGTATGTGGCACCCTTTTACTATTTATTTCTTTATTTCTTTATTTATTCAAACTTATATCCTTTATATCATTGCTATTGTTTCATCTCATAATGAACACATTTAAACAGTAGGTGTAGGAATCTTTGATACTGAGTGGATTAAGAATAAATGCCTAGAAAGGAAAATGGTAGTGGTCATGGGTGGCTAGCTTCTGGGGCTGTGCTGGCACCTCCTTTCTATGAAATGACTGTAAACGTAGGGAGCCCCCGGTGGAGCAATGGGTTAAACCCCTGTGCCAGCAGGACTGAAGACCGACAGGTCACAGGTTCGAATCTGGGGAGAGGCAGATGAGCTCCCTCTATCAGCTCCAGCTCCTCATGCGGGGACATGAGAGAAGCCTCCCACAAGGATGATAAAAACATCAAATCATCCAGGTGTCCCCTTGGCAACGTCCTTGCAGACGGCGAATTCTCTCACACCAGGAGACACTCCTGACACGACAAAAAAAAAAAAACTGTCAACGTATCCATGGGTCATATAACATTTGTAATTTTGACTCCCAAACCAATCTTTAATTTATATATAAGGTTGACCAAAATATAAGATAATTGCAATGGAAAGCCATCATGTTATAGTTTATGAGGAAGTAGCCAAAACCATGGTATACCAGACTATTTATTTATTTATTTATTTATTTATTTGCTGCATTTGTTGACCGCCGTTCTCAGCCCTAGGGCGACTCACGGCGGTGTACAACATATAAAAGACAATTTACAATAAAGCAATAACGAAAAATCAACATATCACTAATACACAATAATATAATTACACTAAATAATCCGCTCCGTCTCATCGTAGAATCATAGCCAATCTCGTAATCCATATTCCGTTCCAGTTGTCATTACCAATTAATGTAGCACTCAGTTAAATGCCTTCTCAAATAGCCATGTCTTTAGGCTCTTACGGAAAGACATAAGGGAGGGCGCCTGTCTGATGTCAACAGGGAGGGTGTTCCACAGCCGGGGGGCCACCACCGAGAAGGCCCTCTCTCTCGTCCCCGCCAGACGTGCCTGTGAAGCAGGCGGGATCGAGAGAAGGGCCTATGTCATCAATTCCCCAGTCTTTAAGATCATATAAGAGATTACCTTTGTCAACTTTGCTAATAGAAAACCTTCAACCACAGGACTAAAGAGGTTAACAGGTTGTTGGATACACAAAGCATCTATCCTCAAGCTGCCTCCTGTATAATTTGAAGCAGGAAAAATCCATCCAAATGATCTGTAGCAAGATGAACTTTGAGAGGAATTGTGCTATACTACAGAAGTTCCAAGAAGCACATCCATCCCACATTAAAGAAATAAATGTGGGATGGCATTTATAAGAACGCATTATTTTAAATTAGCCTGTAAGTACTGTTTAGGTGAAAGACACATTTTCTTGCTGCATTGACAACATTTTGCTTCCCCCTGGACACTTTCAAATGTGCTAATTTTAACAACATTTATTTTATTTTTTTTAAAAAATGACTAGCACATGTTGAAAAGATGAGATACTTTACCAACAAAAGAAGTGACGCAGTACTGCAGGATTTTAAGTGAAAAATAGAATTTACAGTGGAAAAATTGTATAAAGGTGTATGGTTGAAGTTCAGTTCCTGGCTTGTACCATCCACCTTGCTCCTTGCTGCCTTTTGCAAAATTAGAAGTCATAATATTATTTATTTATTTATTTATTTATTTGACTTGTATACCGCCACTCCCAATTTGGATTGGAGCGGTTTACAACAGTAGATTAAAACAATACAACCAACTTTAAAATACAATAAAAACGAGAACAGACATAGTCCCAAGTTATTCACCCATCAAAAGCTTGTTGTAAAAGAAAGGTTTTACATGTTGATAGACAACTATACAGCTTTAACATGTTGATAGACAACTATACAGGTTGTCTATCAACATGTCTTTTCATCAAACATTTGACAATAATTGCACCAGTCTAGAATGTAGTCCTAGTACTAGAAAGTGAGTCACTATCGTTATAAAGCAGGCCTCTGCCACATAGAGGGAGAAAAACCAGGGAAGGGGCAATCTCACATGGTTACAACATTACTCCAAGGATACTCAAATGGGAATTTGGCTTCAACTTCAGGCAGCAAAATATTTTGTATTGGCATTGCTCACCATCCCTTAACTACAGTAATAGTCAAATAATTAGGAAGATGAAAATTAATGGAAGAACATGATTTGTGCATATTCTGGAACAGGAATTAATTTTTATAAATGATCTCTATTGTATCTGAACAAAATCACACCAAACTAAAGGGCACAAGTAAGTAGTGGAAGAAAAGGAAATCTACTTATATGGATTTCAATGGCACTGTTTTAACCATGGTTGCAATGGATGTGATGTTTAAGATGTTAAAACCTTTCAGTCCTGATTCCAAGACAGCAGGCTCGAAACTACCTGAAAATTTTGTCCTTGGGAAAGGTTTAACATCAGGGGGAAGTATATATTAAAGGCCATCAAAGCAGTAACCAACATAAAGTTCAGACTTGAAATCTATTCCCATTTGAAATTGCAGCAAAATTACATACAGAACACATGACATCATGTGGTTTTTGCTGCTATTGAATTGCAGCTCTCTGTGTTAACCTAAGTGCTGCAGGGAATGTGGAAAAACACAATTCTCAGGACACAGGTATTGATTATTGTTGCAACAACAATACACTCCCCCACAAAAAAAGCATTTATTGTCAAAACCTTTGAAAGTGAAAGAGTTGACAACTGATAGTTTAAACAAAAATGCATACTTTCTAAGATATCTCTGTGAGAGAGGGAGAGGGGAGTACTATTTCCCATCCTGACCTAATTTCTGTATGACAGGATATATTCAAAGCTCATTGCCTTTTTTCTGAGTTTAAGCTCTGAGCAGCATCATAAAAAATACTTTGCTGAAATGCCAAAATATATAAAAAATAAAATCAGTTGCAATCTGTTTACAATTGCATCCACATAACAAGTCGATGGGCTACTTATCCATTACATGCTGACAAATGTTGACAGAGTACACAAAATAAGTGGCTACCCAGTACAGTGCAACTAAGGAGCTATGAAAAACAAAAAAACTAGAAAAACAGGAAAACAAGCTGCTAGAAAACTAGAAGCTTCCAGAAACTCCAGCAGGCAGGTGGGTTTATATATCTAGAAGTCCTGTAGGAGCAACACAAGCATCATAAAAATCACTACTTAAGGGTATGACACTAGAGTGGGATCACCCCTTAGGACAGTGGTTCTCAACCTGCAAGTCCTCAAATGTTTTGTCATGGCTATGTGGTCTTGGATGCAAATTGTAGGATTGTTGAATTAGAGGAATGTGATTAAAGCAGAAGGTGGTTATATAGTACTATCTAAAAGAAAGTAGAAAAATAAAGGGTAAAAACCAACATTTATTTATTTATTTATTTATTTATTTATTATTTGAACTTATATGCCGCCACTCCCCTGGGGCTCGGAACGGCTTACAAGAACAGGCTAAAATCTAACACAATTTAAAACAATTTAAAAACAATTTAAAAACAGCAAATCAACAATCAAAGGCCTGTCAAAACAGGTATGTCTTGCATGCCCTGGGGAAAGCTAATAAGTCCCGCAAGGCACGGACTTCAGGTGGCAGAGTATTCCAGAGTGATGGTGCCACTGCTGTAAAGACTGCGTCTGGTTGCTGTTAGATGCAAGGTCTTGACATTGGGAATTTCCAATAGCTCTTTGTCCTCAGAACGGAGGGATCTCTGGGGTTGGTAGGGGGTGAGGCTGTCCCTCAGGTACATCGGCCCCAGACCATGCAAGGCCTTAAAGGTGAGTACCATCACTTTGAAAGTGATCTGGTGCTCAATTGGTAACCAATGCAGCTGTAGTAAGATTGGTGTTATGTGGCATCTCATCGGAATTCCCGCAAGAAGCCAAGCAGCTGCATTTTGTACCAACTTGAGCTTCCGGATCACCGACAGAGGAAGGCCAATGTTATAGTAGTCCAGTCTTGAGATGACCGTAGCCTGGATCACCGTAGCTAGGTCGTCCCTGGACAAGTAGGGGGGCAGCCGTCTAGCCTGCCGCAGATGAAAAAAAGCGGTTCTGCTAATGGCGGAGACCTGGGCCTCTATTGTCAGCAGAGGGTCCAAAAGGACTCCCAGACTCTTTACCAATGATGACGAGCGTAGCGCCTCGCCATCCAGGGTAGGCAGCTGGATATCCCCATTGAGTATGAGGTTTGTAGAACTCTTTCTGTAGTTGGCACTGGTGGCCAGGAATAACTGTCTTCCCTGAGTTGGCACTGGAGCTTCTTCCTCTTCATCAAATAACCCTCAGGTTATCCATGGGTCATATCAAAATCCATTATTTTGCCCTTGACTAATACATGAAGTTGACTTGTGGATGAGGATTCTTGGAGAAAAAAGAGAGGCCCCAGCAAGCTGGATAACAGCAAATGTCCTTCCTACCTTCAAATTGGGGAAAGCGAAAATCTAAACAACTGTCACTCAGTCATCCTGATTCCAATACCTGGAGAAAAGCTAGAGCATTCTATTAAACAGTCTGTGAGCACTTACAAAAAAAAGGTTGTGATTGTTAGCAACCAGCATGATTGTGTGATGGTATTTTATGGGTGTCTTCTTTTCTTTCTTTTTTTTTTACAGCTTCTAACAGCTTGGTGAAAAGTTTAAAATTTATTCTGTATTTTAAAAAGGAATCTGGAGATACGCTGGAAGTAATCATGATAGTAACACAAGGGCCTTCTCTGGGACATTATCAGTATTTGGGAAACAACATATTTTTACCATACAATTACCAAATAAGTGGAATGGCACATTGTATTATGACTGTCAGAATATTTGCAAACCATACAAAGGATGTTTTATTTCTCAGCTCCTCCAGGTGGCTAGAACATGTAAACCAGAAAGAATTTGTAAATCAGAAAGTAAATTAAATTACATTTTAAAAGACAAATCTCAGACAAACATATAGAATTTCTGGGTTGACAACAGATAGTGTAAAACTCTAGTCTGGAAATGCATGTAAACTGTGGTTCGATCATACTTTGTTTGGAATGTGGATTCACTACATTTCTCAAGCATCATTTGGCTCGTGCCCTGAATAAAAGGAATGGTTTTTCCTTTCATCAGATATATCTCTTTCTGCTTGGTTGAACAGTTTAGCAAGTAGTAACATGACATTGATGAGTGCATTGAAAATGATGACATTCAAAAGCTGTTGCTTTGAAATAACTAAACATTCCAGCATTCTGCCTTTCCAGATTTCCTATTACAGTTGCCTCCAATTAATCAGAAAAGCCCAAGTAGGCCAAACCACTTTTTTGACTGAACAGCTTCATAATATTCCGACACTACATACATTATGTATATGCAATGAAGCTTTGATGTATATAACCAAGGAGCTCATGAATTTTATAGTGAGCAGAAGAGAGAGACAAAGAGAAAGAAAACAGCAACAAGAACCTACAGTTGGAAAAATGGTGGAAAACATCACTGCAGATATAAAGAAAATATTAAGATTCTGAAATTATTTTGTAAGGTGACATTGGAAAAAGTGTGAAGACTAAGATTTTTTTTAATCCTACAAATAAGTTTATCTGTGGTACTGCATTGGAACTGTATGAATTAAGAAAGACATGAAAGATATTCTTTTTCTAGGATTGTCTTGTGAATGGGGTACTGTTTAAGTTATAGCCAGTCATCCTCATATGTAGGATGCTGTTTGTTGGAAGTACTTCTTTCCATAATAATGGCAGCTCAAGAAATTATTATTAGTACCAGTTGCTGAAGAAAACAATCTGTCAGGTTTTACAATGTATTGTAATGTAATATATAGCCGAGTCATGCACTGCTAATAGGCTTCTATTAGAAATGCTGAGTCATGCATTAACTGTATATAGGGAATCATTTGGGGAATGTGTTCTGGCCTAGTCCAGGTGATTGTGAATGATGTAATCCTGGGTCTGAGTTAAGTTAATGAGTTGGGAACCAATCAGAGATTGTTATGTGTAATTGTATAGAATTGTATATAAGGAAGTCATGTACAGTGTATATTCCTCTCCTTGTGCTGTGATGTTGTTTGTCGAAGGCTCTATGTAGTTGATTAAAAGAACCTGTCTGCTAAGACAAGATATAACTGTATGCTGTGGTAAGTTTGTAATGTCATCTAGACTGGGGGAAAGACAATGGTAAAACTGACAATGGCCGGGCATGTGCTCAAGTGTCTGTAAAAGGTTCCAGAGTGACTGCAGGCTGTGGGAGCAGTTGACTGAAAATACTGTGCAGGAAGAAGCTACTGGAAAGCACTGAAGTTGTGCAACTGATCTGCTGCTGAATTGTGAAATTAATCTCAACACAATCTCATATTGCAAGTATTTACATCAATGGATTCCATGAGAGGGAAACACTCAGGCTGTTTCAGATTTTGCTCTTGACATTAAAAGAGACACAGAAAATGCTAAGCCTATATCCAAAACAGGTTCAGCACTTTGGATAGCTCCTTCAAAGCCTGAAATAAAACTCAGAGTGGATTGTCTGTCATTTTCATATGGGATCCACCACTTGCCACTGATTGACATATGACACTGCATCATCAGAGTTCATCTTGGTAGTGTCTCCATGAGCTTTTGAAACCATTGTTGGAGTAGGGGAAACAAAACACATTTCTTAGAATTTGTCTGTAGATTATTACTAACTTCTACTACAAAGAAGTATCCAGGTCTGTTAACACTTTTGAACAATGAGAATGATGACTATCAAATGTCTAATCACAGAAGTCATGTGTGAACTGGCCCACTGAAATATTAGAAAAGTGATCAAAATCTCCATTTAGTTTGCTAGAAGGATCCTAACAGGAAAAG
Organism: Anolis sagrei ordinatus; assembly: GCF_025583915.1. NCBI lineage: Eukaryota > Metazoa > Chordata > Lepidosauria > Squamata > Anolidae > Anolis > Anolis sagrei. The sequence continues at coordinate 136,254,305 of NW_026847438.1, read as the reverse complement.
TATACAAGAGAAGAACAGAAGAAGAAGATTCACACAAATAAATAATTAATATACTGGCAGACAAACTGGAAGACAAAAAGGATCAATTCAAAAATATAATATACTGATAGGCCTCCCTGTGGGCTATGAGATGCCCCATCCATATGAACTTTTGAGAATTCTCCAGAAGCTTTAAATATCATTGTCTTCAGTCACAAAAATTATATTGTGCCGTCTTCAGGCGCTGGAGCATAAATGTAAGGTTATCTAATAATATAAATAATAAAACTTTATTTATATAACACTCTATCTCCCAGAGGGGACTCAGGGCGGTTTCCAAGTAATATCATCAAAGCATACAGAGTAAACAACATAAACATAAAATTAACAAAACAACATAAGCATAAAATTATCACAATAACACATATATATTAAAGGTAATCCTGCCTGCTTAGAGCAATTAAAAGGGCCGGGGTGAGGCTAGTGCAAACTCAAAATATGAGAGGGGCGGGAATTGAGTACAGTGCTATAACAGGCTAACAGCAATAACAGGTAAGGATCTGTGGCGGCTCATTTCCAGGTCCTATTAGAGGAATGACCAGGGTAATAGGTAGGAAGCATAAGGCAATATTCAGTAATGTCTGGGGCAGAGCTAGAACTGTTCATTCTCAAAGGTTTGTTGAAACCACCAGGTCTTCAAGCTCTTACGAAAGGAGGGAAGGGATGGGGCCTGTCTTATTTCCCTTGGAAGGGTGTTCCAGAGGTAGGGGGCCACCTCAGAGAAGTCCCTCTCTCTCATCCCCACCAGCTGTACTTGTGACGGTGGTGGGAAGCGAAAGAAGGGCCTCCCTTGAAGATCTTAGAGTTCGCGCCAGTTCATAGAAAGAGATGTGTTCTCATGACAAAAACAAATAAAAAAATTGAGCATTGCAGCACACCCAAATACCTGGGAGTCACCCTGGACCATGCTCTGACCTACAAGAAGCACTGCCTGAATATCAAGCAAAAAGTGGGTGCTAGAAACAATATCATATGAAAGCTAACTGGCACAACCTGGGGATCACAACCAGACACAGTGAAGACATCTGCCCTTGTGCTATGCTACTCTGCTGCTGAGTATGCATGCCCAGTGTGGAACACATCCCACCACGCTAAAACAGTAGATGTGGCTCTTAATGAGACATACCGCATTATCACAGGGTGTCAGCACCCTACACCACTGGAGAAATTACACTGTTTAGCTGGTATTGCACCACCAGACATCCGCCAGGAAGTAGCAGCTAATAGTGAAAGGACCAAGGCAGTGACATATCCAGCTCATCCCTTGTTTGGGTATCAGCCAGCACGTCAACAACTTAAATCAAGAAATAGTTTCCTAAGATCTACAGAGACACTCTCTGGAACACCTCAGCAAGTGAGAGTCCAAAAGTGGCAGGCTCAAACCCAGAACCTCAACCAGTGGCTGATACCAAATGAAAGACTCCCTCCTGGGCACACAGAAGACTGGACGACTTGGAAGGTGCTGAACAGACCACGCTCTGGCACCACAAGATGCAGAGCCAACCTTAAGAAATGGGGCTACAAAGTGGAATCCACGACATGCGAGTGTGGAGAAGAGCAAACCACTGACCACCTGCTGCAATGCAACCTGAGCCCTGCTACATGCACAATGGAGGACCTTCTTGCGGCAACATTGGAGGCACTCCAAGTGGCCAGATACTGATCAAAGGACATTTAATCAACTACCAAGCTTGAACATTTTGTGTTTTGTCTGTCTGTTTGTTTTGTTCTGCTAGAAATGTAATACAATTGTCTGGTTACCTGACACGATAATAATAATAATAATAATAATAATAATAATAATAATAATAATATCCTTGGATTCTCCAGAAATCTCCCAGAAATCCCAAGTTGGAAAATGGTCTTATTCTGTATAACTCAGGTTTCCAATTGCATGATTACGTACCACTCTTTATGGACATTGTTATCAAGTCCCTATGAGAAAATCAGTTCAAAACCACTGTGAACTTAAGCAAGGTATTATGTTAATAACACATGTTAGAATGCTCTTGGGTTCAAAATTACTTTCTCTAAGATCAACATGACAGCTGGCAAAATCAGCTATGGCACGTGAGGGGGCCCACCCTCTTCCAATGAATGTGTTATACAATGCACCACCTGTCTGAAGCTGTTGTGCTATATATTTTCTCACCTGTACTCATGACAGCCTGCAATGACCCCAAAAGAATGTATTTTGGCCATTAAATTAAAAAAATATTGAATATCATTTCTATCCCTAATACCTGGACAAAGAGTCTAACAGGAAGGCTGAAAACTTATTTTATTTATTTATTTTTATTTATTTCAAAGTTTTTATATACCGAGCTTCTCACCTCATTAGAGGGACTCAGCCCGGTTTCCAACCATAAAAACACATACAATTGGTAAAATATCAAAGTACATAATTACAATAAAACACTGGAAAAGCACATATATTTAAAAACTACAGTGGTCAGTCGTCATTCTAAAATCGAATATACACTGTCTTCCATCCAGATCGTTGTATCATTCTTCAAAAGCTTGTCTCCACAACCACGACTTCACCTGTTTCCTGAATGTCAGGATTGTTGGGGCGGTTCTGACCTCAGGCGGGAGAGAGTTCCAGAGTCGCGAGTCCACCACCGAGAAGGCCCTGTCCCTCGTCCCCACCAGCCGCACTTGTGAGGCCGGTGGGACCGAGAGCAGGGCCTCTCCAGACGATCTTAGTAATCTTGATGGTTCGTAGGGGAGAATACGTTCGGAGAGGTAAACAGGGCCGGAGTCGTTTAGGGCTTTATAGGTTAACACCAGCACTTTGAATTGTGCTCGGAAGCTAATTGGCAGCCAGTGGAGCTGGTGTAACAGCGGAGTGGTGTGCTCCCTGTACCCAGCACCCGTTAGTAATCTGGCTGCCGCACGTTGTACTTGCTGCAGCTTCCGGGCAGTCTTCAGAGGCAACCCCACGTAGAGAGCGTTGCAGTAGTCTAAACGGGATGTAACCAAAGCGTGGACTACCGTGGCCAAGTCAGCCTTTATGAGCATATAAAGGGATTCCAAGCCAGATTTGTAAGAGAAAGCACCCATAGCACATATTTGGGAGGTATCTAAGACTCGTTTTTTCTCAGTTTCAGTGTTGAGGGTTTATAACATTTGAAATTCTTTCTCCCCAAATATGAAGACATTTGCAAATTTTGGTACATTATTTTTTAAAGAATGCACCAGCAACAGGAAAACATACAGCAGCCTCCTGTTTTGTGATCATCTGTTGTTGTTTTTTGCTATGTGCCTTTGATTATGTCTTAATGTAACCTTATTACAGGGTATTCTTGGCAAAATGTATTCAGAGTATTTATTTATTTATTTACTTTATTTATATACCGCTTTTCTCAGTCCTCAGGCGACTCAAAGCGGTGAACAATATCAATACAAAACATCACAAGACAAGTATAAGGCAATTAAAAACAATTGTAACATAAATCATTAAACATCCGTATAACAATCATTAGCGCCTCAACAGTAAAATCAGAATCCAGTCTCATCATCCATTATTCCGTATTCCTATGTTCAATTACACTGTTTAATCAAATGCTTGTTCGAACAGCCAGGTCTTCACTTTCCTCCGAAATGCCAGCAGGGAGGGACCAATCTGATATCTGCAGGCAGGGCGTTCCACAGCCGAGGAGACACCACTGAAAAGGCCCTGTCTCTCATCCCCGCCAAGCACGCCTGCAATGCAGGCAAGACAGAGAGCAGGGCCGCCCCAGATGATCTTAGTGTCCTAGCCGATTCATAGGAGGAGATGCGTTCGGAGAGGTAAGTAGGGCCAGAACCGTTTAGGGTTTTATAGGCTAATGCCTATAGTTAGGTAGGTTTGTCATCTAAGAAGTCCAGAGTTTGATTTGCCCAAGGTATACCTAGTTAGTTTCAGTAGCTGATTGGGGATTTGAAACCTGGTCTCCAAGAGTCTTAAGCCAATATCAAAACCACTACACTATGATATATATATATATATATATATATATATATATATATATATATATATATAAACAACCACTATTTTATGAGTATATTTAAATTAAATTAGATTTTTTTTCAGTCCAAAATTAAATCTAAAACTTAAGAATTGTAATCTTACCGATGTAGTATCATTAGTGACCTTGTCTGGATCACTTTTTATCTTTTAGAAGAAGGGGTGAACTGTAGCTAACTGAGGAAAGTTTTAAACAGTAGCTTGTCAAACCATAGGCTTTTCTTTAGCCTTGCTCCACTTGCAAACATCCCATAGGAAGAGGTATACATCAATGCAGTATATCCTATGATAGCTAATTAGTAAATCCATTTCCTGGAATGAGATAAAGCACAGAAGGAAAAAATCAATGTAGACTGGGTGTATTTTTAAAAACAGGGGTATTTTAGGCATCCAGATTGTTCATGAAATTAGGGATTCAGCTGTAAGTATAGTATCTTTAATCACATGTAGTTTATTTGCTAGCACCATATCATGAACCTGGTGCCATTCAGCCAGCCAATTAACCTCTTTTATTAGATGCTCTGCCAACAAAAAAACTCTTTTTAGTATATAGTTAATTACAACATTCAAGTCCCAAAGCCACACAGCTTCCTTAATGATAAGGCTAAATTGCCATCTCTTCCTGAAACACCAAAGATGAAGAAGACAAAATTGGAAGGTTGGCTATTTCATTCAAAACACTACATGCTTTAATTGCCACATATCAGGTTAGCAAGAGTGCCATTCAACTGAAAAGTTCTGACTTTTTAACTGGCAAAATATAAAGAACAAGGAGGGGGTTAAGGTGAAGGAAGGGGCTCAAATCATAGAAGAATCAACTGCATCTTATTTAATGATACTCAAATTCTACAAATTCCCAAGGAATAACCTTCATGAAAAGAACTCTTCTGTGAAGAGTTCCCTTTTCTTCAAGTGAAAAATTACACAGTAGCAGGTAGAAGTGGATGAAAAACTGAACAAGCCAGTCCAATTCAATAGTGAGTGTTAGATTTGTTGTTGTTGTTCATTCGTTCAGTCGTCTCCGACTCTTCGTGACCTCATGGACCAGCCCACGCCAGAGCTCCCTGTCGGCCGTCACCACCCCCAGCTCCTTCAAGGTCAGTCCAGTCACTTCAAGGATGCCATCCATCCATCTTGCCCTTGGTCGGCCCCTCTTCCTTTTGCCTTCCACTTTCCCCAGCATAATTGTCTTCTCTAGGCTTTGCTGTTTCCTCATGATGGCCAAAGTACTTCACCTTTGTCTCTAGTATCCTTCCCTCCAATGAGCAGTCGGGCTTTATTTCCTGGAGGATGGACTGGTTGGATCTTCTCGCAGTCCAAGGCACTCTCAGAACTTTCCTCCGACACCACAGTTCAAAAGCATCCATCTTCCTTCGCTCAGCCTTCCCTAAGGTCCAGCTCTCACATCCGTAGGTTACTACAGGGAATACCATGGCTTTGACTAGGCGGATCTTTGTTGCCAGTCTGATGTCTCTACTCTTTACTATTTTATCAAGACTGGACATTGCTCTCCTCCCAAGAAGTAAGCGTCTTCTGATTTCCTGGCTACAGTCTGCATCTGCAGTAATCTTTGCGCCTAGAAATACAAAGTCTGTCACGGCCTCCACATTTTCTCCCTCTATTTTCTCCCTCTATTAGATTAAGCCTCCTCAAAAGTGAGATTTGAATCACTTTTAATTGACTTGGAAAGGAATGCTGCTTTGATGTCATCCTCATGTTGTCTGGTCTTCATTCACTGAGCTAGAACCAATTCTGCATGCTAGTTTTTTTTCTTTTTCTTTCATGCAATCATTTACCCATACAGTCATTTGATTCTTGTCTACATTATTCCCATTTAATAAATTGTTGAATGGTCAGTAAACATGTAGGTAAATTGACTCAAGGACTCTACTCTAGTTGGCAATAAAATATGATACAGAATGTTGTTTGTGATGTGCCACATGTTTTAACTAGTGATATTCTGCATTGCCTGCCAACCCCCCGAAATGAAGACACCAGACAAAAGTTATGGGTTAAAACTGGGCAACTTTATTGTTACCATTAAATTTGCAACTGAAATTCTAAATTTGCCTATCATGAATATGTAGTGCACAAAGCCGAGGTGGCATCCCTTCACGGCCTACCCCTTGGCTAAATAGGCCGAAGCACCCGGTCCCCTGGTGACCTAAACCCGGGTAACCTTTTAGGAAAATGTGTTGGCTGAATCTTCCTCAAGGCTGTTGAGGTCCGATCCTTCCCATTTTAAGGCCATTTATCTTTATATCTCAGTTTGGCTAGTGTATCACCCGTTGATATTTCTGTTAATGGTCTTCGCCCCAGAAGGGGGTGCCTTGAGTGCACACCAAATACAAATCCTTTTGCTGTTTTTCCACTAAACCTATTTAACAAAACACCAAACCCAATCTGTCCCCTGGTAACAGTGTAGGGTAGGAGAAAAAAAACCTAGAACATAGGAGGGAGAAAAATTCCTATCCGGCTCCCTAGGGCAACCAATTAATTACACTGTTAATGGGCGGGTGTGGTGGGTCGACGTCTTGAGAAGACTGAGCTGGAGGGAAGCTATCTCCTCCAGCTCCGCCCCCCAAAAGTAGATCCGGATGGAACTACTTTGGGTTAGTCTTCCTCGGGGTGAGGAGGCAAAGCTCTCCCCTGTCGCCAGCTGCGCGGGTGACAGGAAAGATAATTATGCAGAATTTTCCTGCAAAGAATTACAAAAATAAGGAATAATATATTGGAGCACATCTACATTAGGTAATATATCCCTGTGTAAATATGCCTTTGGATCAGCCCTGGATCCAGCACTTATGTGTTGAATCTGGGGCTATCATGAAGATTGCAGAGGCCTACATCTTCCCTACTGGCCTGTCACCTCCTCTGTGAGGCTGCCACCATCCACCAGCCTAGCTGGCCACCGAGCTCCATCCGATGTCCTGTCTGCCATAGTACTCTCTATTGATGTCTTCTTATGGGTCATTTGAGCACCTTGTTTTGATATCAGCAGAGATGACTCTGATAGCTAACTCCTCAGATGAAGCTCCATGGTCAGCTGGACAGCATGCTGACATAGGTCTTTGAAGTCAAGGTATGTAAGTAAGTTTTGCAGTCAGTGCATACAGGTACAGCATCTACAGCCCCTTTTCCTTTATGAGATTGGGGAAAAAAGATGAGGTCCTGTGTCCCAAGAAGTGTATTATATGAACTCAAATTAGCAGCTGGCCTCACTCTGTCTAATGCCCGACCCTCTGTCTTCTTACAACATGCCAGGGTGTCTGGCTTGTCACATTACCTTATGCAGTGGGTAGTCAACTGTTGAGCCCTTCCATCCCCTCTACTTCAGCAACATCCTAGTCTCCCATCTAGTTCTGTCACCAACATCCTCTTAACAACATTTATCACATTGGTGGGGGTGGGATTCTGTTGCCCTGCAGGAGTCTCGTCACACCGAATAAAAAAGTACATCTTTTTAAAAATGGCATGCAGTCAATGAAAGCGTGATGACCTTGAAGCAATATCTTGTATTTAACATATCACACAGAAGCATAAAACAGTGAATTAGTGATGATAACCAAGCACAGCACAGCTGGTGTGTGTGGCTTTATGACTGCCCAACCAGCAAATGCTCTGCATTACAGGGTAATGGGATATTTCACTGTGACTCCAATTTACATGTGAAATGACGGAAGAATAATTGAACAGAAAAATGTCTCTTTGCTAAATAACAAAACAATACAAGGAAAAACACAAAAGCCAACATATTCTTAGAGGTTAACATATAAACATTATACTCTCAAACTATTAATCAACATTTCCTGTCATTTGTGGGTCAGCACATTTACATTACAGAGGGAACTTCGCAGAATTTTCACTCATAAATTCTGTAAGAAACATTTATGGCAAATAAGTAAAGAAAGACATGGAAGTGATTTGAGGAAGCTGGAAATTGTAGTGTGACAAGAATCCCTTATCTCTGCTCAGTCCACAGTGAAGTGTGTGAAAATGATGGATGAGAATTACTGTTTTTCCTCTCTCGGTATTAGACAGTGTTTCCTATCAGCACCAAACCATGCATTACTGATAGGCTGTGTTTATTTCAAGCAAGGTAGGATTCCCACAGAGGAACTTTGGTAATGTGAAGGATGAGGGAGGGCTAGAGTTTGCACTTGTTTGAAATTATTCTTTACAAGACATAAGGTGCTTGCTACAGGGGAATGTTTAACTTAGTTTTCCACTTGTAAAACTAACTGACCACCCACTTATTAGGATCCAATTTTGGATCCTAATAAAAATATTAATGGAGATGGGGTCAGGACACTGAGCCAAAATAAGCAGATACCACTCACATTGGCATCAGAAGGCAGAGATGTTGGCCACAGTTGATATCTAGAGCTCCCCCCTTTCTGATTGCCAGTACTTCTTCACTTGCCATCTCCAGTTATATGAGCATCAACAGCAAATGTTTTAGAAGCCTTCCCTTTCTCTGATTTCTCCACATCTTCTGGAAAGCAACCCACGTTAGGCCAAGTGTGAGAATATGGTAAAGGGGCAGCAGCAAAGGAGTGGTTCGGCTTAAAAGGGAAGCTCTTGGGTATGCAGTTATTATGTTCTCTGGAACTCCCATCATAAATACTTTAGCCTGGCACACTCCTTGCTATCCTTTTTGTAACTGAAGATACTTCTTATTTCAGCAGACCATCTTGACTCCTGCATTGAAAGGAGAAGCCAGTGAGATTTTGGGCTGGCCCAAGCTTCTCCTGGTTATAGGCTTGAGCCTAACAGAATCTAGTTGAATAGAAGTAAAATTCAACATAATGAGAAGTTCTTTGACTTTTCAGTCAATTTCTAATGTGATAGGAAATAAAATACACAAACATACACAAGAATTTCCAAGCAGAAATTCCTGACATAAAAAAACAAGAATAAGCCATGAATGGAAAGAGATTTTCACTTCACTGGCAATAGCATCTACACATTTTCTATCTGTTATTTTTACTATATGGGACACTGCTGTTAACACCAGAATATGTATAGCAAACAAACTTTCTACATAATGATACAACTAGTTTTATTCCCAATGTGGCTTTACAAATATCCAAAAAGAAAGGCTGCAAGCACATTAGAGCATTAATCCTAACAGGTGTAACCTCAGAGTAATTTTGCTGTTATCTGTCCCTGTGTTATGCTTTCCATTTAGAGAATGGAGATGATCGGTTAGTTACTATAGAAACAGCTAATAAAGGACATCAACAAGAATACAACATATCAAACAATATAAGACTGTATTTATTTGCAGCAGAGTTCCTTGACCCACCATTATAATATCTATTAACTCTGGACATATATTTTCATTCCAGGGTCTGCACTACGATTAAGACTGCACATGGTGAGGTTGTGTGAATCATTTCAGAGGAAAAACTGAATGCATTCATTCTTTCCTAATGATTTATTAGGTCTGGAGCTACATGTGATTTTCTTGAATGTGATTTTTCAGCTTCTTGGCAAGGGGTTGGACTATGAGGTCTCTTCCAACTCTATGACTCTATGATTCTACATTTAGCTCCAGGCACATCCGCCATTGTTTATAGCAATGGACTGGAAGTCATCATGGGTCATTCTACAGATCACAGACATGATTACCTTCCACCTGGTAATGCAGAGATAAGAGAAGCACACAAGGTGTCAAGAGGGACTGAAGTAGAAAAACCATTAATCCTGCCAATATATAACAGAAATTATCGTAATAAACCTCAATAATAGACCTCACTACCTCTGAGGATGCTTGCCATGGATGCAGGTGAAACGTCAGGAGAAAATGCCTCTAGACCATGGCCATACAGCCCGAAAAAACCTACAACAACCCAGTGATTTCAGTCATGAAAGCCTTCGACAATATATCGTAATAAGGTTTATTGGGGATGCCTGATAATAGGTACAACATGTAAATTCAACTTTATGACTAGATCTCCTAAATATTTATTTTCCACAAATGTCTGCCTAAATTTTATGAGCATCTCCATCTTGGAGAAAAACTTCTAAGCAGAACATGTAAGCAGAACATGATTTTGAACTATAACATTTAGAATTGCTCAGTTCACATGACCAGTGGAAAATAGCATTGCTTTACTGGTTTCTAAAATCAGAGCCCAGAAATTTGCTTTTGAGGTTATAAATTGCAGGATCTCCTAGCCAGTTCTGGGGATTTACATCTAAAAAGTAATTTTCCCAAGCTCAGATTCTTACAATGGGTCCAGCTATTTATACTGTAACCAAAAAAAGCAATCTTCTAGTGTGCAAACTTAGCAGGATATATTTGACATGTTACTGATGGCCTTTCATTCTTTCTTTGTATTTATTGTGCTACTAAATTGAAAAATGTACAGACTAGATTTAAATTAAAGCTTGGCCAGCTATATATGAACATCACTTTTTCTTCTTTTTTTCAGTTGCATGTTATTCCACTCCTTGCAGTCTGCAAAAGATGTTCTCAATGATCAAACATGTCTAAGAGTGCATGGCTTACAGTTAAAGAACTTATGCAATTACAATTTTATGTACATATATTTCAATATCTCCACTAAAGTGCTTATTCCCAAATTCTATGGTATTTGGTGAGACCTGCTACTGAATAAAGATGAAGAAGAGGGTGGCACTTAACTTTTTTGTTCTTTGCTGCAATGGGAATGGCTTAGGAGCTCTGGAGAGCTCCTGGATGTTGCCAGGTGCCTCTCCTGATGCCAGACAAGATGCTTGCATGACCCAGGGAAAAAAGGAGGAAAGGAGGAATAAGGGTGGCTATCCAATAGGGGCTGAACTATGTTTGGCCCAGCTGGGTAGTTGGGACTCCATTCTGCCACCTCGATGGGATGGAGACAGGTGGTGTAACTACCCTCAAGGCTAGGCCGTAGAATTGCCACTCTGGACTAGCCCATATTATGTGTCCTGGAAGATGGACTCTAATAGCCGGCTCTCTTTTCTCAGTCTACAACTTGTAGTCCCAAATAAAGTAGAATTTTGAACCAAGTGGATTTACCTATGCCTTAGATCACTATTCAGGAGTTGATTAAATAGGTCTAATCTAATAGACACTAGCCAAGATCTGTTAATTTTCAGTTCTTAGATTATTTTAGCACATAGATATTTTAAAGGTCCTTAGTATACCATTTTATCCAATAGAATAAAAGAAATAGGCACTACATATATAAATAATTACACAAAAAGAGTATAGGAAGGTACATTGGCAGATATAGATTAGATTACTGTAATGCGCTCTACGTGGTGCTGCCCTTGAAAACGGCTCAGAAATTTCAGTTAGTCCAACGGGCGGTGGCCAGGATGTTAACCAGTGCTCCTTACAGAGAGAGGTCAACCCTCCTGTTCAAGGAGCTCCATTGGCTGCCGTTTATTTTCCGGTCCCAATTCAAGGTGCAGGTGCTCACCTACAAAGCCCTAAACAGTTTGGGACCTGCCTACCTGCGTGACCGCATCTCCATTTATGAACCTGCACGCTCTCTTCGTTCATCTGGAGAGGCCCTGCTCACGATTCCACCTGCGTCGCAAGTGCAGTTGGTGGGGATGAGGGACAGGGCCCCGACTCTGGAATGCCCTCCCCAAGGACATCAGACAGGTCCCTACATTGCCAGTCTTTAGGAAGAGCTTGAAGACTTGGCTATTCTGGTGTGCCCTTCCAGAATAGGAAACCCCAGCAATATGTCCCAGAAGCACTTTACTAGAGACTTAAAATCGTCCGCACATTGTACTTACTAGGGCTGGGTGGTTTCGTTTGTTAATTTCGTAATTCGTTATTAATTCGTTATTTTTTGATAACGAAGCGATATTGAACCATTCAGGAGCAACTAAAAAACGAAACGAATTTTTCCAATTCATTTCGTAATTGTTTCGGAATTGTTTCGTTATTATTTCATTATTATTTGTTTCGTTATTATTTCGTTATTATTTCCATATGTCTGGTGCAAGTTTTATAGTCGTTGTTTGTTTTATCAGTGATAAAAAAAATTATCACACCAACAGTCAACAACAGAGGGAGAGGGAAGCTTCAGAAGTTCCCCCTGTCCCATTTGGAGGGTTTTTTTAGCGTATTGCGCAATCGCGTCCGCCATTAACGAATCGATTCGTTATTGTTTCGAAATTGTTTCGTAATTTCCGAAATTTCGTAAATGTCGAACTTTTTAAAAGAAAAATTTCGGAATTCTTTTAAATAACGAAATGCAAAAACCCCCTAAAAACGAATCGAGTTTAGAAACAAATTTTTCCGTGGTTGGACAGCCCAAAAATCCTTATATTTCAACTGTCATACTCAGCACTTTTAATCTGTACCCATTTACACTTGGCCCTGCCTTAGTTTTATTGTGCTATGGTGTACTGTTTTTACTGTTGACTGTTATTGCTTTAATGTTTTGATTTGCTTTATGGTTTATGTGTATTGTTGTATTGTTGTTTTATTGAGGCCTTGGCCTTTGTAAGTTGCATCGAGTCCTTTGGGAGATGTTAGTGGGGTACAAATAAAGTTAATAATAATATTAATAAATAATATACACAATGTCTGTGTAGTGAGGACAGAGGTTCACTATGGAACCATGATGTAAAAACTTGGTCAGAGACCCAAGTAACTGGAAATCTGCAGTGCATGGCTAGTCCATTCTCCTTGAATTGATAGATCAGAAGCTATACAAACACCCTGAGTAATGTCCTACCAGCAAATACAATAGCATGATACTGAAAGTGAAGCGTGACACAGATGGCATTTGATCCAACTTATTACTGACAGAAAATTCCAAAATCTCATATACCATTTTCCAGTGTTACTAAGAAATACAATCCACATAACACAGGTTTGGCACAGAGTAAAACTTTGTTAATGCAGCAAAGAAAGAATGTGAGGAAATTGGAAATCATTCGTCACTGTAACATTTTTAACCACAGACTGAAAGGAGATAAAACGTTTTTGTACAAAACATGCTTTTTCGTGCACCAGAGTTAGCACTTGCCTCTTTGTTAACTGCTACCGAGTGAAAATATAATACATCCAGTATTTACAGTCAAAATGATTGGACACTTTCATGAAATTATCCCCTTTTCTTCTCCAAGAACTTTTTGGATACTATTTATAACTCACTTACTCTGAAGCACTTCCATTAACTATAACAGACTTGCTTTGGAGTAAAATGGTAATAGACCATTTAAAAAGTCTGGAGCATTAGGAGTGTCGATTTAATTAGTTTGTCAGAGCATGAGGAAAGTTAATGAAATTGCTCAAAAGTGGTACTGTATAATTTTAGGTAATATTTTTTAAAAATATTCAAAACAATATGTGAGTTGATTTTATGTCATTGCTGAGGGACAGTGTGCTGTAATTATCAAGAAACATCTTGATAAACAAGATAATGTAAACTCATTGTATATAACAAGTTACTTGTATTGATAGGGAGAACACCCCTTATCGGTAATTCAAAAATCCAAAATATTCCATAATCCCAATTTATCAAATGTGGCTGGGCTAATGATGCCTTTGTTTGTGGTAGATCAGACTTTTTATACACATTTTATACAAAGGCTTTTTTCTCGCAAAAATATATCAAAAATATTGTGTATAAAAATTTATGTTCAGGCTCTATCAGTAGTTCCCAACCTTTTTTTGACCAGGGACCACTTTGACCAGGGACCACTTGACCACAGACCACTTTAACCAGGGACCACTTGACCAGGGACTACTTTCCAGCATTAGTACCAAAAGGGTTATGAATCAGTTTTTGGGATGCTGATTCAGAAAATTGCATTAGATAGACCACATCAGCTGTAGTTTCTGATACATGGTCAGTGATAGGGAAGGAGTGGCAGGTGGAAATAAAATAAATACAGAGGAAGGAGGCTCACCGATCAGATTTTTGTCTTTGCAGCCCACTTGTGTGTCATGCGTTAGCATGAGTAGCATGCAGATTGACTCTAGCCCAGTTAACTGTGTGTGTGATGAAATTACTCATAAAAGAAAAACACACGAGACTTTGGCTTAAAGTAGAAAAGAAAATATTGTAGTATTGGCAGCATACAAAAACAAAGTAGCAGGATTACTGTTTTCACAAAAGTAACATGAAACAATATCTTCTGAGAGATATCACTACTCAGCTGAGATAAGCAGGAATCCTTGTCCTCTTCTCATGGCTGTGACTTTTTGCATTTAAACTGTAAGTGTCTTAAAGACACCCACATTGCAGTATTACAGTAGTTTGATACCACTTTAGCTGCTATGGCACTGACTTATGAAATCTTGGGATTTGTTAGTTTGTTGTGGCACCAAAGCTCTCTGATACTGAAAGTTACCTCTCAAACTATATTTCAATATTCCATGGAATTGAGCCATAACAGTTAATGTGCTGTTAGAGTCCTATAATTCTGTATTCACGTCAGGAGAAAATGCCTCTAGAACATCGCCATATAGCCCGGAAAAACCTACAACAACCCACAACCTTGGTTATTTTTATAGTTACAAGTGTGTGAATTACTACTACCTGGTTGTTGAGCACCAACAATCCTTTTATCAGAGTCTGATTCTGGACTATTTCTCGAGGGGTAGCTCTCTTTTCCTTGCAATGACCCAGATGCTTCAACCCACCCTTCTCCACTGGATGGGATAACCAAATACCACCACACTGGATCCATGTGTATCACTTTCTTCCTGCTTGCCCTAAGAAAAGCAACACAATCATAGTGCCCAACGTGTTTATGACATTATTTGGATGATCATTATGGCTGTCATTTACCTACCCTTTTGTTTTTCATATAGCATTTGTTACAATAACAATATTTTAAAGCTTTTCCATAGAACAATCATCCTGTCCTGCAATGCAGTGACAGCCAGCCATTTAAGAAATTCTTCCATAATTGTAGTTCCTTCTGCGTATAAGTTTCTCCATTTAGTTTCATCTAGAACAATACACATCAGAAAGAAATTATCACAAAATTACAAGGAAGAGACAGCATGGATTTATGCAATTGACCTCAAGACAGTTTAGCATTATTGTAACATGATATGTTTCTGCACTCCCCTGGAATATCAACCATTAGTATGATTGATGCATTGTGAGTAATGAAGTGATTCTCTACTGTTTGTAAAGCAAGTCCTGGAAACGACTGTCAGATAAAGAGATAGCTAGACTGTAGTCTTGCCCTGAGTAGCACTTTGCAAATTTCTCAATCCACATTAGTAGAAAACACAGACACACATCACTGTGGATTATGCATTGTGAACTATCCTTTCCAAAATCAGATAAAAATATCTCATCAGCATCTTGATTTTGGCTAAGAGCTTTTGTTTTTGCAAAGTGAGAAATCTCTCTTGTAAGAGTGAAGCAATGAGAATCTCTCTTTTTTGGTTATGTTGTTTTCCACAGGCCCCCCACTCCTTCAGACAAGCTGACTGATAGCAAAGATACAAAAAATCCTTTCTATACCACTATTTTTACTAATCCATAAAACAAAGAAACAGTTATCCCATTTTCCAGCTTTTTAAAAGATGCAAAAAATCAATCTCAAAAATATGCAAACTTTCCAAGAATCCCACAATGTTGCAGTGAAGAGTGTTTTGTTTTTTCTTATTCCTTTGACTGAATTTTATGTCCTTTACAATGACGGTCATCTCGAGGCTTGACTACTGTAATGTCCTCTACATTAGCCTTCCTTTGTCAGTGATCCGGAAACTGAAGCTGGTGCAAAATGCGGTGGCTCGTCTTCTCGCCGGGGTGTTGGTGAGGTGTCGTATCACCCCAATTCTACAACAGCTGCACTGGTTTCTGATTGAGTACCGGATTACTTTCAAGGTGCTGGTACTAACCTTTAAGGCCTTATATGGTCTGGGGCCGGCATACCTGAGGACCCGCTTATCCCCCTACCAACCCCAGAGATTACTTCGGTCCGAGGACCAAAATCTGCTTGAAGTCCCCAACATCCGGACTTATTATCTGTCCTCTACTAGGCAGAGAGCCTTCTCAATTGTGGCCCCTTATTTATGGAATGCCTTGCCAGTTGAAACCCGAACCATCTGAGAGCTATTTGCTTTTCAGAAAGCCTGTAAAACCTATCTTTTCTGACAAGCTTTGGATGGGTGAATAACTCGGGACTATGTCGGTTCTCGTTTTTATTGTATTTTAAAGTTGATTGTAATGTTTTAATCTACTGCTGTAAACCGCTCCATATATATATGGAAATCAGGATTTCCATTCTTATCAACTCTATGATTCTGAATTCTAACATTTATCAGACATTATCTGGTCTGAACCCTGGAACTGTTAATATTTCTGACAGAGGGATTGTTATTAGACTGATGATCATCCATCCCTGGCCATTTGGACAACAAACAAGCAGCTTTGCCCAAAAAGTAGGGCTGTGTGATGGATGATTTTTTTTCAAAAGCCATTACAAAATTAGGGGGCACCTTAGGGGGCACCTAATCTAAAGTGTTGTTAATGAAAATTTCTTTACTATAACGAGAATAATGAAATTCTATTTTTTTTGTTTTAGTAATTGTGCAAGTGGGAAAACTTTAAGGGCTCCTTTCTCCCTCATTTTACAACTATTGGAGTGAAACTTGCTACAATAGTAGAAGATATTTACAACTGTTATCCCATCAAGTTTCAGAATGTTTCACTCATCAACAGATTTTGTGGGAAATTTTAAAGTTTTTTATAAACCTTTTTTTTAAAAAAAACTACAAGAACTATCTCCTTGAATTTTTAAAATTCTTAACAGGGGATCATCCCCCCCCTCCCCAACTTTCATATATTTACTGATTTTAGGGAATGTTTTAAATTTTAGACATTTTTTTTCAAATATTTTTATTGGTTTTCTTAGAATACATCAATACATCAATGCCTTCAATAATCTTATATTCCATCCTCAATTCATTACATCAACCAAAGTGTGTGTGTGTGTGTGTGTGTGTGTGTATTAGGGATAGGCGGTTTCGTTTCGTTAATTCGTAATTCGTTAAAAATTCGTTATTTTTTTTGTTAACGAAGCGATAACGAAACCATTCTGGAGCAACTTAAAAACGAAACGAATTTTTCAATTCGTTTCGTAAATGCTTCGTATTTCGTTATGTATTCGTTTCGTTATCGGTTTGAGGTCGTTTCGTTATTATTTCCGCATGTCTGGGGCAAGTTTTATAGTTGTTTTTTGTTTAATTAGTGAAAAAAAATTATAATATCACACCAACAGTCAACAACAGAGGGAGAGGGAAGCTTCAGAATTTTTTTTAGCGTATTGCGCGATCGCGGCCGCCATTAACGAATCGATTTGTTATTGTTTCGTTATTGTTTTGTAATTTTTTTACCATTTACGAAATTTCGTAAATATCGAACTTTTTTTAAGGAAAATTTCGGAATTCTTTTAAATATCGAAACGCAAAAAACCCCAAAAAAACGAATCGATTTTAGAAACAAATTTTTCCGTTGTTACCCAGGCCTAATATATACATATATATATATATGAATAGAAACATGGAAGAGACTATATATATCTTGTATACTTCCCCCCCCCCACCTCTGTGCCCCCCCCTTCCGAGCCACTTCAATTTGCATTCTCTTTCCAAAATGCCATTTCTTCTTGTGGAGGTAATTTCTCGTCTACTTCTTTTAAGCCATTCTCAATAAATTTTCCCCAAACTTTATCAAAATCATTTTCCTTCCATACCCCTTTCCTGACTCTTAACCTACAAGACATAAATATTTTAAAGCCCCAAAAGCTATCTCATTGAATATCTCTCATATTAACCAATAGAATTTCCATTTAAGCGTTTCTTTCCAGCCCAGCACAGAAATTTACTTAATAGAAGTATTAGCCAGTCCTCCTCTTTGCAGATTCAACCATTAATTAGAACTCTGGCTGCTGTTATGGAGAGACTGATCTCCATGACATTGAACTGAATTCTGGGAAATGTAGTTTAGGACAGGGCCTTTTCAACTCTCTGGCACAGGGCTCCTTGCCTTCCCAAACTACATTTCCCAGAACTCTTTCCCAGCAAACTCATCTTTCTCCTTGCTGCTTCCCTCTCTTGATCATGAGAAGCCACTAATTTAAAGAGGAAAGTCAGCCTTTTTGGCTTTGCTTTGCTTCCTTGTGCTTTATTTATCATATCAGAACAAACCAAACAGTTGTATTGTATTTTAAAAACAAAAAGCAAAACCAAAAAAACACAAACTTGGCATTCTATTAAATGTTCTTTGACCAGTAGCTGGCCACTTGGAGTGCTCTGCTTTTGCTATAAGAAGGTCCTCCATTGTGTATGTGGCAGGATTCAGGTTACATTGTAACATTCACATGTTCCTTGTGCTGAAAATAAAACTGACTTTGGGAGGCTTCCAAGATTTACAAAATTCAAACAAAAACATATTGGGTAAGTTTCAATTCTTAAGTTTTGGCACGGGCATGTCCAAATTTAACTAATTTGGTACAGCTTACTATGACTAACTAAAATATTGCACATCCCCACTATTTATGGTCCATGATATGGGCAGGAAGATCTACATCCCACTAATGAAAGGTGAGATGTCCTTTGCCCAGAAGTGAACTCTGAAGCAACACAATATCTCATGTACACCTTATGGGCGAATATTCAAATCAGATGAACTGTATCTTTTGGATTTCACAGATAATACAGCACCAAAATCAGAAGAAATCTGTCCCATAGCAAAAAGCTAAGAATGCCAAAAGCTTTCCTAAAGTCCTTATCTGCTGCCAGTAAGACAGCAGAAACTAAATCTCCTTGGAGTAAAAATGCTGCTTAATTCCAATCGTAATCCTCATATGACATTCAACAGTCATTTCCTCCTACAGGAGTCTCAAATCTTTTCATTGCCTTTGGGTTATAATTTGGGATAAAAATGACACAGATTGAATCCAGGCTTTTTCCTTTCCTTTTTAAAGGACTTTTTTTCTGTATTCTCTCTCTACAGGCAGTTCTTTGGTTACTAAAAACATATGAAAACTGATTAGTTAAGGATAGAATACCATGCAGAAATGTTTCCTGTAAATATGTCTTGAAATACACCTTTTTATGCACGTGTTAAAGGGGCTATTAACACAGAACAAGGCTGGAACGGACTCCTATTAAGAATTATGCTAACTTTTATATCCAGTCCTGTCCAACATGACCAACCATTCCCTGCAGAGTTTATTAGATATCTTTTATAGGACAAGTGACAATGGGTGACTCTCATAATGGCAAAATTCCTCACAGTGGCAACAAGGCTGAAAAAGCAACTAACCTCCAATAGGGATAGGGATATTATTTGAAACCATGTCAATATATCTTGTACAATGGACTTCTCCTGAGATGGGAGAATTTATGACTGTTGGTTTTACAGATGGACTGTAATAAATATTGTTGTTGTTGTTGACTCCTATTCAGAATTATGCTCATTTGGACTAACTTACTAGTAGGTTCTTGTAAGTTTTTTCGGGCTGTAGGGCCATGTTCTAGAGGCATTTCTCCTGACGTTTCGCCTGCATCTATGGCAAGCATCCTCAGAGGTAGTGAGGTCTGTTGGAAATAGGAAAATGGGTTTATATATCTGTGGAATGACTGGGGTGGGGCAAAGAGCTCTCTGCTGAAGCTAGGTGTGAATGTTTCAGATGACCACCTTCATTAGCATTTGAAGGCCTGGCTGAGCCTGGGAAAATCTTTCTGTTGAGAGGTGTTAAGATGTGCCTGGTTGTTTCCTCTCTGCTGTTTTGCTGTTGTAATTTTAGAGTTTTTTAATACTGGTAGCCAGATTTTGTTCATTTTCATGGTCTCCTCCTTTCTGTTGAAATTGTCCACATGCTTGTGGATTTCAGTGGCTTCTCTGTGTAGTCTGACATGGTGGTTGTTGGAGTGGTTCAGCATTTCTCACCTCTGCAGGAGTCTACCGTGTACCATGCAGCTGTGGACAAGTCTACATAGGGACCACCAAACGCAGTACCCAAACACGAATCAAGGAACATGAAAGGCACTGCAGACTACTTCAACCAGAGAAGTCAGCCATAGCAGAGCACCTGATGAACCAGCCTGGACAAAGCATATTATCTGAGAACACAGAAATGCTGGACCACTCCAACATGCATTTATGGCACATCTTAACACCTCTCAACAGAACATTTTCCCAGGCTCAGCCAGGCCTTCAAATGCTAATGAAGGTGGTCAGCTGAAACATTCACACCTAGCTTCAGCAGAGAGCTCTTTGCCCCACTCCAGTCATTCCACAGATATATAAACCCATTTTCCTATTTCCAACAGACCTCACTACCTCTGAGGATGCTTGCCATAGATGCAGGCGAAACGTCAGGAGAAATGCCTCTAGAACATGGCCCTATAGCCCGAAAAAAACCTACAAGAACCTAGTGATTCCAGCCATGAAAGCCTTCGACAATACATTTAACTTACTAGTATTTGTTAGGAATGCACTTCTTCTTTCATTTCAATTTCAGGGGAGTCAAGAAGAAATTTTAGCAAGCTGTGAAAAAGTGAAATTTATGCCTATTTTCATAGGCTTTCATGGCCAGAATCACTGGGTTGTTGTAGGTTTTTCGGGTTGTATGTGTGATGTGTGTGTGTGGTGTTTCCCCTCTTGAATATTGTATGATTCTGAAAAAAATAAAGTTAAAATGATTGACTAGTACTGCCTGTCCACAAGTCGACTTGCTCCATTCCAACTGTCAGCATAATCCAATACAAAGGAATTAAAAGAGATGGTTTTCATCACAAGGTGTTGACCAAGCTCATAGAAAAGTGAATTGGGAATTCATCAATGACCTACCAAAAGAGTTTTTGCCCCGCCTTCAGATTGTTTATAAGAGGACCAAGCTCTACAAAGCAGATTGTGTTCATTGTCTGAAGAAGATAATTCATCATTCTTGGGGGATTTACAGCAGGGAGTGAGGGTATTTTTGCCCAGCCTAATGACAGATAGGGGCTAAACAGATGCTTGCTCCTTATCCATAGTAATTGGTTAAAGGAGTTAAGATGGACTTTGGAGAGAATCTGTTAAACCCAATTTCACTTGCTCTGTTCATCTTTTGCTAAACGCTATCAGCTGTACATACATTCTTATAAAATGTAGTGTTCTGAACCCATTCTAGGGATTGCCTACATTTGAAGAAAAGCTATTTTTATATTTTGGATTACATTGAAAATAAAAATAAAATTGAATTAACATAATTTATATCAATGACTTGGTTCCAAACTCAGTGAGAAACCAAACTTACTTTGTAGTGATTTGGTGATGCATATGTGCCACAGAAGAGGACCATGAATCACCTTCTTCAACACAAAAATATATCCTGTGTATTCTCATTTCTTTTTGCTTCCCTGAATAGAATTCTATTCTGCTCAACAATAGAATTCATTCTAATTGTTTGGCTGTCATTTATAGACAGCTCAGGCGCTTCATATCTACAGAAAGTAAATTACAACATTGAATTCAGATAGGGATCATTTTTAATTTTTCAAATGATCTGACATCAGCTATTGCTAATCTTACATTTTGAGTGGTAGCAACATAATTGTAGTCCATTTAGCAATTCTATTGAATTTATTTCTTTTTCAGAACCGTAACACAGTTAGCAATTGTGGCTCTGAAAAACACATTGCAAATCAGAATGCAAGTGAACACTGTTAAAGTGATTATCATGTATTGGAGAAGCTGGGTGAATATGTTTTGGCAAATTCAGCCACGTTTGTGCAAATTCACAGAGGGAAACGAGGAAGAGAACAATGTATGCAGCCTGGAGCTCATTGTAGAAATAGTGGGATATATAGGGCATAAATGCATGCACGCATGCATACATATGTAGGGGCTAATCATATAGAGAAGTTTCAAATAGGATTAGACAAATTTACTGGAGAACAGGTTTATCAATGAATATGAGCCATGAGACTAAAACAGAATGTGTGTGTGTGTGTGTGTGGAAAAGAGTATTGTGTCTCTGGCTACTTCACAGTGCAACACAATTTGATACTGTTTTTCCTGACTGTGGACTTACTAGGAATACTTGATAGTACTATTGGGTGCCTCACAAAACTACAAATCTAGAGATTCCATAGCATTGAGCCATGTCAGTTAAAGTGCTCCTAAATTGCATTAATTCTGTAATGTAGATGCACCACTAGTCTGCTCTTTTATGCTCCTATGCTTACCTCTTTCTTCACTGTACAATAGCTCAAAGAAACTACAAGGGAACACAATCAACCTCTGTACATGGCATGCATTGACCTTGCAAAGGCATTTAACACAGTGAATCACAGTTCTCTCTGGAACATCCTCCAAAAAATCAGAAGCCCTGACAAATTTGTGAACATACTGCAACTTCTCCATGATGGCAACAATCTTGGATAGCAATGGCTCCCAAAGTGACACATTTAAGTTGGAATCAGGTTCAAACAGGGATGTGTTATGGCCCCAACCTTATTCTCCATCATCATCACTATGATACATCTTTTTGATGGGAAACCACCGCCATGAAAGTCATCTGTTGGACAGATGGCAAGCTATTTAACCTAAGCATACTGAAAGCCAAAGCCAAGGTCACATCATTTGTTATAGAACTCCAATATGCTGATGACAGTGTAATCTGTGCTTATTCAGAGGAAGACCTACAAGCCATTCTAAATAACTTTGCAGAAGCATACAAAAAACTTGTCCTTTCACTGAACACTGAGAATGTGGGCTAGGTAATGCTACTATTAGGTGGATTTGGAATTGATTAAGTGACCGATTTCAAAGGGTACTCACCAATGGTTCCACTTCATCCTAGAAAGAAGTGACTAATGGAATGCTGCAGTGTTTGGTCCTGGGCCCAGAACTGTTCAACATCTTTACTAATGACTTGGATGAATGTTAGAGGGTATGCTTGTCAAGCTTGAAGATCACACCAAATAAGGAGGGATAGAGGACAAGATCAGAATTCAAAATGACATAGAGAGCTGGGCCACAACTAACAAAATTTCAACAAGGACAAATTTAAGATACTACACTTAGGTAGAAAAAAATGATATGCAAAGATACAGAATGGGTGATGCCTGGCTCAAAAACAGTCCATGTGAAAAAGATCTCAGATTCTTTGTGGACAACAGGTTGAACATGAGCCAATGGTGTGATGTAGCAGCTTTAAAAGCCAACAGGAATTTGAGCTGCATCAAAAGGAGAATAGTGTCTAGATCAAGGGAAGTAATGATGCCTCTCTATTGTGGTTTGGTCAGACCTCACTGGAATACTGGAGACTATGCCCTGTGAGGTGCATCTTAAAGAGCTAGGTATGAGCCAGCAGAAGAAGGTTGGGAGGAGACATGATGGTCCTGTGTAAATATGTGAAAGGATGGCATAAGGAAGAGGGAGCAGGCTTCTTTTCTGCTGCCTTGAAAACTAGAAGTCAGCAATGAGTTCAAATTACAGAAAAAGTGATTCCACCTGACCATTAGGAAGAACTTTCTGACTGTAAGCACTGTTCAACAGTAGAACTCTTTGCCAAGGCGTGTGGTGGAAGTGCCTTCCTTAGAAGGTTTTAAACAGAGGCTGGATGGCCATCTGTTAAGGATCATAGAATCATAGAATCAAAGAGTTGGAAGAGACCTCATGGGCCATCCAGTCCAACCCCCTGCCAAGAAGCAGGAATGTTGCATTCAAATCACCCCTGACAGATGGCCATCCAGCCTCTGTTTAAAATCTTCCAAAGAAGGAGCCTCCACCACACTCCGGGGCAGAGAGTTCCACTGCTGAATGGCTCTCACAGTCAGGAAGTTCTTCCTCATGTTCAGATGGAATCTCCTCTTGTAGTTTGAAGCCATTGTTCCGCGTCCTAGTCTCCAGGAAGCAGAAAACAAGCTTGCTCCCTCCTCCCTGTGGCTTCCTCTCACATATTTATACATGGCTATCATCTCCTCTTCAGCCTTCTCTTCTTCAGGCTAAACATGCCCAGCTCCTTAAGCCGCTCCTCATAGGGCTTGTTCTCCAGACCCTTGATCATTTTAGTCGCCCTCCTCTGGACACATTCCAGCTTGTCAATATCTCTCTTGAATTGTGGTGCCCAGAATTGGACACAATATTCCAGGTGTGGTCTAACCAAAGCAGAATAGAGGGGTAGCATTACTTCCATAGATCTAGACACTATGCTCCTATTGATGCAGGCCAAAATCCCATTGGCTTTTTTTGCCACCACATCACATTGTTGGCTCATGTTTAACTTGTTGTCCACGAGGACTCCAAGATCTTTTTCACACGTACTGCTCTCGAGCCAGGCATTATCCCCCATTCTGTATCTTTGCATTTCATTTTTCCTGCCAAAGTGGAGTATCTTGCATTTATAGCATAATATAAAAGGTTTACACTGGAGCCCCCACTGGCACAGTGGGTTAAACCCCTGTGCTGGCAGGACTGAAGACCGACAGGTCGCAGGTTCAAATCCGGGGAGAGGCGGATGAGCTCCCTCTATCAGCTCCAGCTCCTCATGCGGGGACATGAGAGAAGCCTCCCACCAGGATGATAAAACATCAAATCATCCGGGCGTTCCCTGGGCAACGTCCTTGCAGACGGCGAATTCTCTCACACCAGAAGCGACTTGTGGTTTCTCAAGTCACTCCTGACACGACAAAAAAAATTGAAATAATTTGATTCCTTTTGGATTTCATTTTAAACAACTTAACTTTAGCATTCTATGGGGAAATAATAAATGAAGAATCAAATAGTAAGCATCAGAACACACAATGATGTAATTATATCTAGATTTTTTCCCACCTAATTTTACCATTGGGATATCAAAATCACTGGGCAGCAGAACATAACTTTTTAAAACCTTTTATAAACACTGCTTAGAAAATAAATTATTAAGGTAAAGAGATTATATATGAAACACTCCATAGATAAAAGTTTAGTAGTTTACACATCAACTATCATCCCTGCAGCACTAAGACAGCTTGACATCCATAATACAACAAACAACTTGAGTTAGAAGATCATCAGAACTTGACTATGACCCCACTTTCAAAGAACTGTTTATGAAGCTCTCATTTCCCATACCAGTTTTTTACAGTTCGAGTATTATTAGAAAGCAGTATACACAAGAATAACACCAAGGGCCCAGGATACATTATTTAAACTCTACTGCCTTCAACCACACAGACAATCCAATTCTGCAAGGTCCCTTCAGGAGCCAGCTATTTTTCATTCAGTGGATTTGTACTTTCTGAGAACCAAACTGCAGGAGAAAAAGTGAAGAAACAAAAACACCTTAAAATTGTTTCTAGTCGAGTAAAAGGAACCTATTTCACTTCTCATTTTCAGCATAAGTTTAATGACTTCTGTACTAAAGTATGTGACATTCCTTTGGGTGCTTTGCTTTGCAGCAATAATTACAAACATACACAGAAAGAGAGAATAGCAGTCCAGGCTCAGTTTGTCTCCTGTGAATATACAGTGTAATAAAGTACTTGACTATTAACAAGTGTGTTAATGAATACAGTATTAAGTGTTTAGCTATCCACTATGGACACTAAGCCTAAATGTAGGATTATCCTTGGAGCTGCATGATACGGTAAACTCAGGTTCAAAAGACATCCTGGTTCCAAATAAGATGCTAGTGAATCATCATTATCATCTTTTTTTATACCCCACCTTTCTTTCCGTGGAGACAATCCCACACTTTATTCAAGTTTAAAAAGCACAATACAAAAGTTAAAAAATAATTAAATGTTAACAGTTTGATAAAAAAAGATTAAAATATGGGTGGTTGTAGGTTTTTCCAGGCTATATGGCCATGTTCTAGAGGCATTTTCTCCTGACGTTTCGCCTGCATCTATGGCAAGCATCCTCAGAGGTGGTGAGGTCTGTTGGAAGTAGGAAAATGGGTTTATATATCTGTGGAATGACCAGGGTGGGACAAAGGACTTTTGTCTGCTGGAGCTAGGTGTGAATGTTTCAACTGACCACCTTGATTAGCATTTAATGGCTTGGAAGTGCCTTGAGGGAATCTTTTGTTGAGAGTGATTTGATGTGCCTGATTGTTTTACTCTCTGTTGTTTTGCTGTTGTAATTTTAGAGTTTTTTAATACTGGTAGCCAGATTTTGTTCATTTTCATGGTTTCCTCCTTTTCTGTTGAAATTGTCCACATGCTTGTGGATTTCAATGGCTTCTCTGTGTAGTCTGACATGGTGGTTGTGAGAGTGGTCCAGCAGTTCTGTGTTCTCAAATAATATGCTGTGTCCAGGTTGGTTCATCAGGTACTCTGCAATGGCTGACTTCTCTGGTTGAAGTCATCTGCAGTGCCTTTCATGTTCCTTGACTACTTGCTGTGTTCCAAGGAAGAGGACAACCTCTTGTGATGGTAAGGAGACTTACAGCAGAATCATTGCTGTCTGAGAAATAAGTCTGAGTGGATATTTTTTTTTGGCAGCCCTATTTACTAGGGCTGTCCAACCACGGAAAAATTTGTTTCTAAATTCGATTCGTTTTTAGGGGTTTTTTGCGTTTCGTTATTTAAAAGAATTCCGAAATTTTTCTTTTAAAAAGTTCGATATTTACGAAATTTCGGAAATTACGAAACAATTTCGAAACAATAACGAATCGATTCGTTAATGGCGGACGCGATTGCGCAATACTAAAAAACCTCCAAATGGGACAGGGGGAACTTCTGAAGCTTTCCTCTCCCTCTGTTGTTGACTGTTGGTGTGATAATTTATTTTTTTATCACTGATAAAACAAACAACAACTATAAAACTTGCACCAGACATATGGAAATAATAACGAAATAATAACGAAACAATTTCGAAACAGTTACGAAACAATTTTGAAACAATTACGAAACGAATTGGAAAAATTCGTTTCGTTTTTTAGTTGCTCCTGAATGGTTCAGTATCGCTTCGTTATAAAAAAAAACAAATGAATAACGAATTATGAAATTAACGAACGAAACCACCCAGCCCTACTATTTACCATTGACTGTGCAGAGATGCTGGATCTTACGAACAAAAAGTTTGAAATGCATCTCTTCTGTGTACCATGTGCTGCATCATTTACCACCAATAATTCTTAAATTTGTCTGCATGTGACACCTGAAGAAACCTGGTCAAGGCCTTGAACAAGACTGGTAAATAGAAGATTCAATTATTTTCAGCAAATCTACACAGATATCTCATGCACATTATGAAATGACAAAGTATCCCTACCCAGTTCTCTTCTTAGGTGGATCTTGGGGTAGTAGATTTTTTCATGAATCTCTTAAGGACCTCATAGAATATGAATGCAACTGGTCCTTATGAAACCATTATTGTAGATTTGCTTTCCCCTACCTGGTGTTTTTCTGTCAGAGGATGATGAGAGTTGCAATTTAATGAGAATTTAATGAGAATTTATCGATTTATGTTTTATTGTTATTGTTATGATCTTATGGATGTTAACACACACACACACACACACACAYACACACATAGTGCATTTAGTTTTACAATAAAAAGTGGGTGAACAGTTAAATAGATAGGATAGTAAGAAATGAGAGAGGAGGGTGGGGGGATGCAAAAGAAAAATAGAAAAATAATTATAYATACATATATACACATGATATATATGTATGTGTGTGTGTATATATACAAACACACACACACACACACACATACATACATACATACATACATACATACATACATACATACAAAAGGGGGGAGGTTTGACTTCCATTCTTGTTCATGGCAGTTCATCTATTTTGTATGTCCCTATGTTGTTCTTTATATAATAAGATATATATATATATATATATATATATATATATATATATATATATTCTTCTCTTTTTCTTCCTCTTTTTCTTTTCTTTTTCTCTTTGTCTTTAAGAGTAGTGTCTTTCTTTATCTCTATCCCTTGGTTATATATTCTCTCTTAATCTTTTTTCAGTTCTTATTTAAGTTATTCTTCGAAAAGTTTCCATTCTGTTTGCTTTATACTCTTTCCTGTATTTTTCTTTAAAAAGAAAGTTAGTTTGTCCATGTCTTTTATCTCGGTTACTTTCCTGAGCCATTGTTCTTTTGATGGTATTATCTCACTTTTCCAGTGTTTTGCAAAAACCATTCTTGCAGCTGTACTAAGATAAGTAAACAAAATGTCTTCATTTTGACCTAGCTTTAGTTCATTATCAGTGATTCCTAGTAGGAGATATTCAGATTTCATTGGGCATTTTTTCCTTAGAATCTTCTGTATAGCTTTGTGTATGGTTTTCCAGTAGTTGTTTGTTTCTTTGCAAGTCCACCACATGTGGAAGTAACTACCCTCATGTGATTGACATTTCCAACAGTTTTATCTTAAATGTTTGTACATTAAACCTAATTTTTTAGGGGTCATGTACCATCTGTGGAATGATTTGAGCCAGTTTTCTTTGAGGTCGGATGAGTATGTGTATCTTGATTTCTTCTTCCATAATTGTTCCCATTCGTGCATTTTTATATGTCTTCTAATATTTTTTTGCCCAGTTTATCATACAGTTTTTTACTCCCTCTGTCTCTGTGGCCCATTCTAGAAGTTTGTTGTAAATTTTTGAAATGTTTTTCTTTTCTGTTTTGATTAGGTTGTCCCAAAAGTCCTCTTTGTCGTTGAAGCCTAATTTTTTATCCTGGTTGAAAGATTATTTTATCTGTGTGTACTGGAACCATGTTAGGTGGCTGAATTTCTTTTAACACTTTTTTATATTGTACTTGTGTTTCTATGGCATTGAATTTTGCCTTGTAAACCGCCTCAAGTTGCTGGAAGGCTGAGAGGGGTGGTATACAAATACAGTAAATAAATAAATAAATAATCCAACAAATCTGGATGATAGAGGGTAGAGGAAGGTTTCTCCTATTATATGACAGTACCTAACCAGCTACAAAAATGGTCAACATGGACCCTAGAATAGTATTAAAAGAATAAATATGCTGCAACAATATAAACAATGGCCATCTCCAGTCTAACTGCTGACCATGGGAACTAGCTGGTTATATTCAGTGTATATATTGTCTTAATATATGGCAACATGCTAGTTTTATTTCCCTCTCTTGGCAGCCAGTAGCTATAAAGTAGTACACAGTAAGATTGCTTCCTTAGATATTCATGGTTATTGTATGAATCAATGTGCTTTCTTCAGGTGTTTGTAGAGATACAGTAAAGCACATGGTGGGACAGCCACTAAGGCTTGGTTATATTTAATACTTTCCCATAAGGCATCTCTTGGGAAGGACATCTAGATTCATAGAGAGGGTAAATTCACAACCTTCAGTAGATGCCAGGGACAATATGTCAGTTTTACAAGCAGAAGGTGCAGATATGAGGCCTTAAAACATAACTCAGTCCTGCATTATTTCATCTGTCCCCTTTACTACCTGCAGTTCTTTCCTGTTTACTCAGCCACATAGAATCATAGAATCAAAGAGTTGGAAGAGACCTCATGGGCCATCCAGTTCAACCCCCTGCCAAGAAGCAGGAAAATTGCATTCAAAGCACCCCTGACAGATGGCCATCCAATCTCTGTTTAAAAGCTTCCAAAGAAGGAGCCTCCACCACACTCCGGGGCAGAGAGTTCCACTGCTGAACAGCTCTCACAGTCAGGAAGTTCTTCCTCATGTTCAGATGGAATCTCCTTTCTTGTAGTTTGAAGCCATTGTTTCGCGTCCTAGTCTCCAGGAAAGCAGAAAACAAGCTTGCTCCCTCCTCCCTGTGGCTTCCTCTCACATATTTATACATGGCTATCATATCTCCTCTCAGCCTTCTCTTCTTCAGGCTAAACATGCCCAGCTCTAAGCCGCTCCTCATAGGGCTTGTTCTCCAGACCCTTGATCATTTTAGTTGCCCTCCTCTGGACACATTCCAGCTTGTCAATATCTCTCTTGAATTGGTGCCCAGAATTAGACACAATATTCCAGGTGTGGTCTAACCAAAGCAGAATAGAGGGGTAGCATTACTTCCCTAGATCTAGACACTATGCTCCTATTGATGCAGGCCAAAATCCCATTGGCTTTTTTTGCCGCCACATCACATTGTTGGCTCATGTTTAACTTGTTGTCCACGAGGACTCCAAGATCTTTTTCACACATACTGCTCTCGAGCCAGGCATTGTCCCTCATTCTGTATCTTTGCATTTCATTTTTTCTGCCAAAGTGGACCATCTCTCTCTAATCTGTCAAGATCGTTTTGAATCCTGCTCCTGTCCTCTGGAGTATTGGCTATCCCTCCCAATTTGGTGTCGTCTGCAAACTTGATGTTCATGCCTTCTATCCCTTCATGTAAGTCATTAATAAAAATGTTGAACAGGACTGGGCCCAGGATGGAACCATGTGGCATGCCACTTGTCACTTCTTTCCAGGATGAAGAGGAAGCATTGGTGAGCATCCTCTGGGTTCGTCCATTTAACCAATTACTGATCCACCTCACCGTAGTTTTGCCTAGCCCACATTGGACTAGTTTCCTTGCCAGAAGGTCATGGGGGACCTTGTCGAAGGCCTTACTGAAATCCAGGTACGCTACATCCACGGCATTCCCCGCATCTATCCAGCTTGTAACTCTATCGAAAAAAGAGATCAGATTAGTCTGGCATGACTTGTTTTTGATAAATCCATGTTGACTATTAGCGATGACCGCATTTGTTTCTAAGTGTTTGCAGACCACTTCCTTAACAATCTTTTCCAGAATCTTGCCTGGTATCGACGTGAGGCTGACCGGACGGTAATTGTTTGGGTCATCCTTTTTTCCCTTCTTGAAGATTGGGACCACATTGGCCCTCCTCCAATCTGCTGGAACTTCTCCCATTCTCCAAGAACTCTCCAAGATGATTGCCAATGGTTCCGAAATGACTTCCGCTAGTTCCTTCAGTACTCTTGGGTGTAGTTGATCTGGCCCTGGGGACTTGAACTCATTTAGAGTGGCCAGGTATTCCTGGACAACTTGTTTCCCAATTGGGGTTGGATGTCGTCTAACCCAGTTTCCAATCACCACTGGAAACTGGGTTTTTTTCTCCTATGCTAATTCAGAGAAACTGAAATAATGTTTCAATACCTACAAAGCCACAATCCATCACAAATATCTCAAAATACCAAAATTTGTAGAATTGTTTTTCAATTTCAGTACTAATCCAAAGTAAATGCTTCTGATTTTTTTTCTAATCATATGAATATTATTTTTAAAATACTGAATTGTCTTAGTATTCTGATATTGCAGGGGTGCCTACAGAAAACTGACCAGTCAAAGCTTATGACTGCCTTATGACAGCAATAATCCTAAATTGTCCTGGCATGATCCATTTTATTACCTAACACTGTGCAACCACTTCAGAGACATTCAAAATCCTGAAGTGAAATAGAAAGATTTGGATGGATTTGGATCAAGCCAAAGTTGGGTTGGATCAGCCTGATTTACATTCAGAAGGGGATTAGCCAAGACTGAAATCATTTGGACAGATCTGGAGAAGGGATAAACCACACATAAATAAGGAAAAGCAGAGTCGCCTTGAAATAAGCAAGAAATAAATATAACTATTCGGGTAAGATTTTAAAACTGTAACTTATTATGTTTAAAAGTAACTTTCAAAGAACTAATTGCATTAAGGAGCTCTTATTGGTGGGCAAGAAAATTCCTGGTCACAGGGAGATGTACTTGCGGACACTTGATTTAATGTTAATACTGCAAAACTCATATCTTCCAGAGCACTTAAATTCCAGTACTCTTTTTGGCAGCCATCAGCAGTGTATATGTCATAATCCTTTGTTCTCTTCTTGAAAATATTACATTGAGTGTACAAAGAAGAAATCTCAATGATTTGACAGCCAGCTAACTACTGTATTCATGAGCTAATCTCAGAAGGTCTAGATGTTCACTTTGGATAAGCAGTCTGAAGACTAGATTCTTGAACAGCCTTTGAACATCTTTGATAAGGAAATAAAAGCAAGACAGGAAAAAGAAACAAGGAAATAAGATTCTCTGTCTCTTTGTCTTTTTGAAGATGGGCATATCCCATTTTTCTGCTTTTCTAACTTTTGTGAACAGAAACCTTTTTTAAAAGACAAAGTTCATCCCCAGGGGGTGGGGAGGAAAACTTACAATGGAAAAATGGATTAACTTTCATTCAATTACCTCTTGATGAAGTACTATTTCCCATTTCTGGTAAAATATAGATTTTGCCAAATGTTACAGTGAGGGTATTCACATTTATTTATTACTCTGCCATGGCCCGATCAGAGGACTCCTCTACAAAAGGTTTGAGCCTTTAGGACCAGAAAATGAGCATTGATTGAGGATCCTGAGCAATATTGGAGGATGCACTGTGGGATACTGACAGTACAACTTGAAAGTCTGAAGGGCTTAATGGACCCCTTCAGCATCCCTAAACTGTGCTCTGATTATTTTACTTTGTGACTTTGCTGTGCCTGTAATCTTTAGAACTATGACTGTGACTTTCTTGCATGCTTGCGATGGTCTCTGACCATATCACTTGGAATTGTTTGTTTTTGAAACTTGACATTTTAGAGCATATTGACTACAGGCCCGTAGCCAGGATTTTGTTGGGGAGGGGTGAGTTTGGTTCGGGGGGGGGGGCTGAGTCTGAGTGAAAGAGGGTCTACCCTAGCAAACCTTTTGTATCGTTACCCCAATACCCCCATGCATATGGGATATATTGAGTATGGTGATCAGATCATGATATGAATAAACATAACAGTTTAAATAATGCACCAGTAAGGCCTTTTCGCGAACCACCATGAGAATCTCGGCCCCCCCCCCCCCCCCGGCTACATGCCTGATTGACCACTTACTGCAAAGACTTCTGAATATTTTTTGTGGTCAAGCTTCACACAGAGCTGTGGGGCAGGGCCACTTTATCACAACAACGATTCACATTAATGAACACATTGGGGCACTCTAAAATCTGCCTCAAAAACTGTGACGTTGTGTTGGCCATGTAAACAGTTGGGCCAGCTCCAAGGTGGAACTAATTGCTTACACTATAATCCCATGTTTCTGAGACTTAGATGACCTGGAGAAATGGCATGGCAGTGTCATCCCCTCTTTTCATCATGTTGCAACAGTCTCTGAGCATGATATGAGTCAGTTGTCACCTGCAGTTATGCTCCATGGGGTGGGTTTCGTTTCCTCCTCTCCCTCCTCCCACATCAACCCAGCTCAGGCATGTAGGGGGGGGGGGGGGGGGCTTCAGCCCCCCCCCCCGAAATTCTCATGGTGGTTCGCGAAAAGGCCTTACTGGTGCATTATTTAAACTGTTATGTTTATTCATATCATGATCTGATCACCCTACTCAATATATTCCATATGCATGGGGGTATTGGGGTAACAATGATACAAAAGGTTTGCTAGGGTAGACCCTCTTTCACTCAGACTCAGCCCCCCCCCCAAATCAAAATCTTGGCTACGAGCCTGACCCAGCTGATGTAACTACAGGTGACCACTGAAAGACAGGAGTCATGTCATTCTTGAAAAATGAGGCGGGGGGGGGGGGTGACACAGTAAGTCTTGCTGTCCAGTGGCATTTAACCAGGTTAAGCACTGTAGAGTAGTTGGGATTCCATCCCACCTTTGTAGTTGCCAGTGTGGTGGCTGTGTAATCCATCACAGTACTGAATCAGCACACACTACATCAGATCAGCCCCAATGTAGATCTGCCCCACAACCTTGTTTTCCAGCTTTGGTTTTTCAACTTTCTCAATGAGCTTATATTTCTTATGAGATCATATTTAGTTTGTAGGCCTGGGCGGTTTCGTTCGTTAATTTTGTAATTCGTTAATTATTCGTTATTTTTAATAATTACAAAACGATTACAAAACACATTTTCAAACCCGGAAGGGTTTTAAAATAACGAAGCGGCATCCCCCATTCTTTTAACGAGCTTCCGCCTGTTTCGGAAATGGGATGGAGGATGCTGGTGCCTGGGAGCCAATCCGGCGCTCCCAAGCACCCAAGCAGTGCACCGTGGCTGTGTCTGATTGGCCGGCAAGGCCTTTAAAAGCGGCTCCGCGTGGCCACAGAGCTCATTTGTTGCGCGGAGGCGAGGGAGGAGAGAGGTCTGGGAGGGCTGCTTGCTTTGGGTTGGCTTGGTTGGTAGGAAAAAGACTTGCATTGGGTTGGCTTGGTTGGAAAAGACTCTTCTGTTGGTGTGTGCTCTCGTTTGCCCTGTCTCGTGGCTGTGTTTGGTCCACATCAGGGCCAGTTTTTGGTTAATTTTCCATTTTTGAATATTTTTTAAAAATACCTGTCTTTTATTCTTAAAAAAACAAAAAATATTCTAAAAAAAGAAAAGACTCTTCTGTTGCTGTGTGCTCTCATCTGCCCTGTCTCCTGCCTGTGTTAGCTCTACATCAGGGCCAGTTTTTGGTTAATTTTCCATTTCTGAATATTTTCTAAAAATACCTGCCTTTTATTCTTAAAAAAAATACAAAAAATATTCCAAAAAAAGAAAAGACTCTTCTGTTGGTGTGTGCTCTCGTTTGCCCTGTCTCCTGCCTGTGTTAGCTCTACATCAGGGCCAGTTTTTGGTTAATTTTCCATTTCTGAATATTTTCTAAAAATACCTGCCTTTTATTCTTAAAAAAAATACAAAAAATATTCCAAAAAAAGAAAAGCCTCTTCTGTTGGTGTGTGCTCTCATTTGCCCTGTCTCCTGCCTGTGTTAGCTCTACATCAGGGCCAGTTTTTGGTTAATTTTCCATTTCTGAATATTTTCTAAAAATACCTGCCTTTTATTCTTAAAAAAAATACAAAAAATATTCCAAAAAAAGAAAAGACTCTTCTGTGGTGGTGTGCTTTCGATTGCCCTGTCTCCTGCCTGTGTTAGCTCTACATCAGGGCCAGTTTTTGGTTAATTTTCCATTTCTGAATATTTTCTAAAAATACCTGCCTTTTATTCTTAAAAAATACAAAAAATATTCTAAAAAAGAAAAGACTCTTCTGTTGCTGTGTGTGCTCTCATTTGCCCTGTCTCCTGCCTGTGTTTGGTCCACATCAGGGCCATTTTTTGGTTAATTTTCCATTTCTGAATATTTTTAAAAATACCTGTCTTTTATTCTTAAAAAAAAAAAAATATTCTAAAAAAGAAAAGACTCTTCTGTTGGTGTGTGCTCTCATTTGCCCTGTCTCGTGGCTGTGTTTGGTCCACATCAGGGCCAGTTTTTGGTTAATTTTCCATTTTTGAATATTTTTTAAAAATACCTGTCTTTTATTCTTAAAAAAAACCAAAAATATTCTAAAAAAGAAAAGACTCTTCTGTTGGTGTGTGTCTCTCGTTTGCCCTGTCTCGTGGCTGTGTTTGGTCCACATCAGGGCCAGTTTTTGGTTAATTTTCCATTTCTGAATATTTTCTAAAAATACCTGTCTTTTATTCTTAAAAAAACAAAAATATTCTAAAAAAAGAAAAGACTCTTCTGTTGGTGTGTGCTCTCGTTTGCCCTGTCTCGTGGCTGTGTTTGCTTCATATCAGGGCCAGTTTTTGGTTAATTTTCCATTTTTGAATATTTTTTAAAAATACCTGTCTTTTATTCTTAAAAAAAAAAAAAAAATATTCTAAAAAAAAAAGAGTCTTCGGTGGCTGTGTGTGCGTTTGTCATTTGTGTAGTTCCAACCAGTGCGCTCCTTTTGCCAACACAAAGTGCTATAATACAGTGCTCGCTCATTTGTGTAGTTCCAACCAGTGCGCTCCTTTTGCCAACACAAAGTGCTACATACACTGCTCGCTCATTTGTGTAGTTCCAACCAGTGCGCTCCTTTTGCCACACAAAGTGCTATAATACAGTGCTTGCTCATTATTATTATTATTATTATTTTATTTATTTAAATTTTATTATTATATTATTGTTTATTTCATTATATTATTAAATTGACTCAGTTTTGGATACTTTATCTTATTACTTTTTTATTTAATATCTTAATATCTTGTTCTATTTGATTATTTTATTTGATTTATTTTATGAAATGATTTTGTTTATAGAGCATTTAGCATTGCGCAATCGCGTCCGCCATTTTAACGAATCGATTCGTTATTATTTTAATAGCGAATCGATTCGTATTTAATAACGAAGTTTCGGAAGTCGCTTTTGCGCATGCGCAATCGCGTCCGCCGTTTTAACGAATCGATTCGTTATAACCTTAACGAATCGACCCCGCGCCAATAACGAAGCTTCGGAAGTGATTTTGCGCATGCGCGGGGGGTCCGCCATCTTAACGAATCGTTTCGTAAATATTTACGAAATTTCGTAAATACCGAACTTTTTTTAGGGAAAATTTTGTAATTATTTTAAATATCGAAACAAAAAAACACTCCAATTACAAATCGATTTTAGAAACAAATTTTTGCGTTGTTACCCAGGCCTATTAGTTTGATCTTAAATACTCATCCTCATCCCACGGAGGATGACTATTGACTTTAAAGATAGAATCCCATGGAGCCTTGAACAGGAGGGTTGACCTCTCTCTGTAAGGAGCACCAGTTAACATCCTGGCCGCCCGTTGGACCAGTTGAAATTTCCGAGCCGTTTTCAAGGGCAGCCCCACGTAGAACGCATTACAGTAGTCCAATCTAGAGGTGGCCAAGGCATGGACCACCCCGGCCAGATCAGCCTTTACGAGGTACGGTCGCAGTTGGCGCACGAGTCTCAATTGTGCAAAAGCCCTCCCAGACACCGCCAACGCCTGAGCCTCAAGCGTAAGTGATGAGTCCAAGAGGACTCCCGAACTGCGGACCTGTGACTTCAGGGGGAGTGTAACCTCGTCCAGCACAGGTTGCCACCGCATACCCCGATCCGGTTTTTGATCGATTCTGTCTTGTTTGGGATTGATCTTCAGCTTGTTCCTCCTCATCCAGACAGCCACAGTGGCCAAGCACTCGTCCAACACCTGAGGGGCCTCCTTGGAATTAGGTAGAAAAGAGTTATAGAATTGTGTGTCATCTGCGTAGAGATGGCACCTAACTCCAAAACTCTGGATGACCTCTCCCAGCAGTTTCATGTAGATGTTAAAAAAACATGGGATATCTCTCAGAATCTGCTATAGGGGATCTTCACCTTCAACCAAATTCCTCAATTTATGTGTGCTGATGAAAATTTGCAGTGTAAATGACAAGGCATTCTCTCTCTCTGATGTGTGTGTGTGTGTGTGTGTGATTTTGCTTGCCTCATGCTTAAAATAAGGAACAGAAAGGCTATGGAACCTATTTTAAATTACAAATCCCCAAAGTGTCTAAAAATATAATTACATTATTTCAGGAGAAATATTTAATAGTAATAGAGAAGTCCTGGGTACAACTAAGAGGGTGGGGACACATGTGGTATGCATCTTCCCCATTTGAACAAGTGTTTTGGAAACCATAGATACTCGTATATTTTGTACACAGAAGACAAGAAAAGATTTCCTTTGTTTCCTGTGCACATGCAGCCATATGCTGAAAACACCTGCAAGGTATTTTCCTTTTCCCTGTGGCCAAATGTCTGCTAAATGTGGTGTAAAATATATTTTGAAAGCATTCAATCTGGTTCAAAGAAATCGAGAAATAAATCCCCTAAGAGGTTTTTCCCAATATAAAGCACATGAAAGAGTTACAGCTGCAGGTGAGTGACTAAAGGACATTTTTTTTATTTGTGGATTTGCTGTAGCAATAAAGGAGAAGTTGGGCCACATCATGATTTTTTTTAAAAAATAGAATAAAGGGAGGAGAAAAAAGAGAGTAAACATACATTTTCTATCAATGTATTTGTTCTTTCTCTAGGAGGCTTCTTCCCTAAATAATGGTATGTTTTAAAAAAAGGGATTATTTGAAGAAAAAAAAGCAATTTGAATTCCAGCTACTTTCATCCTGTTTTCAATAACTTTGCTTTTCCTCTTGCTCCCAGTACTTTGCTGTGCTGCCAAGGCTTTCCCCCCCAGTTCCTCCATTGTATTAGTTGGTCTTTGGTTAATTAGGTTCTTTGGAGAACAAACTGCTCACAATTGCCTATCTAGTTCTGTATCTAGTAGCATAAAAGGCCCAAGGAATTCAGATAACTCCACTTTCCCCAGGTCCATACACAACTCTAGCATCTCTGGAGACTGTATGACACCAAGAGAGGCCTCATAGAATCATAGAATCATAAAATCAAAGAGTTGGAAGAGACCTCATGGGCCATCCAGTCCAACACCCTGCCAAGAAGCAGGAATATTGCATTCAAATCACCCCTGACAGATGGCCACCCTGCCTCTGTTTAAAAGCTTCCAAAAAAGGAGCCTCTACCACAGAGAGTTCCACTGCTGAACGGCTCTCACAGTCAGGAAGTTCTTCCTCATGTTCAGATGGAATCTCCTTCTTGTAGTTTGAAGCCATTGTTCTGCGTCCTAGTCTCCAGGGAAGCAGAAAACAAGCTTGCTCCCTCCCTGTGGCTTCCTCTCACATATTTATACATGGCTATCATATCTCCTCTCAGCCTTCTCTTCTTCAGGCTAAACATGCCCAGCTCCTTAAGCCGCTCCTCATAGGGCTTGTTCTCCAGTCCCTTGATCATTTTAGTCGCCTCCTCTGGACACATTCCAGCTTGTCAATATCTCTCTTGAATTGTGGTGCCCAGAATTGGACACAATATTCCAGGTGTGGTCTAACCAAAGCAGAATAGAGGGGTAGCATTACTTCCCTGGACCTAGACACTATGCTCCTATTGATGCAGGCCAAAATCCCATTGGCTTTTTTTGCCGCCACATCACATTATTGGCTCATGTTTAACTTGTTGTCCACGAGGACTCCAAGATCTTTTTCACACGTACTGCTCTCGAGCCAGGCATTGTCCCCCATTCTGTATCTTTGCATTTCGGTTTTCCTGCCTAAGTGGAGTATCTTGCATTTGTCACTGTTGAACTTCATTTTGTTAGTTTTGGCCCATCTCTCTAATCTGTCAATATCGTTTTGAATCCTGCTCCTGTCCTCTGGAGTATTGGCTATCCCTCCCAATTTGGTGTCGTCTGCAAACTTGATGATCCTGCCTCTTGATTCACGAGCATGCTGAGAAGGACCCTGTCGAAGGCTTTCATGGCCGGAATCACTGGGTTGTTGTAGTTTTTTTCAGGCTATATGGCCATGTTCTAGGGGCATTCTCTCCTGACATTTCACCTGCATCTATGTCAAGCATCCTCACTACCTCTGAGGATGCTTGCCATAGATACAGGTGAAATGTCAGGAGAAAATGCCTCTAGAACATGGTCATATGACCCTGTGCTTTCTCTTATCCTAGCAAAGGAAATATTTTTGTCATTATTTCTTTCTGTTTTCTTCTCTCTTTCCTTTTTAAAAATATCTGCCTGCAGTACTTCAGCATACTCTCCCCTACCATAACTTATCCCCCTTCTTACTATTTGTCCTCCTGGGTTGTGTCTACATGGGACAAATAATATAAGTTCACCTGTGGGTGGGGAAACATAATATATAGCTGGATTCACAAGAGAAATGCTGCATCCAGACATGCATCAAGGGGAAATGGACTTTCCAGGAATCTCCAGAGTGATCCCAAAGTTTTGGAAGTATGGACCACTGGAGGAAAATGGATCCAGCCTGATCAATTGTCCACATGTCCAATGGACTCACAGCTGTACCACCAGACACAAGAAGCTCCCTGGCAGGTTTCTTTGTGATATCATTGGGGGGGGGGCATTAGGGAGCCTATACATGTGCACTAGGGCTGGGCGGTTTCGTTTCGTTAATTCGTAATTCGTTAAAAATTCGTTTTTTTTGTTAACGAAGCGATAACGAACCATTCTGGAGCAGCTTAAAAACGAAACGAATTTTTCAATTCGTTTCATAAATGCTTCGCATTTCGTTATGTATTCATTTCGTTATTGGTTTGAGGTCGTTTCGTTATTATTTCCGCATGTCTGGGGCAAGTTTTATAGTTGTTTTTTGTTTAATTAGTGAAAAAGAATTATAATATCACACCAACAGTCAACAACAGAGGGAGAGGGAAGCTTCAGAAGTTCCCCCTGTCCCATTTGGAGGTTTTTTAGCGTATTGCGCGGTCGCGTCCACCATTAACGAATTGATTCGTTATTGTTTCGTTATTGTTTTGTAATTTTTTTACCATTTACGAAATTTCGTAAATATCGAACTTTTTTTAAAAAAATCGGAATTCTTTTAAATATCGAAACGCAAAAAACCCCAAAAAACGAATCGATTTTAGAAACAAATTTTTCCGTTGTTACCCAGGCCTAATGTGCACAGGTACAAGAGAAAGTGTATGTGAGAGAAAATCTGTGGAATATTTCATGCCTTGGCTAAACTGGGCTCTAATTCATATAGTCATTGGAGTACTGGATTAAGATTGAGGATGCCTAAGTTTGGTTCACCACCCAGCCATGGAGCTTGGTCTTGTCACTACTTTTCAGCATGAACCAATTCACAAAGTAGTTTTTAGCACTGAAATGGGAGAGGGTAGAATCATGTATATTGCTTTTAGCTTCTCAAAGATCTTTCCCCCCAAAAGAATATATAAATTGGTCTCTCTCTCACACACACTTTTTTATCATGAACTAGCTGTCCCCTGCCATGCGTTGCTGTGGCCCAGTCTGGTGATCTGGAAAATAAAGTAATGAGAAAGTGTTGGTTTCTAATATATGTAATTCCTTTATGCTTGTGAGTAAACAGTATTTCTTGTTGTTTCTTTGTCAGTGTTGATGTGGAGAGTGTCTGGTTTGCCTACTCTGGAATATGCAACATATCATAGTCCTTCTTTAAGGGTCTCTTTCAAATCTATGATACTATATCTGTGTGTGTGAATCATATCTATCTATATTTATGACTGGATGGCTCTTTGTCAGGAGGGCTCTGATTACATTTTCTTGCCCTGGTGAAGAGAGTTGGACTGGATGGCCTTAAGTATTTTCTGTTGGTCATGGGTTCTGTGTGGGAAGTTTGCCCCAATTCTGTCGTTTGTGGGTTCAGAATGCTCTTTGATTGTAGGTGAACTATAAATCCCAGTAACTACAAATCCCAAATGTCAAGGTCTATTTCCCCAAACTCCATCTGTGTTCATATTTGGGCATATGGAATATTTGTGTCAAGTTTGGTACAGATCCAACATTGTTTGAGTCCACAGTGCTCTCTGGATGTTGGTGAACTACAACTCCCAAACTCAACTCCCAAATTCCAGTGTGTTCTGTTGGTCATGGAAGTCCTGTATGCCATGTTTGGTTCAATTCCATCATTGGTGGAGTTCAGAATGCTCTTTGATTGTAGGTGAACTATAAATCCCAGCAACTACAACTCCCAAATGTCAAGGTCTATTTCCCTTAAACTCCATCTGTGTTCATATTTGTGCATATGGAATATTCGTGCCAAGTTTGGTCCAGATCCATCATTGTTTGAGTCCACAGTGCCCAGCAACTACAACTCCCAAATGCCAATATCATTTTTTTAGTGGAGGACATACATTGGGTTGTTAGGTGTCTTGTGTCCAAATTTGGTGTCAATTCCCCCAGTGGTTTTTGAGTTCTGATGGTATCACAAATGAACATTACATTTTTATTTATAGAGATGCTGATGAGCAACTGCATATGTTTGGTTCAAAGGTCCTGGCCCTCCAATAATTAGCTCATTACAGAACAG
The DNA here is from genome assembly GCF_025583915.1 of Anolis sagrei ordinatus. Taxonomy (NCBI): domain Eukaryota; kingdom Metazoa; phylum Chordata; class Lepidosauria; order Squamata; family Anolidae; genus Anolis; species Anolis sagrei. The sequence goes on along the minus strand of NW_026847438.1, from coordinate 136,212,651 downwards.
CTATTATCTTCTGCTAATGACCTAAGATAAAACACAGCCCTCTCTCCATGATGTATGGTTGATATCTGGAGAAAGAGAGCTTTGTGGATTTGTGCAGAAGTTGCTGAAATGGAATTGCAACTATTGGAGCCCAGACTAAACTTTTCTCAAATTTATTTCTATTCCCAGTATACTAAGCTTAGACATGTGAACGTTCATGGATAATCTAGGTTTTATACACTTGCCAGTTATCCCTTGAAACTCTGCATTTCCCTGAGATGGGAGTTAGCTTCCCAGAAGTCTTCTCTCCTTGCCCATTCTGTCCTTTTATTCGACAGCCAGGGGGTGGATTGGTATCTTCAGTCAGTAGAATGAGTCAGCAGCAGGGTCTCTAGCTGAATAAAATCCAGAGAAGTTGATTGATGATGCAGCCCTTAAGCAAGCAGAAGCTGGTAATAAAAATCACATTAATGGGTGCACTGAGTGTTTCTTGAAATGCAATTGCATCCGCTATCTGACAAAAAAGTAATGCACACAGCAAAGGCGAATGGCACCAGATAAGTGCCTGTCCCCTCATGTGTCGAGTACAACGCTCATATCTGTTCTGCCTGGGCAAAGCAATAAGACAAAAAGGGAAACCTTAACCCTATCTGCACTCAACGTTCAGGCAATCCCACACTTTCAGGGGCCATCCTATTAATGAAACCGGAAGCTGTGGTGTTGTACAGGCTTTGAAATTCAGGCAAACCCAAGGTCTAGTTTCCAAAGGTCAATTCCTTAGCATTTTCAGAGGATTATTGTTGGCAGGATTAAATTCTTTAGGCACTGAACCTTCTTTACTTGCATTTTAAAAAGTTAATACCCTAATAATGAATAAATAGTTTTCACAATGGAAGTGTTTGGGCTCACTGCTGTACTTCATTTAGCCATTGCAAACAACAGAAGGATTTTAAATGCGTCAAGCATATTGAGCAGATTAAAAAGCAAAAGGAGAGGAAAGAGGGAGAACATAAGCCCCCCTCCCTCCCCCAATGCTTTGCTTTGTACATTCCAGGAAATATTTGAACATTTCTGAGCATAGATACCCAGAGTGTTTTAAGAACAGAAAATTTGGTAGATCAATGTGATTGGGTCCAATATCTAGCTTGGCATAGTGAATGCTAAGTACTAGGGCTGGGCAACCACGGAAAAATTTGTTTCTAAACTCGATTCGTTTTTTGGGGGTTTTTGCGTTTCGATATTTAAAAGAATTCCGAAATTTTTCTTTTAAAAAGTTCGATATTTACGAAATTTCGTAAAATTACAAAACAATACGAAACGAATACGAAACAAATACGAATCGATTCGTTAATGGCGGACGCGACCGCGCAATATGCTAAAAAACCTCCATATGGGACAGGGGGAACTTCTGAAGCTTCCCTCTCCCTCTGTTGTTGACTGTTGGTGTGATATTTATAATTTTTTTTCACTGATTAAACAAACAACAGCTATAAAACTTGCCCCAGACATGCGGAAATAATAACGAAACGATTTCGAAACGATTTCGAAACGAATACGAAACGAATACGAAGCAATTACGAAACGAATTGAAAAATTCGTTTCGTTTTTTAGATGCTCCTGAATGGTTCGTTATTGCTTCGTAACAAAAAAAATAACGAATTTTTAACGAATTACAAAATTACGAAACGAAACTGCCCAGCCCTACTAAGTACTGCTGGGAGACCCACAAGCAGAACATGGAAGGAATGACCTTCATCACTTACGCTTGAAGCTCAGGCATCAGTGGTGGCACAATTAAGACCCATGTGCCAACTGTGACCGTACCTCGTGAAGGCAGATCTGGCCAGGGTGGTCCATGCCTTGGACACCTCTAGGTTGGATTACTGCAATGCGCTCTATGTGGGGCTGCCCTTGAAAACAGCTCGGGAATTCCAACTGGTCCAACGGGCAGCGGCCAGGATGTTAACTGGGGCCCCTTACAGAGAGAGGTCAACCCTCCTGTTTAAGGAGCTCCACTGGCTGCCGTTCATTTTCCGGACCCAATTCAAGGTGCAGGTTCTTACCTACAAAGCCCTAAACGGTTTGACCACATTTCTGTGTACGAACCCACATGATCTCTCTGATCATCTGGAGAGGCCCTGCTCGCGCTCCCACCTCTGTCGCACATGCGACTGGTGGGGATGAGGGAGAGGACCTTCTTGGTGGTGGCCCCTCGTCTCTGGAATTCACTCCCCAAGGATATGAGGCATGCCCCAACTTTGACAGTCTTTAGGAGGAGTCTGAAAACATGGTTATTCCAATGTGCCTTCCCAGAATAAGAATTTCCCGGCAATCTGTTCTTAAATGCACTTTATTAATGACCTAGGATCATTTGCATGCCCCTCACTTTCCAAAAATCCTATCTTAATCATATTTTACCTGCCATGTCCAGCATATTTTAAATTTTAATTATTACATTTGGCCCAGCCATAAGTTTTTAAATGTCGTCACGCTATTGCTAATGTTTATTGCTTATTTTCTGTTATGAGTTTTATTTTCTGTTTGTATTATTGTTGTTTTTGCTTTTGTTATAGCTGTGTTGTGGGCTCGGCCTCATGTAAGCCGCACCGAGTCCCTTGGGGAGATGGTAGCGGGGTACAAATAAAGTATTATTATTATTATTATTATTTCACTGAGGTTTCCTGCCAACTGGCATTCCAATGCACAATGGCTCTGAAGATGGAGGCAACTTCTTGCCACATCACAACATTCAAGTTTGCCCCAGTCTGCTTCCAAAGGTCAGGTGCTTTGCCATTATTCTCAAAAATCGACTCATGGGTTAAGGTATTACACAACATTGTGGTGGGAGAGATGTTGAATGCCATAAACCAATCAAAAATTAAACACACTCCAGCTTTCATGTTTAAATGGCAATTTTTTTGTCGTGTCAGGAACAACTTGAGAAACTGCAAGTCGCTTCTGGTGTGAGAGAATTGGCCGTCTGCAAGGATATTGCCCAGGGGACGCCCAGATGTTTTATCATCCTGTGGGAGGCTTCTCTCATGTCCCCACATGAGAAGCTAGAGCTGACAGACGGGAGGTCACTCCACTCCCCAGATTTCCACCAAAATGGAAATCATAACAAAAGTGTGTAGAAACTAGGGCTGGGCAACCACGGAAAAATTTGTTTCTAAACTCGATTCGTTTTTAGGGGGTTTTTGCGTTTCGATTTTTAAAAGAATTCCGAAATTTTTCTTTAAAAAAGTTCAAAATTTACAAAATTTCGGAAATTACGAAACAATACGAAACGAATACGAATCGATTCGTTAATGGCGGACGCGACCGCGCAATACGCTAAAAAAACCTCCAAATGGGACAGGGGGAACTTCTGAAGCTTCCCTCTCCCTCTGTTGTTGACTGTTGGTGTGATAATTATATATTTTTTTCACTGATAAAACAAACAAACTATAAAACTTGCACCAGACATGCGGAAATAATAACGAAACAATTTCGAAACGATTTCGAAACAATTACGAAACGAATTGAAAAATTCATTTCGATTTTTAGTTGCTCCTGAATGGTTCAATATCGCTTCGTTATCAAAAAAATAACGAATTAATAACGAATTACGAAATTAACGAACGAAACCGCCCAGCCCTAATGAACAAAATAACCATCCCTGGATGGATTTTGGAAGAAGCCTTGTTTGATTGTTTTTTAACATGCAAATCTTACTTGACTTTCATTTTACATTTGCATATTCTTAGTTTTTGAATAAACTGTTTGCAGAAACTACTCATTTTTGTTACGTCCCTGCTATTTCCATGTTCTGTCTCTAATACCAAATTTTCTTTTAAAGAAGTGACATCCTGGAATGCACCTACTGCATTCACAGCAATATACCTGTAGCGTCTTTAAAGAATCTGTGGGAGATGGATTGTTTAAAGAAAATATATATGTAAATGACATGCCAGCACAGAAAGGACCCCATATTTAAGAATTATAATGCCAATTTAGTAAGATGGTGCAGGAAAAGGCCTGTGTATGCAGTTTTTCAAATCAATCACAAATCCAACCCACTTTAGTTGGATGTCGTGTTCCTATTCCTGTTTTTTTTAAGTGACTGAAACCTCACCCTTAAACAATTGTCCCTTGAAAGCATCCTATCCACTCATCTCATGTTTACAATATTTGGATTCTGCTTCCAATGTAAGGATTTAATCATCTTATTGGACTTTTGTGTTAATCTCCCAGCCAGCAATTCAGATACAGGAAAAATCAATTTTGACCTCAAGGGCCTGTGAACTGCATTTGAAACTGCCTAGAGATTCCTTGTTTTTTTTAATTATTATTTTATTTTTCTTAATCAAGATGCATTTTGATCTTTGCCACTAGCATAAGGTTCATCTGATGCTATCAATTCTGCAATTTAACAGGAAAAAAGAAATAAAAATCCTTGCTTAAGGTATTGTAACACAAATTAATCCATATATCATGTCATATTTTAAAAGCTTTTTTTTGCAGATAGATGTGTATGAGAGGGGGAAAATCCTGACCACATTATTGCAAGGGTCACTATGTTTTTGGATACAGGGTTATGGATAACATAAATATGATGAATTATCAGAAAGCATAGGCATTATTTTTGGTTAGATGAGTTACTGCAGATTTTCTTAAACTGAGAAGCAACTTAGGTTGTCAATAATAATAATAATAATAGTCGCTCTCCACCAAGGTGCTCCGAGCGACTTACAGTCTAAAATAGCATTTACACAATATAAAAACATTCAACATAAAAACATTCAACAGTGACTATTTGGGAAATTAGATAGGATTACTTAAACGCACAACCAAATAGCCAAGTCTTGAGTGCCTTTGCAAAAGGTCGCAACTCCGACATTGCTCTAATGTATGGAGGCAATGAGTTCCACAGAATTGGAGCATAGGTTGAAAAAGCTCTATGCCTTGTAGCTTCCAGGTGTACCTCCCTAGGGCCCAGTATATATAGGAGATTTTCCTGGGTGGATCAAGGTGACCGCTGATGGAGAAAAGGAATGAGGCGGTCCCTAAGATATAAAGGTCCTTGGCCATTTTGAGCTCTAAATGTCAGGATCAGTATTTTGTAAGAGATCCGATGTTCTATTGGTAGCCAATGCAGTTGTTGCAGAATCGGTGTAATATGGGATCTTATAGATGATCCCGCTAGCAGCCTGGCTGCTGCATTCCTTGCCTGTCGAAGATGAAAAAAGGCCTGCTTACTTATGGCAGCTAAGACTAGTGGGCCTTGAAGTGGAAATTTACCAGCTGAAACAGGGAGCTCAGAGAAGAGGAAAGTTCAAAGTGTTTTTGCCTAGTAAACAGCAAGAGCAGGAGGGAGGGAGGTGCAGGGGCAGGCAGGAGGGGAAAATAGGCAACACTTCAATAAAATTGTCTGTATTTTGCCTCATTTGCAAGTGTGTGGCCTCACTATTTCTTTCATTGTTGGGCAAAGGGGGTCCAGGTGTTTTAGGAAGTAAAGTGAGCAATGAAACCTTACCCCAGGTTAAGATAGCTCAGGCGAAAATCTGAATTTTGCACCAGGATTCAGGTTCTTCCCCAGGGCCTGTTAAGACAGCAGGGACAGTTCCTAACCAGAACTGTTGGTAGCTATCTTGACTACCATTCTGTATTCCCTCAGGCAGCGTTGGGATGTGGGGTGGCAGTTCCTGTGCTGTGACTTTCATGACACTCCTGCTGTGCTGTCGCACGCTGGGCATGTGCATAAAACTGTAGACAGGACATAAATTCTATGTGCCTAACGGGACCCCGGGGCTGCCTCAGATTAAAGGTCTTTGGATTTCCTTAAAACAGAGTCTTTAGATTGCTTAAAGGTTCAACAAAGTTCTTTATTATTGAAAACAAGCAGGTACTTTAAGGCTTTCTTAATAGTCTATTGGCTCTCTCTCAAGCTTGTCCACAGGGAACAGGCACTATATTCATAACTGTAACTAATGGGGAAATCCTTAACTTCTAATCTGGGCAGTCTGTCTTTGCTTCTGTTGGCGTGGAGCCCCTGCACCCGGTACCAGCTGCTTCTGGCTTCCGCGAGTGACCCTTACCAAGCAGAGCTTTGTAGACTTCCAGGGGAAAAGGAATTCAGGTTTCCGTGATGGCTGACTGAAGTCCTTCAGCTAAGGAACTGTAGGGCTGTATAACCCCGGCCAAGCCATGGGCTGTATATCTCCCCGGCCAAGCCGTAGAAGACAAAGCTTTCTACAGGAGCTCTTAGTATTATGTCCTGCATGAAAGGCTTCTCTGTGTGGACTGAACTCAAAATGGCTCCTATTCCCTCCAAAAACCCCAAAAAGGGGGTGGGACCAGGGAACCTAACTATAATTGACAGGTGGCTTGCCCTATAATTGCAGCCAAAAGAAGCCACCTATCTGCAGAGTCCCTGAAACTTAGGACTACAACAAACTTTCAGTGTAAAGCAAACAAAATTGGAGCTCCTGGTACAGTTGTACCTGCACACCTGCCTACCTTTCCATTGGTTCTCTGGCTGCTGTAGGATGGCTATCCAGAGATGCCAAAACATGGTCAGCATGAATGGGTGATCAGGACTCCCTGCTGATTCTAAGGTGGTTCAGGGAGTCCCAATGGGCTGCCAAATAGGGCCAATCCAGCATCCAGGACCCCGGTTAGTATAGCCTGGGTCTAGGTCATCCATGTTGCTCAGTTAGTGAGCTTGGTCCACTCATTTTCTATCATTCCATCCTACTCCACAAGTTATGAGGAGACAGAAACAGATTACTGTGTAATTACTTTTGAAGTTATCGAAGAAGATAAAATACAGTGTACATCCAGGCTGGTTGGAAGGGGCTGCCAGCCCATCAGGTTTGTCACTCTTGTCTGCTCTCCATTGTCCTTGCCATAGAAGGATCAAATGAAACAGGAGTAAGGATGACACTGATGTCCTCTTGATATCCTCCCTTATCAAGAGAGAAATACGTCACCCTTTTCTCTTGGCACAGACACAAACTGCTATGGTGTCGGTCTTTCCTCCTCTTTTTTTCCATGGTAAGGATGGTACACATGTGTCCATGTGATAGTAATGGTTCTTCTTTTTAAAAGAATAATCCTTCCTGGCTTAGGCAGAGAACAAAATAACCTCTGTTTGGTTTGTCATCTAGCTCTTGGTTTGGTTTGTCAATTGTCTATTCCACTATATATTAGAATAAACATGTATATATTTGTATAGGTAAGGTAAAGGTAGTCCCCTGACATTAAGTCCAGTCATGTCTGACTCTGGGGTGTGGTGCTCATCTCCATTTCTAAGCCGAAGAGCCAGCGTTGTCCGTAGACACCTCCAAGGTCATGTGGCCGGCATGACTGCATGGAGCGCCGTTATATATATTTGTATAGATATAAATATATAAAGCTGGGGGGGGGGGAGGAGTACAAAAAAGCCAATTGAGCTTTCCTATACACTTTATGTTGACCTGCTGAATTCTGCTACAAATCAAACTTTCCAGCTATTGCCTTGCTGTGTCCCCTTTCAAATAAAATAGCTGCTGCTAGCAATAAATAAATAAATAGACAGGAATGATGGCATGCCTCTGTTGGTCTTTACAAACCCTGATATATATTTTTTTTAAGAAAAAAGATGTCATCAGGCTATCCTATGAAACTTGCTTTGCTTTGCTACAGCTCAATGGCTACCACCCTGTAGTAAATTTTGTTCACTAATAAAGGCTACTAGTCACAAGTGACATAGGCATTGCTTGCAAAATGATTTGCCGCTCTGCACAAGACCATAAACACTGTTGACATTTTGCCAGTTGTTCCATTCAAGTCTATTGTTGGCCAGAAGTACTTGTCGGTTTCTGATTGTTACAGTCACTTATGGTGTCAAGATCTTCATTTTAAAAGACTTGTTTTCTTAAACTGCTCTCATCATGAAAACAAATTGATTATATATTGCATGAACTAGAAGGCAAAAATCTAGCTACAACAATGGCAAATGAGATGTGACATTTATTTAGATTTGCCATTTGGATCTGGAACAGGGCTCCAATAACTTTTATCCTTAACAGATGTTTCAGGAGGATAAAACTCTGTCAAGTGGGACAAGGGTACCTGTTCCCCCTCACCTTCTAATTTCCAACTTTCAGCTATTATCCTTTCCCAACACTAGTATTGCCTCACTAATAGAAAATGAATGTATGTTCATGTATATTCCTAGGTTGTGGAACTCCCTCCCTAGTGACATCAAAGCAGCCCCCTCCCTATTAGCCTTCAGGAATAGAGTCAAAACCTGACTCTGTGAGTGGACTTTTGGAAACTAGGGCAATGCAGTATTCTGGATCAAAACTTGTGCAATTTGACCTTGGAATGGACTCAGACCATGAATTTTGGATGGCATGTTTTAATTTTAAATCAGTTTTAACTGTTTAATATGTTGCAATTTTTAAGGGTGGGGCACAAGTATGGCAAATAAATAAATAAATGTGCATGTGTACGCATGTGTACTAGTAATAATAATATATAATTATAATTATAATTATATATTTACATTACATGAAATATTACTAATAATATTACAATATAATGGTATAGTGCAATATAGTAATATATAATACTGATGTTGTAGTACAGCGTGATAGTAACGTTCCTACTACCGGTAGAAGGGAGAAGAGGGCTGAGCAGGTGTGAGAGGAGAAGCAGCGAAAGCAGATTAGAGACATATTCATGGCTCCAACTGATTCTGAATCCTTCGAGGGTTTCTCTGACTGTGAAATGGGGGAAGGAGAGGAAAGCAGGGGAGTTAAGTGGGCTACTCGTGAACAAGAATCTGATGAAGAGCTCCAAAGGAAGCGTATCCGTGATATACTTAGCGCTCCAACAGAAGATGAAGATTTTATGGGTTTTGAAGGGAGTGATGGGACTGGGAGTGACATTGAGGAGGAGGGTGATTTGGACTGGACCCGTGTACAGGAAATAAGGGATATCTGTACTCAGCCTACCTCCAGTGATGACTTTGAGGGGTTTGCAGAAGAGTGGCAATCGGGGAACACTTGGGAGGACCTAAGTCTTGACAGACGCTGGCAAAGGTGGAGAGATGGGAGGCAGTGCTCAGCTGCAGGGAATGGGGCAGCTGAAAGTGATGATGAAAGGGTGGGGAGCAGTTCATCCTCTGATGAGGAGCTTTAGGATATAAGTTGGTTTGGTTTCAATGGGTCTTTGCAGAAGGCAAAGTGTTTTTTCGGGTGTGTATCTTTGTTCCTGCCATTACTCTTGAGCTTGGGTCCTTGGACTACAGATCTTCATGTTTCCGTGACTTCTGGCTGATACTTTGTAAGTGCTGACTACAACTCTCCCTGTTTGACTTTGGACTGTGTTTTGACAACGACTACGCTTTCTGGACTGCTTCTTCTAACTTTGAACGTGCCTGGACTACGGACTGCATTTGGACTCTGATTTTGCTTGTTCCCACATTGTTTTTGGTGCCTTTTGGACATTTTGAATTACAAGCAGATTGCTGTATATTTTTGTTATCCCAGACTATACTCTGGGATAATCTGGATTATATTTCAGTTGAGTTTTTTACGCAGTGGTTGCTATAGACTTTTAGTTTGTGCTAGAGACACTGAAGCAAGTGTCTCTAAAGCCTTTTTGTGTTTAATAAGCCTGAGTTTGGACCTTTTATATTGTGTTTGGCGTTCTTGAGGCTTCTGGGTCTTGACAACTGATATTGTACTATGCTAATAATATAATATATTGTATGAAAATATATCTTGTAAGCTGCTCTGAGTCCCCTTCAGGGTGAGAAGGGCAGCATATAAATGCCATAAATAAATAAATAAATAAATAAATAAATAAATAAATAAAATATGTGTGAGGAGTGCTCAGCTCTTTTCTTGTTGCCAGGTGCAAGAACAGATTTAGGTGTTTCTCTGTGCACACACACATTTAGTTTAGACAATCAAGGCAATAGACAACACTGTAGCATTAAAAATGTGTCTGTCTGTCTGTCTGTTTTATATTTGGTCCTGGCATCTACTACCACTTTCATTCATAAATATGATTTAATGTGTAATAGATGTCAGTTGTGAGGTATTCTCCAGGACCTGAGTACCCCAGCATTTATAGTGCCATAACATCTGGTTTAGGATGTCAAATTTCCCTCACTGTATGCAAGAATAAGTTGGCTTCATAGTTTTCTACCACTAAGAATTCAAGGTTTTATGCACAGGTTGTAATGATAACTTGCACTTCATAGTTTCCTCTGAAAATATTTGGATAAAAAACTCCAACTACGCTTCTCTGTACAAAAAGCCATAAAAGAGTTTTTTAGACACTTTAGACTGTTTCCTATTCCATGTACGAAACTGATAACTTTCATGGTCAAAAGACATTTTCTGTGCAAATTCACAACACAAGTGTTCTAAACAAATACAAAATCTTAAAGTGTGAAGAATCATGTGGCTGTTCTCTACTTGAGAACTGTTTTCTAAAGTGAGAACTTCAGAGACACTTTTTTTTAACAGAGATAAGGAAGATTTACAAGTACAGTAAGTTCTTGGTATCTAATGGGGTTCAGTTCCAGGACCTCCCATACATACTGAAATCCATGAATGCTCAAGTCACATTACATAGTCATGAGTTACAGTGATGTCCCTTATATAAAATACCCCACCATCATCTCCCCAAAGGGGACTCGGGGCGGCTTACATTAGGTCAAGCCCAGTAGTGCATTACAAAAAAAATAACACAAAAGCATAAAACAAACATAATAATAATAATAATAATAATAATAATAATAATAATAATACTTTATTTGTACCACGCTACCATCTCATAGAATCATAGAATCATAGAATCAAAGAGTTGGAAGAGACCTCATGGGCCATCCAGTCCAACCCCCTGCCAAGAAGCAGGAATATTGCATTCAAATCACCCCTGACAAATGGCCATCCAGCCTCTGCTTAAAAGCTTCCAAAGAAGGAGCCTCCACCACACTCCGGGGCAGAGAGTTCCACTGCATGAACGGCTCTCACAGTCAGGAAGTTCTTCCTAATGTTCAGATGGAATCTCCTCTCTTGTAGTTTGAAGCCATTGTTCCGCGTCCTAGTCTCCAAGGAAGCAGAAAACAAGCTTGCTCCCTCCTCCCTGTGGCTTCCTCTCACATATTTATACATGGCTATCATATCTCCTCTCAGCCTTCTCTTCTTTAGGCTAAGGGACTCGGTGCGGCTTACATGAGGCTGAGCCCAACACAACAATACAAGCAATAATAACAACAATACGGCAGTTAAAATAAAAACATAAATAATAAAACACATTATCAATAAGACAACACACAATTAAAACTGTCGGAAGGCCAAATGTAAAGTTAAAAATTGAAAATAATCCTGGAGCATGGACAAAGTGGCGTTTGTGGAGGGCATACGAGCAGACCTAAAGAAATGTAAAGTGCTTTGGAGGACAAAGTGCTATGGGATCATTATTCCGGGAAGGCACACTGGAACAGCCACGTCTTCAAGCTCCTCCTGAAGACTGCCAGAGTTGGGGCCTGTCTGATGTCTTTAGGGAGTGAGTTCCAGAGTCGAGGGGCCACCACCGAAAAGGCCCTCTCTCTCGTCCCCACCAATCGCACCTGCGATGCTGGTGGGATCGAGAGCAGGGCCTCTCCGGATGATCGAAGGGATCGTGTGGGTTCGTATACAGAGATGCGGTCACGCAGGTAGGTGGGTCCCAAACCGTTCAGGGCTTTGTAGGTAAGAACCTGCACCTTGAATTGGGTCCGGTAGATGAATGGCAGCCAGTGGAGCTCCTTGAACACAATAAAATAAATAGCAATAAAGAATGCAAAATAATACGGTGAAAAATCAAACATAATCACAATGAGCGGGCCACATGTGCAAGGTACAATGATAAAAACTCAGGATGAGATAGAAATAAAACAGATATATTTGTAAGGGAGAAACTCATGAACAACAGGAGTAGTGGAGACAGGCCTTCATACAGGCAGGAGGCAGTGCAATATGGGGACAAACATTATGGGGGGAATGACAGAGGGAAATGTAAGATCACTCTCCAAAAAGCCATTTGCTTTGCCTTTTGGAAAAAAATGAATATTTTCAATATGGAAGGCCAACTGCATTTTTCTAACATTTCTGTTGTGCCTAGGCCAGCCTAGGCACAACAGAGCCTCCAGAGTCAAAATGATATGAACAGTACTCAATGGCAATGGACTAATTTGGGAGTGCAAGAGAGAGAAACAGCATGCATAGCTTTCTCCTCCAAAACTTCCCTGCTGCTTACTCATTACTCTACATGGCATTATGTTTGCATACTCAAACAAAGGCTGCAGAACATTAGTGATGATGTTATCAAACAGTGGCACTAAAATAATAATGCACTAGTGATGTGCACATTTCCATTTTTGAAAATGGGCTCCAGATGGTTTGGAAGATTTGACTGCCAAATCTATGAAAACGAGCCAGGTTGGGGGGAGGGGGCAGCTGAAGCCCCCAGTCACCCAGATCTTTTTGGCTAATGGGGGCTAATAGGGACCAATGGGAGTGAGCAAGTGGCACTCCACCTGAGGCAGACACAGAGGCATGTGAGCAGAGCAGCCTTGCTAATCAGAAAAAGTTGTTATACCTCCGTTACTTTTTCCCCAGCAGCCTCCTCCATCTCTTCCTGAAGTGCCCCGCCCACTTGAGGCAAATGGGAACTCATTTTCCCAGCAGCACTTTGTGCTACGCAAGCATTGAAGGAACCTTGTGCTCCCTCCCAAGGCATGATGGGAGTTGAGGTTTTTCTCTCTATGTGTTTCTCACTTTCTCTGACAGTTAGAGACTTGGCTGACTGTGTCCATTCCCTTCACCTCCTGTGAAATGCGTGTGGGACTTCATTTCCCAAAACCACCTCTCGTAGGTTTTTTAAAAAAATGTTATGGTAAAAACTTTTAAAAATTCAAAAAAAAAAGATAGTGGATTGGTGAAACGTTCTGGAAGCTGTGGCTTGCAGAAGTAAATGTGGCCTACAAGTGAGGTTGGTTTCATGCTGATAGACCTTTAAAGTTTCCCCATTGGTTCAATGGATCAGCCATAGCAGAGCACCTGATGAACCAACCTGGGCACAGCATTTTATTTGAGAACACAGAAATGCTGGACCACTCTCACAACCACATGTCAGACTACACAGAGAAGCCATTGAAATACACAAGCATGTGGACAATTTCAACAGAAAGGAGGAAACCATGAAAATGAACAAAATCTGGCTACCAGTATTAAAAAAACTCTAAAATTGCAAAAGCACAACAACAGAGAGGAAGCAGGCAGGGACATCTAATTACCTCTCAACAAAAGTTTGCTCCAGGCACAGTCAGGCCATTGTATGCTAATCAAGGTGGTCAGTTGAAACATTCACACCTAGCTCCAGCAGACAAGAGTCCTTTGTCTCACCCTGGTCATTCCACAGATATATAAACCCTTTTTCCTAGTTCCAACAGACCTCACTACTTCTGAGGATGCTTGCCATAGATGCAGGAGAGAATGCCTCTAGACCATGGCCATATAGCCCGAAAAACCTACAACAACCCAGACATAGGTTATTTCCAAATTGCGCACCCTTATAATGCACATGCTGGCATGATGGTTAGTAAACGGCCTGGTTTGTGATGACAGCTTCTCTGACTGCTCAGACAGAAAGTGATTTTTCCTAATGTAGCTCTCTTAGACCAGCAGAAGCAATATAATTGTCACCAGGATACTGGATTACTCAAATGGGAATGCCTTCAGTTTTCAAAGGTTCGTCTCTAGACCTACTAAATGTTCTCTGGAAAACCCAAAGTACCAATACTTTGGACTGACCCCGGCCACACATTCCATGTTTACACCACAGTGGCAGCTGTACAGAGTCTTCATGGTCCAGCTGGGTTGAAGCTGTTTCTGCCACACTGGACCATCCCTTTACCTTTCCTATTGACATTGCTGTGTCAAATAGACCTGAGCTCCATGATCTTCATTCCTTCTTCCTGGTCACATGGGTGCCTTCACTGAATTCAGTAAAGGTGATGCAAGGAATTATTCAAGAACTATGTAATCATATGACATGTTAACTATGTGTATGTATGACGCAAGCGCAATCTGTACCTTTTTCTCTTCACTGATGGCAGCACCGGCCTGTGTTGAGAGAAGACTGATTTGTATTAGAGGCTGTTGTGTTTGTCCACATTCTTTATGACATTTCAGAGTTTCAGCATTCACTGACTTCCTTAAACATTGGGATAAATTGCTTCACTCTGGTTTATCCTCTATTGAGGCTCCAGGATATTGTTTGGACTTCCAGGAATGACTTCTGGTCCAGTTCAGGTTTTCGGGCTAATGCAGACATGCCTCAAATGTCCTGGCTGACAGCAGGTACAATTGCCAACAGGACCCCAGTTTTGTAGAAAGGGAAGGCTTTCTATCTGATAGGTAAATGTATCTCAGTTCACATCATTATCTGGTTTAAGGCTTGGTTTTAAGTTATGATGAATTCAAAACAACACAATGTAGGGTTTACTACGTATTGCAGATTAGGACTGCTTGAACTTGGAATAACTGAGTCATCTCTGGCAGGAGCAGCTCTATATTTATATTAAAGTTGAGTTTACTTACTGAGCTGGATTTGCCAAGGAACAAAATCTAAAGATCACAGGGTACAGGGCATTGCATAGAGGAGAAAAAAAAATGAGGCAACTAGGACTCTATAGAATCTACCAGAAAATATTAAACTGAACATACGCATTTTTTTTTTATTTCTTGAGGCTTTCCATCATTATCGCTTTGGATGGCAGCTAAGTGCATTTTTTAAAGAGCCCTCTTCACAATTATGCTCTTCGTACACTGAGCCAATTGTCATCACCACAATTCCAATATAAGTACCAGACTCTATAGTGTGTTATTCATTTGCAAACAGAAAATACAATAGCATCCTAGGAAAAATGACACTGACATTTTCTCTCTACATAAAAATGAGCATTATTTATCGGTCAGCATAACTTCACTAATTTTGCAGCTCTATGCCATTACATTGCCCTTCAGTTAAAGTGGGTACAAAGACTACAGTTGCACAGCCTTGAGAGAATATGATTTTCTAAACCATGCTTTAGAGTCAGGGATATACATTTCTCTCTATTTATATTCATAAAACCAATTATAGGGAACTGGTGAAATGTAATGACATTGGGCATGCCTACTGTTCCTAGGTATATTTATTTACAATTGCAGAAGTTCCATTAGAAGTGCCCTCAAAAAGTTCACTAATATTTATTTATTTATTAACCATGTTTATATAGCGCCTTTCTTAGCCCAAAGTCGATTCAGGGTGGTTTACAAATGGCACAGTTTGATGCCTACAATATACAGAACAATTAAAACATTTAGCATAAATAACATTTGATAAAATAAAATAAAACCAATAAAAATATAAATCCACAGCATCTCATTACTAAAACCATTATCGAATTGCATTGTCCAATCGTTCTGAAGATTAGAGTTTGTCTGCTATACTGCATTTGGGAAAGCTTGCTCAAAAAACCAAGTTTAAACTTTTTTCGAAATGTTAGGAGGGTAGGGGCCGATCTAATATTCCTAGAGAGGACATTCCATAGCCGAGGGGCCACCGCTGAGAAGGCTCTGTTGCTTGTTCCTGTCAACCCAGTCTGTGAAGAAGGTGGGACCAAGATCAGCCCCCCCCCCCCACGAAGATCTTAGGGTCCTAGATGGTTCATAAGGAGAGATATGTTTGGACAGGTAAGCAGTGCCAGAACTGTTTAGGGCTTTACAGGCTAAAGCCAGCACTTTGAATTGTGCTCATTAGCAGCCAGTGGAGCTGACGCAACAGAGGGGTTTATTTATTTATTTATTTATTTCAAAGTTTTCTATACCGAGCTTCTCACCTCTTAGAGGGACTCAGCCCGGTTTACAACCATAAAAACATACAATCAGTAAAATATCATAGTTCATAATTACAATAACACATTTAAAATAACCACTATATTTAAAAAACTACGGTGGTCAGTCGTCATATTAAAAACAAGTATACCTCATCTTCCATCCACAATCCTAGGGTGCTGTCTCATTCATCAAAAGCCTGTCTCCACAGCCACGTCTTCACCCGTTTTCTGAATGTCAGGATAGATGGGGCGGTTCTGACCTCCGGTGGGAGAGAGTTCCAGAGTCGTGGGGCCACCACCGAGAAGGCCCTGTCCCTCGTCCCGACCAGGCGCGCTTGTGAGGCCGGTGGGACCGAGAGCAGGGCCTCTCCAGACGATCTTAGTAGTCTTGATGGTACGTAGGGGAGAATATGTTCGGAGAGGTAAACAGGGCCGGAGTCGTTTAGGGCTTTATAGGAGTTGTGTGCTCCCTGAGTGCTGCTCCTGTTAACAACCTGGCTGCCACCTGTTGGACCATTTGAAGCTTTCAAACAGTCTTCAAAGGCAACCCCACATAGAGAGCATTGCAGTAGTCTATATGGGATGTAACCAGAGCATGGACTACCATGGCCACGTCAGCCACATAGAGAGCATTGCAGTAGTCTATATGGGATGTAACCAGAGCATGGACTACCATGGCCACGTCAGACTTCCCAAATAATAATAATAATAATAATAATAATAATAATAATAATAATAATATATTATTATTATTATTATTATTATTATTATTATTATTATTATTCATAAGCAAATAAAGGAGCATGACCTGTGTGTTTCTATAAATGTAAGGCACCAGTGACAACAGTAAATCTATTTGATCCCAGTGGGGTGAAGTGCATAATATTTCTGATTAATGAATAGAAGGGTAACTGTATATTTGGAGAAATTACAAATTTATCTAAATAGCCTCACTCGTTGTTAAAATGGGTTATTTGAATCAGTTGTAACACAGTCAGCACAAAGTTAACCTAAGGAATGCAAAATTCACTTGTCCAGACTGCCCCCAAAACATGGGATACTCCAGAGTATCCTCAAATACTATGACAGAGTCAGTTTAAAGCAATTAAAAAATCCTCACAAATCCAAAATAATCACTAGAAGTAGCTATTCATTGTGGAGATAGCCAGCCTTCTATTTGTGGTAATTCTGGGGTTGTTTGTCTGTGTGTGGTTTTTGTTGTTGTTTTTGACTGGTGTAGACAAGCACTTAATTAGTTCATGTTCTAACCACAACTCACCCACTTTCTCATTTGTAATAGAAGTGTTTCACCAATTTTTGACCAAAATTTTAACTGGATTTTATCACATTCACTAACTAAAGCAGTCCCTGGAATTTATATATTTATTTTTTGTCGTGTTAGGAGTGACTCCTAGTGTGAGAGAATTGGCCGTCTGCAAGGACGTTGCCCAGGGGATGCCTGGATGATTTTGATGTTTTATCATCCTTGTGGGAGGCTTCTCTCATGTCCCCGCATGAGGAGCTGGAGCTGATAGAGGGAGCTCATCCGCCTCTCCCCGGATTCGAACCTGCGACCTGTCGGTCTTCAGTCCTGCCGGCACAGGGGTTTAACCCACTGCGCCACCGAGGGCTCCTGGGATGGTTTAATTGTATTATTTCATATAATTATGATCTATTCTAATTATGGACCCTATAACATTAAAACTAAGATGTGCTTCTCTTTTTATCTGGGTGAATTTATTTATTATTTATTTACAGTTCTTATATTCCGCCCTTCTCACCCCGCAGGGGACTCAGGGCGGATTACAGTAAACACATATATGGCAAACATTCAATGCCAGTTTGACAAACAACATTTAACAGACAAATACACCGAGGCTATTTAACTTTTTTCTGGCCGCCAGGGGAGCTGCTGCTTTTCATCGTCCATCAGCGACACCGATGAAGTTCTTCCGCATTCCACATTCCCCGGAGTCTTTTTGCTTTATGGCCTCATAAATTAGTTAAATTTAGCCTCCCACACAAGGTGGTACCTTATTTTCCTACTTGACAGATGCAACTGTCTTTTGGGTTGCAAAGGTCGACAATGGGCTACACAAATGGCTGGACGCCCACTCCAGCCCGGGCTGGCTTCGAACTCATGACCTTTTGGTCAGAGTGATCTTAATGCAGCTGACACTCAGCCAGCTGCGCCACAATCCCGGTGAACCGCTGGGGGTCTTTCTTTGAAGCAATAACTCAATACCTTCAGCAACTGATGCCAGTCAAGATATGAAAATAAACAAAATATTTATTTCCAAAGTCCTTGGCAGACTTGGCACAGCTTGATAAAGTTACAACACAAACAGTCAATTTGAGAAACCATAGAGATGTTCTTTCTTTCCCTTTTTCTTCAATTACTGAGGTAACCTTTCTCCAAATGGTAGAAAAAATCCTGAGATATTTCACCCTAACCCTGAGCTGCTATGGTTAGAAAGAACAGGTCTTCCACTATCTAAGCACAAGGTCAGTTTTGGAGATGAAGTAATGTTCAATGGTATTCAATAACTATTTCTCTCTATTTCTCAATAATTCAATATCTTTCTATAACTCAATTGCTTTTCTTAATAACTCGGTTGCTCAATTCCTATTCTATCTATCCCAATTGTACTCACAATGGGTTTTTCAGAGCTCCCTGCTTGACCAACAGCACATCTGAGGTTCTTTTCTCTACTAAAGGAGGCAGAGAAGATTCCAAAATGGAGATTTCATCCCCAGGAAAAAAGGCGGACTCCAAACCCAAAGAGATACTTTCTAAACCAATAACTGCAGAGGGCCTGCAACCTGGCTTTCCAAACTCTGATACTGTTTAACTTCCAGGGTGCTGTTGGGTCTAAAGCAACCCTGGGGAAATGCAAAGGAATGCTATCCCATGCAACTAAAAAGCAATGCAAACCAAGCTCCCGGAAGACGGAACATGGATTATGTTTTGAGTTATAATTAATGACTTGTGATTTATTTTTCTTTTATGAAGTTTTGTTCTACTTGCCATTTGATTGAATTTCTAAATTTTTGCATGTTTATCATTATTTGTATTTCTGTATTGTCGAAGGCTTTCATGGCTGGAATCACTAGGTTCTTGTGGGTTTCTTCGGGCTATAGGGCCATGTTCTAGAGGCATTTCTCCTGACGTTTCGCCTGCATCTATGGCAAGCATCCTCAGAAGTAGTTCACTACTTCTGAGGATGCTTGCCATAGATGCAGGCGAAACGTCAGGAGAAATGCCTCTAGAACATGGCCCTATAGCCCGAAAAAACCCACAAGAACCTATTTGTATTTCTTTTCCTTGTTCTAAGCCACTCCGAGTCTTCTTGAGAAGGGGGGGGGGATAGAAATAAAGTTTTATTTTTTTATTATCATTATTAAAATCTGTCTTTTGTTCTCCATGGAGTTAAGTATTTAACAAATACTGTTATGGCTTAGACAGATGCTCAACTTCCTGTAATAGTTGGCCATAGTCAAGGCTGCTTTGCATTTTTTCATAATTCTTTATGTAGATTTCTTCATATCTTTCAGCTCTTTATATTACACCTAGAGCCAAGTGCTCCAACTTTAATTTACCTCTGGCAAAATAAAATCACTTTTGTGTTATTCTTTTATTCCTCTGGGATAGGGCATCTTAGAAGAGTGTTGGAAGTAGAAAGAACCTTTTGTTCATGAGAAAGAGAGAGAGGTGGCCAAGCATCCGTTTCAGCTTTGAGGATGACTTCAAACTTACTATCTTTGAACTTTAAGACTGGCAACTTTAAAAGAACAACAGACAGATGAAACTTACAAATGGACTTCTATTTGAACACTTGGTCAACTTTTATGAAAGCCTATGATTGATGTGGTGAATATTCCTGCTTTTGTGTTTGTATTTGCCTGCTTTTGTCATGCTGGAACCTCATTCTATGAAACTGAAATCCCTTTGTAATGTAAATAGGGAAAAAGAATTAAATATGTAAAAATAAAGGAAAAAGGGAAATCATGTGTGCTCACCAGGTACAGTATTTCAAAGGTGTTTTTCTAAAAAAAAGTTACCTTCTTTCAGGCATTGTTAAAATACCTGTACATTTCTGATTTTTTAAAATATAAATTTATTTTCCCTTCTCCTTGCTTCCTATATAAGAATCTTCTGCCTAAACTCTCCTTGCTTCTTATATAAGAATCTTCTGTCTAAACTCTCTAAGGGAGTTTACAACTGTAAACTCCCTTAGAGAGTTTAGACAGAAGAATCCACATTAGAGACTTTATCACATATTTGTTTATAATGGGAATTGCACTTGTTTCCTACAGTGAAAAATGCAAGATATCCAATTAGGCAGAAAAAATGAAATGCAAAGATACAGAATGGGGGACACATGACGCGAGAGCAGTACATGTGAAAAAGATCTTGAGGTCCTTGTGGACAACAAGTTAAACATGAGCCAACAATGTGATGCCGTTCAGCAGTGGAACTCTCTGCCCCGGAGTGTGGTGGAGGACCCTTCTTTGGAAGCTTTTAAACAGAGGCTGGATGGCCATCTGTCAGGAGTGTTTTTTTTGTCGTGTCAGGAGCAACTTGATAAACTGCAAGTCGCTTCTGGTGTGAGAGAATTGGCCGTCTGCAAGGACGTTGCCCAGGGGATGCCTGGATGATTTGATGTTTTTATCATCCTTCTGGGAGGCTTCTCTCATGTCCCTGAATGAAGAGCTGGAGCTGATAGAGGGGGGTTTATCCGCCTCTCCCCGGATTTGAACCTGTGACCTGTTGGTCTTCAGTCCTGCCGGCACAGGGGTGTCTGTCAGGAGTGATTTGAATGCAACATTTCTGCTTCTTGGCAGGGGGTTGAACTGGATGGCCCATGAGGCCTCCTCCAACTCTTTGATTCTATGATTCTATGATGCGGCAGCAAAAAAAAGCCAATGGTATTTTGGCCTGCATCAATAGGAGTCTAGTGTCTAGATCCAGGGATGTCATGCTACCCCTCTATTCTGCCTTGGTTAGACCACATCTGGAATATTGTGTTCAATTCTGGGCACCACAGTTGAAGAGAGATATTTTTAAAATAAATTTTTATTTGGTACTTTTCCATTTATACAAATACATCGTCAACAACAAAAACAACAAAAAGGGGGGAGCAGGGAGGGGAGATATTAGGAAAGGAGGGAGATAAGAGGGGGAAAGCGAAAAGAGAAAAGAAAAGAAAAGAAAGAAAAAAAGAAAGAGGGACATGACTATAGGGAAGGTGGTAGGTGCTTACCTATCCTAGAAAAATCACCTTGGGACTAGGGTGGAAGCTAGGGAGTGGGAGGGGAGCGGGGGGGGGGTGATGGGTGGGAAGAGAGATATTGACAAGCTGGAATATGTCCAGAGGAGGGCAACTAAAATGATCAAGGGTCTGGAGAACAAGCCCTATGAGGAGCGGCTTAAAGAGCTGGGCATTGGACGAGACGCAGGGCTTTTTCTATTTCTGCCCCTGCCTTGTGGAATTCCTTGCCGCCCTACATGAGAGCCATGCGTGACTTAGGGCCTTTTACTCTCGCACTTAAGACCTGGCTTTTTACTAGAGCATTCGATCTCTGTTAATTTTTAATTTTTGTATGTATGTATTTTATCTTTTATAATTTAGCTGTAAATCGCCTAGAGCATTCTCGGATGGAGGGCGATTAATAAGTTATTAAATGATGATGATGATGATGATGATGATGATGATGATGATGGTGGTGGTGGTGATATGAGGAGCGGCTTAAGGAGCTGGGCATGTTTAGCCTGAAGAAGAGAAGGCTGAGTGGAGACATGATAGCCATGTATAAATATATGAGAGGAAGTCACAGGAAGGAAGGAGCAAGCTTTCTTTCTGCTGCCCTGGAGACTAGGACACGGAACAATAGCTTCAAACTACAGAAGGAGATTCCATCTGAACATGAGGAAGAACTTCCTGACTGTGAGAGCCGTTCAGCAGTGGAACTCTCTGCCCAGGAGTGTGGTGGAGGCTCCTTCTTTGGAAGCTTTTAAACAGAGGCTGGATGGCCATCTGTCAGGGGTGCTTTGAATGCAATTTTCCTGCTTCTTGGCAGGGTGTTGGACTGCATGGCCCATGAGGTCTCTTCCAACTCTATGATTCTTTATCTGTCATTTCCTATCACATGACCTATGCTTTCATTTGTGTGCAATGTGTCATTTGTGTGCAATGTGTCTCTTGTGATTATGGTAAAAAAAATAAAATTCCCCAAAATTAGTGGATTGGTGAAACATTCTGAAAGTTGGTGGGTACTTTGCAGTCATACATGTGGCCTATGACAGAGGAAAGCTTCCTCCTGATAGGCCTAAAAATGACTGAGAAACAAACCTCCAAAGTTTCCCAATTGTCTTCACGGGGCCAAATCTTTCCAGAATGAAAATGACACACCCCCATTTTGGCAAAAGCTCAGAAAACAGAATGGGGGAGCAGCTGAAAACAGGAAGGTTTTGGGGCATTATGCACACCCCTAGTAGGAAACGGAATTATGGAAGACGAATTGGATCACGATTCTAGTTACGAGACGTTAATGTGTTGTTATTGATGTGTCATTTTGTATATTATGCTGTTAATGGTTTTTAAATTTTGTATGCTGTTGGATTGACTTTTGCTCTTGTTGTAAACCGCGTTGAGTCGCCTACAAGGCTGAGAAATTGCGGTATACAAGCAAAATAAATAAATAGTAGTTAGTGCAAATTCTGGAAATGTTTAGCTTTCTGTAGACCATGCCATATGATTTTGTTATATGTGTGGTCTGTAATATTCGAAAGGGCCTTTACAACTGCAAATGTTTCCTTCCTCTACCACTCATTTTTCTCAATATGTATGTATATGTTTCCCGTATTTTTTACTCTTATTAACTCTCCTTTTGTTTCTTAAACTATTTCAAGTTAGTTAATCACATTCTGCATCATATGGCAGGAATTCCCATTGGAAATGCAAAGCAAAATCCTTGACAGACCTTCATATTGCAAAGTAAAGCAAACAGCGGGTACCATATCCTCATTATTTGTGAACTGACAAGCACTCAAGTTCACCGTTGTTTAGCTTAACATTCAGCTCTTTAGTGTGTAATGAAGTTAAGTCAATTTCTCATAGACCCACCTTCCACATAATGAAGAAAATTAATTGCACACTATAAAAAAAGATAGGGATTGCAATCTGCTGTACTAATTACTGTCTATGTAGCACTACCTGACTTTCTCCATCTTTTCTCATCTTGAGACTAATGATCTCTCCCCAAGGCAAAATGTAAGCAGGAGCTCAATATTTCTTCCTTACATCATTGCAGTTTGAGTCCACTTCTCAAAATACAAATAAGGCCAAAATGAATAAGCTTGAAGTCCCACATGTTCATCATTTTACAGTATTCACCCCATAGAAAAATAACAGCTTTCTGGAAGTCTTAGCAGAAGATTTTTCACACAGAAGAGGAGGAGGAGGAGGAGGAGGAGGAGGAGGAGGAAGAAGAAGAAGAAGAAGAAGAAGAAGAAGAAGAAGAAGCTTATTTTTCTACCCCGCCTCCATCTCCCAGAGGGGACTCAGGGCAGCTTAAATATCATATTAAATAGCATAAAAACAGCATAAACAATGTGCTGTCGCATGCTGGGCCTGTGCATAAGACTGTAAACAGGACATAAATTCTGTGTGCCCAACGGGACGCTGGGGCTGCCTCAGATTAAAGGCCCATGGATTCCCCCAAACAGAGTCTTTAGATTGCTTAAAGGTTCAACAATGGTCTTTATTAATGAAAACAAACAGGTACTTTAAAGCTTTCTTAACAGTCTATTGGCTCTCTCTCAATCTTGTCCACAGGGAACAGGCACTATCTTCATAACTGTATTTAACTAATGGGGAAATCCTTAACTTCTAATCTGGGCAGTCTGTACTTGCCTCTGTTGGCGTGGAGCCCCTGCACCCGGTACCAACTGCGTCTGGCTTCCGCGAGCGACCCTTACCAAACAGAGATTTGTAGACTTCCAGGGGAAAAAAGATTCAGGCTTCCGTGATGGCTGGCTGAAGTCCTTCAGCAAAGGAGCTGTAAGGCTGTAAAATCCTCGGCCAAGTTGTAGGCTGCATAACCTCGGCCAAGCTGTAGGCTGTATATCTCCCTGACCAAGCCATAGAAAATGAAGCTTTCTACAGGAGCTCTTGAAATTATGTCCTGCATGGAAGCTTCTCTGTGTGGACTGAACCCAAAAAGGCTCCTATTCCCTCCAAAAACCCAAAAAAGGGGGCGGGACCAGGGAACCTAACTATAATTGACAGGTGGCTTGCCCTATGATTGCAGCCAAAAGAAGCCACCTATCTGCAGAGTCCCTGAAACTTAGGACTACAACAAACATTCAATGCAAAGCAAACAAAATTGGAGCTCCTGGTACATCTGTACCTGCACAAACAATAATAAACAAACATCAAAAGCAACAACACACTCATTTTTGGAGGGGGGGGCAATATACGAAACTATATAAAAGATAGGGTGGTCAATAAGGTGGGCACAGACTTCTGAAGTGTGAAAAAGTTGTTAAAAAGCCTGGATGCTCCCTGTTTATTGAGAAGTGTAGTTCTGTTCAGAATGAATGAGGGTGCAATTCATACCATGGTAAGCCCCAGTGGGACTTAGTTTTAGAGAAGTGGACATAGAAGTGTAACTCGGAAACTGAACAGGCATATGGAAATTTCAGGAACAGGTCCCTGAACAATTAAGTACCATTGGTGAATTAATGTATATTTCACACTTTCTGTGAGTGGCCTTGGACAGCTCTCTCACTATTGGGATGACACCAATAGACAAGATGAGGCATAGAGCTCCTGTTTAAGGTGCTCCATTGGCTGCCATTCATTTTCCGGTCCCAATTCAAGGTGCAGGTGCTCACCTACAAAGCCCTAAACAGTTTGGGACCTGCCTACCTGCGTGACCACATCTCCGTATATGAACCCACACGTTCCCTCCGTTCATCTGGAGAGGCCCTGCTTGCGATTCCACCTGCATCGCAAGCACGCTTGGTGGGGACGAGGGACAGGACCTTCTCTGTGGTAGCCCCCTGACTCTGGAACACCCTCCCCAAGGACATCAGACAAGCCCCAATGTTGGCAGTCTTTAGGAAGAGCTTGAAGACTTGGTTGTTCCAGTGTGCCTTTCCAGAATAGGAAACTCCCAGCATCATGTCCCATATGCACTTTATTAGAGATTTAAGATTGCCTGCACATCGCACCTACCCTAGAATCCTTACATTTCACCTGTCATGTTCAGCACTTTTAACTTTACCCATTACATTTGGCCCGGCCCTAGTTTTTAAATGTGTCACGGTGTATTGTTTTATTGTTTTACTGTTACTGCTTAATGTTTTTTGGTTGCTTTATGAGTTTATTATGTATTTGTTATGCTGTTGTTTTATTGAGGGCCTTGGCCTTGTAAGCCGCATCGAGTCCTTCGGGAGATGTTAGCGGGGTATAAATAAAGATAATAATAATAAATAATAATAATAATAATAATAATAATAATAGGCTGGTTTCTTGGGCTACAGAGCCATGTTCTAGAGGCATTTCCTGACGTTTCGCCTGCATCTATGGCAAGCATCCTCTTAATAATAATAATAATAATAATAATAATAATAATAATAATAGATGGCTGAAGTCACTAATTCTCAAATATAGGCAGAACAATCATAAATGTGGGAGTGGGGAGGTTCATGGAGACATCAACATGGCTCTCTAAGCCCAGATGATACATGCTACACTGGATTGAGTAGGGAGGATGTTTGTGCTTTTTTCCTTCTTATTGGCTACAATTATTAGCTCATGAGGACATTACTATTTTAGCAGGCATTCTGATAATGTTTTAGCTGATACATCAAACATAGTCCCCCATTTTTAGCTTCTACGTTGTTTACTAATTTCTTTTTATCATCTTGGGCTGGATCTACACAGTCATATAATGCAGTTAGGAATGCATTATATGAAGTCAACGAAGACCCATGCAATACAACTTAACTGCACTGAACTACATTATAAGGCTATACACTGAATATGTAATGCAATTCTAAACCACATTTAGAATTAAAAATGTATATATTGGATTGGTTGTTTTCTTTCTGATTATTATCTGTTTGTGTTTGCCTTTGTGATTTTTTGTTGCGCTTTATCTTACAATTCAGCAGCAGATCAGTTGCACAACTTCAGCACTTTCCAGTAGCTTCTTCCTGCACAGTATTTTCAGTAAACTGCTCCCACAAACTGCAGTCACTCTGGAACTCTCAACAGGCACATGCCCGGCCATTGTCAGTTTTACTATTGTTTTCCCCTCCAATTTAGATGACACTACAAACTTACCGCAGCACACGGTTATATTTTGTCTTAGCAGACAGGCTCCTTTAATAAATTACACAGAGCCTTCGGCAAACCGCATCACAGCACAAGGAGAGAGAATACACTGTACATGACTTCCTTATATACAATTCTGTACATTTACACATTGCAATCTCCAATTGGTTCCCAACTCATTGACTTAACTCAAACCCAGGATTGCATCATTCACAATCACCTGGACCAGGCCAGAACACATCCCCCAAATTATTCCCTATATACAGTTAATGCATGTCTCAGCATTTCCAATAGAAGCCTACTAGCGGTGCATGACTCAGCTATAATACATTACAATACATTGTAAAACCTGACATTTTGTTAGGTGAAACAGTGATTGAGCTATATTTGTAATCTCTTCCACATTTATAGAACAATGACTTGCATACATTTTTTAAAAAAAGATAAACCATCTTGACTTAACTATAAATTGTATATTATCATACTCCTCATATAGAGCAGAAGCTGAATTTTTAATGCCTGCCTCTTGGATATAAGTGACCGGTGCTTCATTCTGATTAAAGATTTGACATTATGTGTGCTTTAGGCAAGATCAAAAATCCAACAATGGGTTATATTTTATTCATTAAAAATGTGTGCCAGGAATTAAATCCAACTTTTATCATTTTATGTCCATTCAGGAAAACTACTTGTGGAAAAAGGAAATATCACTATTAACCTCTTGGATTTCAGGGTTATTTAATATGATACTTTGGAAGGACCCCAAGGGAATTGAAGACTTTGTTTTTCCTTTCTCCTTCAACAAAAATATATGGGTATAGATATATTGACAAGTAGATAGATATAGGTAATAATAAACAATAAACTTTATTTATAGACCACTCTATTCCCCCGAAAGGATTCAGGGTGGTTTTCAACAAATAGGGCAAACATTCAATGCCAAAACAAAACCATACAAAAAGTTTACATCAGGTAGATGTGTATCATTATCATCAACATCACCATCATTATTGGAGACACAGTGAAGACATCTGCCCTTGCGCTGTGCTACTCTGCTGCTGAGTATGCATGCCCAGTGTGGAGAAATTACACTGCTTAGCCGGTATTGCACCTCCTGACATCCGCCAGGAAGTAGCAGCCAATAGTGAAAGGACCAAGGCAGAGACATCTCCAGCTCATCCCCTGTTTGGGTATCAGCCAGCACGTCAATGACTTAAATCTAGAAATAGTTTTCTAAGATCTACAGAGACACTCGCTGGAACACCACAGCAAGCGAGTGTCCAAAAGTGGCAGGCTCAAACCCAGAACCTCAACCAATGGCTGATACCAAATGGCTGATACCCCTGGGCACACAGAAAACTGGGCAACTTGGAAGGCGCTGAACAGACTGCGCTCTGGCACCACAAGATGCAGAGCCAACCTTCAGAAATGGGGCTACAAAGTGGAATCCACGACATGCTAGTGTGGAGAAGAGCAAACCACTGACCACCTGCTGCAATGCACCCTGAGCCCTGCCACATGCACAATGGAGGACCTTCTTGCAGCAACACCAGAAGCACTCCAAATGGCCAGCTACTGGTCAAAGGACATTTAGTCAACCACCAAACTCACAAATTTTGTATTTTGTCTGTTTGTTTGCTTTGTTTCTGTTAGACATGTAATATAATTGACTGGTTGCCCTGACACGACAAATAAATAAATTATTGGAGAAACAGCAGCAACCATGATGATCAATTATAATCGTAAGTGATAAGTATCTTTTTAGGTTCTGGGAGAGTTTTTAAAAGTTCACAAATTTAATAGCCAGATCATATGTTTATGCTCTTGCTCTCTCTTCCCCTCTCTGTGTGTATTCATACTAAAATGAACAATAAAAGTAGCAATTCAAAACTAAAATTACCAAAATCACTAGGGAGCAGTGATAAGTAGTATCCCGGGTTCAAAAATAAAAATAATACACTTAAACTCATTAACCCAAGAAAGCAAAATAGACAACAGCAGAGACAAGGGCATTGTCATGAATAAAAGAGAGACTCTTTACTCAGGAAATGATTTGGTAAAGGACTGACTTTTAAAATGTGCAGGAGAAAAGACAGAGTACCAAAATAGCAATCAAATATATCCTTGAGTCATTCCACTCACAACAGAATATCAAAACGTTTGTTGCTAACATTTTTACTATCTGGTCAAGTGGTATTTATCTGAATTAATGTCCTTGATCTAATGTTCAGAGCCTTTTAAAATGTGTCCTAGGATTAGAAGGTGGATCTTTTATTCATTTAGTTCCCTTCCATTTCTCCTGATCAATATTTACCTTCAATGTTTTCACAGAACTGGAAATTTATTTTAGGCAAAGTGTCAGCTTTTCTAAAGCTCAAAGCACTAATGAAATTCCATTCTGATTCTGATTATTATTATTGATGATGATGACGATGACTTTATTACCCACCTCTCCCTGATTACTTCATTTTTTCAAATGAAGCAGAGAGTGTTTGAGGACCAAGACATCCGTAGGGATACCAAGATGCTTGTTTATAAAGCTATTGTCCTCCCAACCCTGCTATACGCCTGCGAGATGTGGACTGTCTACAGACGTCACATGCAAATCCTAGAACAATTCCATCAGTGCTGCCTCTAGAAAATCCTGCAAATCTCTTGGGAAGACAGGCGGACAAATGTCAGCGTGCTGGAAGAAGCAAAGACCACCAGCATTGAAGCGATGGTCCTCTACCATCAACTCCACTAGACCGGCCATGTTGTCCAAATGCCTGACCACGTCTCCCAAAGCAGTTGCTCTACTCCAAACTCAAGAATGGAAAACGGAATGTTGGCAGGCAGGAAAAGAGATTTAAAGATGGGCTCAAAGCCAACCTTAAAATCTCTGGCATAGACACTGAGAACTGGGAAGCCCTGGCCCATGAGTGCTCCAGCTGGAGGTCAGCTGGGACCAGCAGTGCTGCAGAATTTGAAGAGGCATGAATTGAGTGCGAAAGAGAAAAATGTGCCAAGAGGAAGGCACATCAAGCCAACCTCGACCAGGACCATCTTCCACCTGGAAACCAATGCCCTCACTGTGAGAGACGATGCAGATCAAGAATAGAGCTCCATAGTCACCTACGGACCCACCCTGGAGGATTATCCTACTCGGACAATGAGGGATCGCCTAAGTAACTAAGTAAGTAAGTAAGTATGTAAGATTACTTCAGAGAGAGAAATCACTGTATCTCAAGAAGTATTTGGACTTTTCTGAAGGACTTTTCTGATTCAGTTTCTTCTTTTATATTGGCTGGGACTTTCTGTGTACTGTTAAACCTTTGTACTTTATATCACAGACAATGAAACACTCTTGTGTATAACAAAGTAACACAGTTTATAACTTCTGGCTCCAACGCTTGTGGTTACATTTGTGTTTTGTTGCAATCTTGAGGCTTACAGTCAGTATCATTTACTTGGTTAACTTTCCTGAATAAACTATCAATGTTTCACATTCACAAACATGTTACTTGCTTTACCCACTCTTGGCTGAATTATATTTTGAACTAAGGCAATACTAGCCTTCTTTATGTTCCTTAAAACTCGAGCTCTATTTAAATAACTGCTTCTCTATATCAGAAGTCTTTAACACATCTTCATAATTGCTTATTTCTATCAGACACTCAAAAACCAACTCTCCTCTTCACACACAGATTCCTAACTGTCATTTTCAAACTCCCACACTCTAACTGCCTCTTTCAGAACCTTGGCTCCGCCCCTTTGGAATGCTCTGCTCTCCTCAACTGTCATTTTGGCCTAACAGCCTTTTCAAATCCTGGGCCTACACTAATCTGCATATGACCAATCGGCTTCCCATATGCAAATGAATCCTATCTCTGCTGTTGCTACCCTGTCTGTGCCTATTTTTCCCTATCTGCCATATGTAAACATAGAGCTATACACCAAAACTTTAACATAGAGTAGCAATTTCACTACACCATCCAATTAAATAATGGTATTTCAACCAAGATTTCAAGACTGGAAGATCTGTTCTTTTAATGACTATTATTAGAATTTCAACAACTGGCTATATTTTTCCTTAGTTCTGTATTTTGCCTGTCAAAAAGTCCATGTGATATTTAAACTATTAAATGAAACACACTACTTAATACTTCTTGCTAGAATGTTATGGGCAGTTTAGTATTACATTCGTATCCTGCTGGTAATTTTCCTAAAGGCCTCTGGTTGATCGCTATGAGAAGCATGATGCTGGGCTTCAGTCTGATTTATTAGGACTATTCTGTGTATTTCCAATACTGGACAAAGTGAATTCTCCCCCAGAAGCCTATTTCTTTAGTTAAGCCATAGTACCAAGATTCTTCAGACAATAAACGCAACAAACCAGTTAACTGTGAAAAATGTAACATTACTAGAATACTGAAAACTGAAGGCATATAGTGGCTGAGAATATGAGCTGTGAAAAATCCTTGTGGAAGCTTCATGCCTATCTCTATCTTAGGCAATGAATCCACTATTTCTTTAGCTTGAAGTTTCTCATTTGCAAAATATCGAGACAAATGTACTAGCCTACTTGAAAGGATTGTTGTCAGGATTACTGAGATAATGTCTTATGTAAAAGCTGTGCTCATTCTGACAATCTTTGGATATAAACAGGGTGGAACGATTGATTGAGAATAGCAATCTGAAATCTAAAGGTGTATGTCACAGTGACTGCATAACCACATTCTGATCCAAAACAATAATTTAATTTGCTTTGTATCCTATTTCTTTTGCTATTCAAAGAGAAGTGTGTGTATTTTTCAGATCTAATGCACTGCTTAAATAACAGCTTTGCAATGGGAATGACATTGTTTGTTTTAGTGTAATACATTTAAGCTCCACAGTGTGCTCAGTCTCAGCAGGGTGGTGGCCAGGACATAGAATACAGAAATTAAGTATCATTAATGGATCTGTATGACGCATTTCAATTTGGAGGCACACACACTGTGTTTGTTACACAGTTATCTTGTTCACTAACTTGGTAATGGAAGACTAATATTTCAGATTCAACAAATGATGTTTGACAGCTCATTGTGTTACTACCTGCAGTCTAATTGTCTGTATGTTCTACTTAGCCAGGATTTGATGACTAAATAAAGCAGCTCATTGAACACCCTAAGAAGACACACAAACACAGGTACATCTTCATGCACACGCACAAGTAAATCAAGTGAAGTGAACATAGTTATAGGGCTTAGATATATGTACCCTTGTTTCATATGTTTTGGGGGCTAAATATTTAGCAGACCAAAGTATCCACTGCCATATATCAATGCTAATATAATACATTAATATATTTCTAGAACAATATATAGCTGTGAATTTTGTCCAAAATATATGTGTTATTAGGATTGGTTGATCTGGTTTGGAAGTTTCTAAAATCGGAATGAATTCATATTTAAATGATTTTAGAAACAATTTCGAGCCATGCTGGAATAGTGTGAGGAGTAATTAAGAATTGAAACAATTTACCCATTTTTCAGAATTATTTTCGTATGTCTGGTGCAAACTTTACAATCTCGCAGTTTCCCTGGCCTCCCTGGTGATGCGGAAGGGCGAGGTGGGCGTGGCTATGCCCAGTTCTTCCTGAAGGCCACGCCCCCAGTGGCCGTCAAGAAGTGCTGGGCGTAGCCACGCCCACTTCGCCCTTCCACATCACCACTTGTTGCCAGGGAGGCCAGGGAAACTGCGAGATTGTAAATCTGGTGCAAACTTTACAATCTCGCAGTTTCCTTGGCCTCCCTGGCAACAAGCAGTGATGCAGAAGGGCGAGGTGTGTGTGGCTATGCCCAGCTTTTCCTGAAGGCCACGCCCCCAGTGGCCGTCAAGAAGAGCTGGGCATAGCCATGCCCACCTCATTCCCCTGCCATCCATCGCCATTCAGTCACCCAGGGGAGGCAAATGCGAGATTAGTTTTAAAATCTCACAGTTTGCCTTTCCTGGGTGACTGAATGGCGATGGATGTCAGGGGAATGAGGTGGGCATGGCTACGCCCAGCTCCTCCTGAAGGCCAAGCCCCCAGTAGCGTTCAGGAACAAAGCCGCCGATGCAAAGGGGAAGGAGGTGGCCGTGGGAAAGAGCAGGGGCGTGGCCTTCAG
Source organism: Anolis sagrei ordinatus (assembly GCF_025583915.1). Classification (NCBI taxonomy): domain Eukaryota; kingdom Metazoa; phylum Chordata; class Lepidosauria; order Squamata; family Anolidae; genus Anolis; species Anolis sagrei. The sequence goes on along the minus strand of NW_026847438.1, from coordinate 136,180,288 downwards.
GAAGAGCTGGGCGTAGCCACACACACCTCGCCCTTCCGCATCGCTGCTTGTCACACTCGCCAGGGAGACCAGGGAAACTGTGATTTTAAACTAACAGGGGGGAGGGCACCTTCCATTAACAAAGTAAACGAAGCTATTCAGATTTTTGCTATTTCCGATCTTTTTTTCAAGAAAATTTGAGAAATAATTTTAAAATCGAAATGCCAGCGCCCCCTATATACGAAACGAGTTTAGAACCATTTTTTTCTTGATAAACCAAGCCTAGTGTGCATGTGTATGTCTTTGTATCGCTAGCTATCTGTCTAGATACACATACACCCATGTTTTGTTAATGTTTGGGCAAAGGTAGATGGGTGCCTCAAGTAATGGATGTGTCATCTTTTGGAACTATATTTGCTGTTATTGGTCCCCTCTCTGCTCCTGCTTTAGTATCATATTTTTTCTAGCTATGGTGTGAAGTTGCATGTGGTCTAGGGCCATGGTTAGTGCTTGCTAATCAGTCCCACTGGGGTAGAATTGAGAACAGGGTGGATGTGGAGTTGGCAAATATCTATTTTTGAAGCAACCACATGATAGCATATGCATACCACTGCTGATCCACCTCCTTCCCATGATTGACCTCCCTGCTAGTGATGGGCAAAACCCATGAATAATACAATCCCACAATGTTCCATCACTTATTTTTTGCTAAGGGGTCAATCTGCTTCTGTACCAGCAATCTGACACCAAAGTGACATTGGGGTGGGGGGTATTCTCCTCTTTTACTACTCCCTCCTCACTCCTCCTCACAATTCCAGATCTTTTCTTTAAAAAATAATTGATTTTATAGTAATTGGTATTAACAGTATAATTGTTTTAAAACAACAACAACAACAAATATATGGAGCAATAGAAGGGAGGGTTATGAGACTGTGGAAGCACAACCATGGGACCAAGGACTGGTGAATTGGTACTATAGTGTGAATGGACAGGGATGTGCTTATGAAGGTGTTCATGCAATTATGTATCTGCTATGGCTACTTGTGTCACTTCAGTGGAATAGTAGTTTTATGTAATAAAGTCCTATAAAAATGTCCACTCAAAGCAATGTACGTATGCATTTTCTCACCTAATACGAACTAATGAGGACAACCATTAACCACACGGTGCTAGATGTTGTTTACTGAACTACTTTTGCTTTCCTTCCCCATGGCTTAAGTAATGACATCCTATTAATTGTCACATTCCCTGTAGATATTATGCAAGATAGGGAAAAACTGTGAAAAGGGGAGAAAACTCATAGCCATCCCAAAGCAACAAGCAAAGCTTACACTGCATTAGATGCATATGGGTGTATTAAGAGTCACTAGAACAAAGAGGGAGAAGTTAAAGCATCTCGGGCTTCAATTTCTTCAGTCTTCAGTCTTTCACAGTAATATGGCATCATTGCTTTAGTAATACTTATTTTATCCATTCATTGTGGGTTTTTTGTTTTCCATTTCATTTCTTTTTTCCCACTTCTGTAAATAAAGGAGTACAGAATGGGGAAGTCAACACAAAAATGTTTAAAATATAACTTTAAAGAATACAGATAGCACAAAATTCCCCGTATCTAAATCAATAACATCTAGTTTCTATTCGACCAGGAAGGCAGCAATAATAATAATAATAATAATAATAATAATAATAATAATAATAATAATAATTTTTATTTTTACCCCGCCACCATCTCCCCAATGGGGACTCGGAGTGGCTTACATGGGGCCAAGCCCAAACAACAATTACAATAAAGAACGACCAAACACAAACCAAAAACGCAAACAATAAACTATAAACAACACCATAATTACATAAAACATATGAATATACAACAATAAAAAATTACAAAAACACAAACACAGTGACATTGGGCAGGCTACATGTAATGGTTAAAAGAATTAAAACTGCTTAAAAACTCGGGTGAGATAAAAGAGAAACAAATTATTTGTGGAGGAGGGCTCATTATAGTGGGAGATGTGGAATCAAACTTTCCCACAAGGGAAACATATACTCCAGTGACAGAGCATTGCACATGAGGGATAAAGTGGGATTGAATACCTATTCACCAAATGTGCAATGGAAGAGCCAGGTTTTGAGGTTCTTTTTAAAAGTTTCTAGGGTAGGGGCTTTCCTAATTTCTCCAGGTATTGAATTCCAGAGTCGGGGAGCCACCGAGGAAAAACCTATCTCCCTTGTGCTTACAACATGAGCTTGTGAGACTGGCAGGGGCAAAAGAAGGGCCTTGCCAGAAGATCAGAGGGCCCGGGATGGTACATGGAGGGAGATAAGGTCACAAAGGTAGGTGGGTCCCAAACCATTTAGGGCTTTATAGGTGATAAACTGCACCTTGAATTGGGACCGGAAAACAAACGGCAGCCAGTGGAGCTCCTTAAACAGGGTGGTTGACCGCTCCCTGTAAGTCGCCCCAGTTATTAATCTGGCTGCCAAACGTTGGACAAGTTGTAGTTTCCAGGCCGTCTTCAAGGGTAGCTCCACATAGAGAGGATTACAGTAATCCAGTCTAGAGGTAACTAGGGCATGGACCACCATGGTCAAGTCAGACTTCACGAGGTAAGGTTGCAGTTGGCGCACAACGTTTTAATCACGTGAAGGCCCTCCTGGCCACCGCTGACACCTGTGCATCAAGCGTCAGTGCTGAATCCTGGAGGACCCCCAAACTGCGGACCTGTGATTTCAGGGGGAGTGCAACCCCATCCAATCTACATGACACATGCTATGTGTCATGTAGATTGGGTTTAAAGTGATTCAAGATTTTTTCCTCTTCATGTGAACAAGTCCAAAGTGAGGCAAAGTGAAGTATTGTTATGAACTAATTTGGCTTCTGTAGGAAATGGAGGTGGACACCATTCTCTCCTTTGCCTTGGAAAGTAAAATGTTGTGAACTCATTTTCTTTTACATTTCTTTTTAGGGGAAAAATAATGTAGCTGATTAAAATATTTCACTTTTCCCCTCTCTCTTTCTCCAGTGACCATTTCCTTACCACTCCAAGATGACACTGGTGGGAGATATTTTTAAAAGTTGCCCTAAACTTCTCCTGGCAAACCATGGGTGGATTCGCTTCCCCAAACTGTGGAATGACCACAGAAGAGATGCTTTCTGAGTTTAAAATAAGGAATGGTCTCATTAAGGCGATGTATCCAGTTTATTTTTAAATTGTATATTTAAAGTATTTCTTGTATATATATATATATATATATATATATATATATATATATATATATATATCTCCATTCTGTTGTTGTTGTTGTTCATTCGTTCAGCTGCTTCCGACTCTTCGTGACCTCATGGACCATCCCACGCCAGAGTGCCCTGTCAGCCGTCACCTCCCCCAGCTCCTTCAGAGTCAAGCCAGTCACTTCAAGGATCCCATCCATCCATCTTGCCCTTGGTCGGCCCCTCTTCCTTTCTTTTACATTTCTTTTTAGGGGAAAAATAATGTAGCTGATTAAAATATTTCACTTTTCCCCTCTCTCTTTCTCCAGTGACCATTTCCTTACCACTCCAAGATGACACTGGTGGGAGATATTTTTAAAAGTTGCCCTAAGGATCCCATCCATCCATCTTGCCCTTGGTCGGCCCCTCTTCCTTTTTCCTTCCATTTCCCCCAACATAATTGTCTTCTCTAAGCTTTCCTTTCTTCTCATGATGTGGCCAAAGTACTTCATCTTTGCCTCTACTATCCTTCCTCCAATGAGCAGTTGGGCTTTATTTCCTGAAGTATGGACTGGTTGGATCTTCTCGTGGTCCAAGGCACTCTCAGAACTTTCCTCCAACACAACAGTTCAAAAGCATCTATCTTCCTTCACTCAGCCTTTTATTATTATTATTATACCTGGGAGTCACTCTGGACCGTGCTCTGACATACAAGAAGCACTGCCTGAACATCAAGCAAAAAGTGGGTGCTAGAAACAATATCATACGAAAGCTGACTGGCACAACCTGGGGATCACAACCAGATACAGTGAAGACATCTGCCCTTGCGCTTGGCTACTCTGCTGCTGAGTATGCATGCCCAGTGTGGAACACATCTCACCACACTAAAACAGTGTGTGGCTCTTAATGAGACATGCCGCATTATCACGGGGTGTCTGCGCCCTACACCACTGGAGAAATTACACTGTCTAGCCGGTATTGCACCACCTGACATCCGCCAGGAAGTAGCAGCCAATAGTGAAAGGACCAAGGCAGAGACATCTCCAGTTCATCCCCTGTTTGGGTATCAGCCAGCACATCAATGACTTAAATCTAGAAATAGTTTTCTAAGATCTACAGAGACACTCGCTGGAACACCCCAGCAAGCGAGAGTCCAAAAGTGGCAGGCTCAAATCCAGAACCTCAACCAAGGCTGATACTAAATAAGAGACTCCCCCCTGGGCACACAGAAGACTGGGCGACTTGGAAGGCACTGAACAGACTGTACTCTGACACGAGATGCAGAGCCAACCTTGAGAAATGGGGCTACAAAGTGGAATCCTCGACATGCGAGTGTGGAGAAGAGCAAACCACTGACCACCTGCTGCAATGCAACCTGAGCCCTGCCACATGCACAATGGAGGACCTTCTTGCAGCAACACCAGAAGCACTCCAAGTGGCCAGATACTGGTCAAAGGACATTTAACCAACTACCAAACTCACAAGTTTTGTATTTTGTTTGCTTTGTTCTCTTAGAAATGTAATATAATGGACTGGTTGCTCTGACACGACAAATAAAAACAGGAAGAGATGGGGAAACAACAACAACAACAACAACAACAACAACAACAACAACCCATTGAAATAGAATACCTCCACTGGCAGAAAAGGATAAATGAATAATTTAAGAAAACCTTTCCAAGTTTAATTCTGCAGTTGAGGGAGATTTGCCAACTGACTGTAGTAGGTTGACTTCCAAGATAACAGCTCTATGTAACAAGTATCCTATATCTGTCTTTATTCATAATTTTCATTGAATGCTGTTGCCCTTTGCAACTGGAAAAGACAAACTACTTAGCCCACATATTTGCACCAAAGCCTGCAGCTGGCAGCTTTCAAAAGAAATTAGAATGAGCGTCTCAAAAAAAGCCCTTCATAACAACTACACAAGAGCCTCCAACTGGGTCTGAAGGGTCAGTATTGTTCAAACACGTGCAGTTCCCCAAAGCTTTCAAAATGGGGAGGGCAACCCAAAATAGTTTTTGTTCATCAATTAAGCATTGTAAAATGGAACAAAATTAATGCATCAGAGCCAACATTCTGATGCTCCAGTGGATAATCTTATTATGACAAGCATGAATGCATTACCTCTTGAAGAGTTTAATGCGGAAAACACTGTTAGTCACCATCAGTGTTCACCTGCCGTAACAGCGGAAATGCAACATTGCTTTTGGATTATAACTAATTACACACAGGCCCATTTTAAATTCACACTGTTGGGAGTGGGGAAAATTGAATTCATAACCAGCCTAAGGACCCTTTGTGTTGCCAGAGAAACAGCCAGGAAGGCAATAACATAAAGCTGTCCACAAAATAACTCTCTCTCTTCCCTCTTTCAATGTGTCTAGCCGGCAGTGGCTATCTAAACTGCTTGTCATTTAGATTTCTCTCAAGGGAAAATAATTTCAAAATATTTGAAAAATTCCCTCTGAAAGCTTCCCTCAAACCTTGTCTCATCCAAAAGCAATGAATAAAGGAAAATGTTTCTCATGATGCAAATAAATGCAATATCATTCTGTTACTTCAGAATGGAACAATGCCCCCCACCCATATCTCCAAAAGTAGTGCATAACATCATTACTCTGTTACTTATAAACCCTGGCAATGAGATCTATAGCATTAGAATTCTAAATAGACTACTGAAACGCTCTCTACGTGGGGTTGCCTTTGAAGACTGCTCGGAAGCTCCAATTGGTCCAACGTGCGGCAGCCATGATACTAACAGGAGCGGGACGCAGGGAGCATACAACCCCCTGCTGTACCAGCTCCACTGGCTGCCGATCTGCTACCGGGCTCAATTCAAGGTGCTGGCATTGGCCTATAAAGCCCTAAACGGTTCCGGCCCAAGATACCTAACTGACCGCCTCTCGGCCTATGAGCCCACGAGGACTTTGAGATCTTCCGGGGAGGCCCTGCTCTCGATCCCGCCTGCGTCACAGGCACGGCTGGCGGGGACGAGAGATAGGGCCTTCTCGGTGGTGGCTCCTTGGCTGTGGAACACCCTTCCCATAGACATCAGGCTAGCCCCCTCCCTGTTGATATTCCGCAGGAAGTTAAAGACCTGGTTGTTTGAGAAGGCATTTGAATAGTAGTGCAATGACGGGTAACTCGACCATAGGAATGGAACAACGGAAATGGTATTGGATTGTGAACTTGACGATGAGACGACTCGGAATGGCTTGTAGTAATGTTGATGTTTTTGATGAGATGTTTTGATAATGATGTACTGTGGATTATTTTATTTTATGTTGTATTTTGCACCTGTTTTTCTATGTTGTACACCGCAATGAGTCGCCATTAGGCTGAGAATTGCGGTATATAAGCGAAGTGAATAAAATAAATAAATAAATAAATAAATGGTCCAGCGTTCGGCAGCCAGGTTGCTAACAGGAGCGGCACTCAGGGAGCATACTACTCCTCTGTTGCGCCAGCTCCACTGGCTGCCAGTTTACTACCAGGCACAATTCAAAGTGCTGGCGATAGCCTACAAAGCCCTAAACGGTTCTGGCCCTACTTACCTCTCTGAACACATCTCCTCCTATGAACCAACTAGGACACTAAGATCATCTGGGGAGGCCCTCCTCTCTGTCCCGCCTGCATCACAGGCGCGCTTAGTGGGGATGAGAGACAGGGCCTTCTCATTGGTGGCCCCTCGGTTGTGGAATGCCCTGCCTGCTGATATCAGATTGCCCCCCTCCCTGCTGGCATTCCAGAGGAAAGTAAAGACCTGGCTGTTTGAACAAGCATTTGATTAAACAGTGTAATTGAACCTAGGAATGGAATAATGGATGATGAGACTGGATTCTGATTTTACTGTTGAGGCGCTAATGATTGTTATTCTGATGTTTAATGATTTATGTTACAATTGTTTTTAATTGCCCTATACTTGTCTTGTGATGTTTTGTATCGATGTTGTTCACCGCTTTGAGTCGCCTGAGGGCCGAGAAAAGCAGTATATAAATAAAGTAAATAAATAAATAAATAAATACCAATTTGTGTAAGATTAGGAGTTTTCAGGGGCTGGCTAAAATAATTTATTTGTGAAGAAATAAAAAAGAAGTCAAGGAGGAAATACACTTCCTCAAATATCACTTTTTTAAATAATTTAAATAAACATGAAAAAGTCTTATGCACAGACATACACACAAGGAAAAATATAAGAACAGGGAAAAATGAAAGCCAATGATCAACTGAAATAGATAAATTGAATGAAAAATAATGATAATTGTTTAAATTATATATTTTTTCATTTTATCTATGATTGGTGGGAAGAAATTGTCCAAATGAACCAATCTATGCATGTAGTGCAAGAGCTCTCAGTATGTACAGCTGTTCTTAAATAGATAAGAGACTGAATATTAACTGTCAGTTTATTTGGTGAAGGGTTAGAAACCTTTTGAGCCCTTAGGTCCATATAGTGGTGGTGAATGGTGAACCAGAGGGTACTAGAAATGGGTACTCAATACAGGACTTGGGGTCAGGAACAGTACTGGCAATTAATAAAATAGCCTGAATCATTACAGACTCCAGTTGGCCCATTTGATCTGGCCGGGGTGGTCCATGCCTTGGTCACCTCTAGATTGGACTACTGTAATGCGCTCTACGTGGGGCTGCCCTTGAAAACGGCTCAGAAATTTTAGCTAGTCCAATGGGCAGCGGCCAGGATGTTAACTGGTGCTCCTTACAGAGAGAGGTCAGCCCTCCTGTTCAAGGAGCTCCACTGGCTGCCATTCATTTTCCGGTCGCAATTCAAGGTGCAGGTGCTCACCTAAATGGTTTGGGACCTGCCTATCTGCATGACCACATCTCCGTCTATGAACCCGCACGCTTTCTTCGTTCATCCGGAGAGACCCTGCTCTCGATCCCACCTGCATCGCAAGTGTGGCTGGTGGGGACGAGGGACAAGGCCTTCTCTGTGGTAGCCCCTCAACTCTCGAATTCCCTCCCCAAGGACATCAGACAAGCCCCTACGTTGGCAGTCTTTAGGAAGAGCTTGAAGATCTAGCTATTCCGGTGTGCCTTTCCAGAATTGGAAATCCCAGCAACACGTCCCAAAAGCACTTTATTAGAGATTAAGATTGTCCACACATTGCACCTATCCAAAATCCTTATATCACTCAGCATACTCAACACTTTTTAATTTGTACCCAGTACATTTTCCCGGCCTAGTTTTATTGTGTCACGGTGTGCTGTTTTTACTGTTTACTGTTATTGCTTTAATGTTTTTGATTTGCTTTTGGTTTATATGTAATTGTTATATTGTTGTTTTATTGTGGCCTTGGCCTTTGTAAGCCGCATCGAGTCCTTCGGGAGATGCTAGCGGGGTACAAATAAAGATAATAATAATAATAATAATAATAATAATAATAATAATAATTTGCCTAATTTTGTCCTGTTCAGTCCTGAAGTTTGAAGCACCCACCACCACCCCCTCACTGATCAACATCATCCAGATTTTGTGGTAAATCCTGTGAACAAAAATTCATGACAACTGAGAAAACCCATTCAACATAAGCATTGTTCCAGATGTAAGGCAAATTCCTATGTGCCGTTTAAAATGATTGCTTTCAATCCAGGATTTCCTATTTGCAGCTGAATTTTACATTGAAATCCAAACATCATAGAAACCAATAGAAAAGTTGTTTTCTTTGGGATAACTAATTTAAGTGATTTCAGACCTATGCATTAAGGAAAGAACATTGATTTATAGTTTTACAAAATTGTATTTACCATTGTAAAGATGATACAAAAGCAAAGAAGGGGAAGTTTTCTGTAATCAAATGCTATCTCAAGCAAACAAACAGAAATCAGATGAGCTTGGATGCTATTTATACAAGGTCCCAAAGTCATTCTTTCCTTGAAATGAATTTAATTGGCTTGTCAGTGTTTTGCTGTCAAGGGCAATCTTTCTTCAGTGCCGTCAACTATAAGTGACCTCAAAAAATACCTAACTGATCCTCTTCATCCTCTAACTAGTATTGGAAAAATAAATGATTTCTTTAATTACTCTTAAACAAATAGTCATTGTTTTTGTTGGGTTTCATGCTTCCCTATGAAACAGATAGCCTACCTCAGTCACAATAGGAGTGAACAGAAATAAATGAAAATATTATGCTGATATTTACAACTTTTTAACAGATGCCTTGAAGCTCTTTCAGGTTTTCCGTACGCCTTTACTCAATGTTTTAGTGCAAAACAACAATGTCATCTCAAAAACAATGCACTGTGCTTAAATCAAATTCTGTAAATAATCACTGCTACTTTTGTTCTTTCTATATTCTAATTGTGAAAATTCAGAGACATATTTCAGAGGTCAGTCTCTACTTCTCTAACAAATGCTGCTGCAAATGTCATAAATTTTAGATTTATTTATCGTGTCAGGCTACCGAACAGTTGTATTATATTTTTGACAGAACAAACAAACATACAAAAGACACAGAGTTTGCAAGCTTGGTGGTTGATTAAATGTCCTTTGACCAGTATCTGGCCACTTGGAGTGCTTCCGATGTTCCCACAAGAAGGTCCTCCATTATGCATGTGGCAGGGCTCAGGTTGCATTGCAGCAGGTGGTCAGTGGTTTGCTCTTCTCCACACTCGCATGTCGTGGATTCCACTTTGTGGCCCCATTTCTGAAGGTTGGCTCTGCATCTCGTGGTGCCAGAGCGCAGTCTGTTCAGCGCCTTCCAAGTCGCCCCGTCTTCTGTGTGCCCAGGAGGGAGTCTCTCATTTGGTATCAGCCATTGGTTGAGGTTCTGGGTTTGAACCTGCCACTTTTGGACTCTCGCTTGCTGAGGTGTTCCAGCGAGTGTCTCTGTAGATCTTAGAAAACTATTTCTTGATTTAAGTCGTTGATGTGCTGGCTGATGCCCAAACAAGGGATGAGCTGGAGATGTCTCTGCCTTGGTCCTTTCACTATTGGCTGCTACTTCCCGGCAGATGTCAGGTGGTGCAATACCAGCTAAGCAGTGTAATTTCTCCAGTGGTGTAGGGTGCAGACACCCCATGATAATGCGGCATGTCTCATTAATAATCCAGAAGCAACCATAAATTTTAGATGAACTGGCAAAACTAATGGCTTCTTTGTCAGTGTGGCAATAGTTTTACTCTAAGTTTTAGTCTGAACCTTAAAACAGCTGTCTCTGGACAATATCACACCAGTCACTAAGCCATGTTTTACAGTATATATCACTAAAACCACCCTGGACCCAATAACCATTCACCACTCACCACTCTGGATTGGATCTGAGATGAAGGTTCAGTGTTTAACTGCCTATAGTTACCTGCAACTTTGAGAGTTCACAGGATACATTTAAAAGTAAATTTGAAAATTAGGATACTGGGATGGAACAAAGTGCTTTAGAGATGCAGAAGAAAACCTTCGTAGTCACTTTCATAATGTTACTTTAAAAACATTTTAAAGCAATGTCAGAGAGATTTGGCAGGACTTTCCTGTGATTTATGCCTTGTGCACCTGAAGAGGTGTGTGTCCTTGTTTTAAAAATAAAGCGAAGTCAAAGAAAAACAATGAGATGATGCCAATTGTTTATTTTTCAAGCACTGTCATGATTAATGGGAATCATAGAATCACAGAGTTGGAAAAGACCACAAGGGCCATCCAGTTCAACCCCCTGCCATGCAGGAATCAATCACTTTGAACAAAGTAACATTTTGGGCTCTGTATATGAACCAGTCTTTTGTGCAGAACTTGGAGATATTAGTAGTAGTAATTTTATTGATTAGCCCTTAGGCCATATCACAATAAGAAACAGAACAACAAGGCCTGACAAGACCTGATCACACTCCACGTAGAAAGTTAAAATAAGACACTTATAATAATACAGTAAATACATATGATAAGACATGATAAAACTGATAAACTGATCAAGCTGAGTATATACATCATATTTCATTATCACCCCTACAATTTACCCCAATCAGCCCTACAATATGTGGTTCTCAGACGTATTGTTTTGCTTAAGTACAAAGCTGTTTTATATGTTATTTTTGGGTCTTGGCCACACATAAAATATGTTGTTCTGATGTGAGAATCCCAATACATTGTCCGTTTGATATATGGACCAAGGTGGAAGTCTCTCAACTTTTGATACAATTTGCAATCAAACAATATGTGTGCTATATCCTCAATTTCAGGTGCCCCGCAGATACAACTCCGTTCATTATAAGGGATGCTGTTAAATCTCCCGTATCTAACCATTGTCTCGAGCTGATCAAATCTGGCTCGAGTGAATACCTCCCTGAGATGTTTTGGTATTTGCATTTTTAGGTAGTTAGCAGTTTGAAAGGTACGTTTATATTGACTCAGCCATTTTAGGTTAGCAGATATTACTTTTTGAACTATGGCTCCCAGATTCTGGAAGATTCCAAAGAAGTTCTCCAAGTGTGATATACTTTAAAAACAACAACAACTTTTTTAAATTGAATTTTCAGAAAGGTACAACTTAAATCCCCCTAATCAAAGCAAAGACACAGATACTAAAATAAAACAGAAACACTACTAGACATTTATTTATTTATTATAAAATTTCTATATCGTCTTTTTCCAAGGACCCAAGGTATTGTACAACAGATAAATATGCAATATAAAATTTAAGCCAATAAAATAATCCCACACATTTCTGTCGAACAATTCTCAAGTCCTCCCTCCCCAGCCTCTGTATCCTAACCTTTTTTTTAAAAAAAGAGACAAAATATTTTTTTTAAAAAAAACATGACTGACTTTCTTCCTCCACTCAAGGTAAGGCATCTATAAGAATATTATAAAATACTTCTAGTCTTCTAAATGTTCCAACCTGTGCTAAATATAAACACATATGATTAAGATTGTGTTGTCGAAGACTTTCATGGCCAGAATCACTGGGTTGCTATGAGTTTTCTGGGCTGTATGGCCATGTTTCAGAAGCATTCTCTCCTGATGTTTCATCCATCTCTGGCAGGCACCTTTAGAGGTTATGAGATACATTGGAAATTAAGCATCTTTGTCTTTACTCTAACAGTTTATATATCTGTGGAAGGTCCAAGGTGGGATAGATACCTACATAAAAACTCCAACCATCACCCAAGTCAAAAAGAAGCTCAATTAAAGCCCTGGTAGTCTGTGTAAAAAGAATCTGCGAATCCCACCTCTTCCAAGTTGAACCGAACCACCTAAATTGGGTTCTAAAGGCCAATGGATACTCCACCACAGACATCAGAAGAGCTTCAAGGCCATGAGCAAACAATGAGAGTAAAGACAAAGATCTACCAAGAGAAAAAGTCAAGGGAACCACTGACTGCATAGGGAAGCTGATGAAGAAACACAAAGTAGCTACAGACCCACTAAGAAAATCCAACGAATGCTATGTTCAGCAAAGAACAAGAGGGATCCTCTCACCTCTACAGGAGTCTACTGTATACCATGCAGCGGTGGACAAGTCTATATAGGGACCACCAAATGCAGCATTGCTCAAACTCGAATCCAGGAACATGAAAGGCACTGCAGACTAACTCAACCAAAGAAGTCAGACATAGAAGACCACTTGACAAACCAACCTAGACACAACGTATTATTTGAGAACACAGAAATGCTGGACCACTCTAACAACTACCATGTCAGACTAGACCGAGAAGCCATTGAAATCCACAAACCTGTAAACAGTTTCAACAGAAAGGAGAAAACCATGAAAATGAACCAAATCTGGCTACCAGTATTTAAAGAAAGAACAATACTCTGAAAACAGGGGAATTCCAGACATGAAACAATCAGGACCAGCTAACACCTCCCAACAAAGGATTCCCCCAGGCAGCAATCAGCCAGGCCTTGAAGCGGCAAGGCTTTGCAATACTAATTAAGGTGATTCATTTCAACAGGCAAGTCTTCTTTCTCCTACCCTGGACCTTCCACAGATATATAAACCTCCCTTGCATAGTTTTCAATATACCTCACAACCTCTGAAAATGCATGCCATAGATGTGGGTGAAATGTCAGGAGATAATGCTTCTGGAACATGACCATACAGCCCAGAAAACTCACAGCCACCCAATGAGTCATGAAAGCCTTCAACAACACAACAAACAAAAGAATACCAGCTGGATTCTTGAACAGGATTCAAGGTTTATTAACCATGCTATTGATAAAGGGATTATTATGTCAAAACAGAAAGAAGGGAAAATACAATAAAAGGGGGAGGAGGGGAGAGAAGATTCATACTAAAATAGGACATTTTCTTGCATCGTTTGCAAAGTAGTTTCCATTAAACAACCAAGGAATCTTTCACGTTACATAGCATTTTGATTCCATTTTAATTGCTTTGGCTGCATTCTGTAGAATCCTGAAATTTGTAGTTGTAAGGCACTAGATGAAGTCTTTGTACATTCAAAATATCTGTTTTCAGACTGCAAATACCAAGATTCCATGGGATGGAACCATGACAGTCAGGCCCGTAGCCAGGATTTTGATTTGGGGGAGCTGTTGTGATAGAGTCTGCTGGCAGTGATAGTAACACTAGTTGTATTAGGAGATGCAGGAAAACTACTCGTGAGCAAGACTATGATGAAGAGCAACAAAGGAAAAGAATCCGGGAGATACTTAGTGAGCCAACAGATGGGGATTCTTTTGAGGGTTTTGATGCAAATGAAATGGATGATGGGATATCAGATTCTGGGTCTGATGGGATGGATTGGACAAGGGTTCGAGAGATTCAAGATATTTGTGCTGAACCCACAAGCAGTGACACATTTGAGGGTTGGAATAGTGAAGACTTGGATGGGACTTGGGGACCTTCAGGATTAGACCAGAGATGGACTACTTGGAGGAGTGGTGGAAGAGGCACAGCTGGGAATGGGTTGGGCCGAACTAGGGGCGACTCCAGTTCGGATGAGGAGCTGCAACAAGATACAGCTGGGACACGGGTGTTGGCTGAATCAAGTTCTGATGAGGACTTGTAGATAAAAAGGGAGTGTTTGCTATTGTAGCCTTGCAATTGGCAAGGAGTCTTGTTGGATGCTTTCTGGATCTTTGCTACAGAAGACGGGTTCGAAAGAAGACTTTGGGACCTGCCGTATTGCCCCGCTGCTTTGGCTCCTTGTGTTTATTCATCGGATCGGGACCTGACCTTGCAGCTGTTCATCTCTCTTTGGATCAGACCAGACTGGACTTCATTCTCTGTCGTTACTTTCTCTCCTCCACATCTACGGCTGAGCGTCTGGAGCTGGCGTTATCTACATTCCTGCATTCCTGCATACCAGTTCCTGCTGTGTTTGAGGCTTGGGATTCTTTTTACAACCCTTGAAAGGTTGCATTTAAGCATTTTTTGAGTTTAATTCAAGTTATATCTCTGGTTAATCCAGATTATATTCTGTTGGGGTTTTGTGGGTTCTTTTTGCCTGTTTGGGCTTTTTCACACTGTAAACTAAATGTTTTTTGTCCTGCGATTTTGTTTTGGGCTGATTCGGTGTTTGTTTGAACAATAAACTATACTCCTTTAATTGGCTGGCGCCTGACCTTGACAGGAGCTGAGTTTGATTCGGGGGGAGGGGGGGCTGAATCTGAGTGAAAGAAGGTCTACCCTAGCCTACATGCCTGATGAACATAGTGCATACTGCTATATCATCAGTGATACTCAGCCCTTCTGTTCATTATGTTACTTTTTCCTCTATAATTTCCTATATAATTATTTTTGTACTCGTCATTCATTTTATTATTTAACCAACACATTCAAAACAGTTTTTAAATAACGTAAATCTAAAGAGGAGAGAGGGAAATCTAAAGAGGAGAGAGGGAAATCTAAAGAGGAAGTAATGGGGATAAAAAGAGTGAGATGGGGGGGGGAGCTGTTTCTATTAAATGGAGTCTTTATTTAAAACATCCTAATGAACTGGTAATAAGAAACCAAAACATACAAATGAAGCTTCATCATGGAACAAAGCTTTGATTTGCCTGAGTGTTCCCTTTCTTGTCTCTTCCCTACAGTTTGCTCCTACTTAATTTTATCTCAAATGAAAAGCATTCCAGTTCATTTCAAATCCAAATCAGTTCCAAAGTAACTACATTTCTAGAACACTCTGTTGTGCTCTTGCATACTAAAATAAACACAGAAATAAACAGGTGCGTGGATGACCCAGCTTTTAATAAACATCGACCTGTGAGGAGGAAATGTACATCGGAGAGTTAAGCATGCAGGTAGATGGTTGTCACCAACAGTTATGCTTTGAAACATGATCACCTGTGAATTTTGCTTATATTTTCTATGAAGAGCTAAGCATTTTGCTTGAGCGGGTACTCTGCAGTAGCCTAATTTCCTTGTCCTATTTATATTTAGGGAAGTTGTCAGCCTACCAACCCACTTACTTGCTTTTTATTATTCATTACCTTGCACACTTTGCTCAGCAAGAGTTCGAAGTTGCATTATAGCAGCTCTAGGAAATCCAATTTACTATTGACTTTGGAACAATACTTTCAATGTTAATGAAGTGTTTGCTTAATTGGAATTTTACCTGTGCTATTAGATGTATACAAATATACTTCATACTAGCTGTCCCCTGCCATGCGTTGCTGTGGCCCAGTCTGGTGATCTGGAAAATAAAGTAATGAGAAAGTGTTGGTTTCTAATATATGTAATTCCTTTATGCTTGTGAGTAAACAGTATTTCTTGTTGTTTCTTTGTCAGTGTTGATGTGGAGAGTGTCTGGTTTGCCTACACTGGAATATGCAACATATCATAGTCCTTTTTTAAGGGTCTCTTTCAAATCTATGATACTATATCTGTGTGTGAGAGAGAGAATCATATCTATCTATATTTATGACTGGATGGCTCTTTGTCAGGAGGGCTTTGATTACATTTTCTTGCCCTGGTGAAGAGAGTTGGACTGGATGGCCTTAAACATTTTCTGTTGGTCATGGGGCTTCTGTGTGGGAAGTTTGCCCCATTTCTGTCGTTTGTAGGTTTCAGAATGCTCTTTAATTTTAGTGAACTATAAATCCCAGTAACTACAAATCCCAAATGTCAAGGTCTATTTCCACCAAACTCCATCTGTGTTCATATTTAGGCATATGGAATTTTTGTGTCAAGTTTGGTCCAGATCCATCATTGTTTGAGTCCACAGTGCTCTCTGGATGTAGGTGAACTACAACTCCCAAACTCAAGGTCAATGCCCACCAAACCCTTCCAGTGTGTTTTGGTCAAGGGAGTCCTGTGTGCCAAGTTTGGTTCAATTCCATCTTGGTGGAGTTCAGAATGCTCTTTGATTTGTAGGTGAACTATAAACCCCCAGCAACTACAACTCCCAAATGTCAAAGTATATTTCCCCCAAATTCCATCTTTGTTCATATTTGTGCATATGGAGTATTCGTGTCAAGTTTGGTCCAGATTCATCATTGTTTGAGTCCACAGTGCTCTCTGGATGTAGGTAAACTACAACTCAAGGTCAATGTCCACCAAATCTTTCCGGTTTTTTCTGTTGGTCATGGGAGCCCTGTGTGCTAAGTTTGTCCCAATTCCATCATTGGTGGAGTTCAGAATGCTCTTTGATTGTAGGTAAACTATAAATCCCAGCAACGACAATTCCCAAATGACAAAATCAATTTTTTTGAGTGGAGGACAAAAATTGGACTGTAATGCTGATCATGTTTAAGCTAATTATGTTATGTCCCCTTCCTTTTTAAAAGATAACCTACATTGGCAGCCTTGGATGCTCATACCGCAGCATTCGGATGTAATGATAAGATGACAATATGTATTTAGATAGAAAGGCTACCTCAGCTAGAGAGATGAGAAATGGAAGAGAGTTAGAGCATCAACCAGGAGACTTTCTAGAATTCCATCTCCAAGAACCCATCCACCAATAAAGAGTCTTCAAGAGGGCTAGAGCAGTGCCATGGAAGTGTTGTAAGGATGGCCTTCTCAGAGGGCCAGGGAAAGATGTCAACAAGCTGGAGAAAGGAGGTGGGCAGTGGCTCCTTTGTGTTTTTGAGGGAGTAACAGCAGACGTGAGGGGGTGGCAGCCTCCAAAAGGGAAGGAAGAAGGCACACTGAGACATGTTTCTATACAGAAACAGCGTTTTATTTGCAAAAATTAAAATTTAAATGTATAGAAATATGATTTTCTCCACAAGGGAAAAGAAACATTTCCTATGCTGAAAATGCTGTTTCCTATGCAATTCATGGAGGTGCAAATTTTGAACAGAATAAGAACAACAGATTGTTTGATAGGCATAATTCAAATGACCAGAACTATCAAGCAACTGGCAAAAGACCCGAAAAAAAATACTTCAAATTCACAATAATGTTTTAATAGTTACAGTAAAGCCGTGCAACATTAAGTTTGTTTTATTGCCTTTTGTCACACTTTATCTCACAATTCAGCAGCAGATCAGTTGCACAACTTCAGCGTTTTCCAGTAGCTTCTTCCTGCACAGTCTTTTCAGTCAACTGCTTCCACAGACTGCAGTCACTCTGGAACTCTTTACAGGCACTTGAGCACAAGCCCAGCCATTGTCAGTTTTACTATTGTTTTCCCTTCCAATCTAAATGACACTACAAACTTACCACAGCACACAATTATATCTTGTCTTAGCAGACAGGTTCCTTTAATAAATTACACAGAACCTTCAACAATCAGCATCACAGCACAAGGAGAGAAATATACACTGTATATGACTTCCTTGTATACAATTCTGTACATTTACACATAGCAATCACTGATAGGTTCCCAACTCATTAACTTAACTCAAACCCAGGATTAGATCATTCACAATCACCTGGATCAGGCCAGAACACATTCCCCAAATGATTCCCTATATACAGTTAATGCATGACTCAGCTATATTACATTACAATACATTGTAAAACCTGACACCTTTTAATTGCTGTATTTTAATATTAATATTAAGTCAATACAGAGTTTATGGTACAGTATAGTATGGAGTATAATATTAGTTTTATTTTCAAGTGTAACTCTCAAGCAACCAGGAGATACATTTATTTGGGATCTAACAATCCCCATGGGTGATGGTTAACTAAGAGTGTACTGTATTTATTTTCAGAATTTTCTGTGCAGAAAATATGCTCACAAGGGTTGTGTAAAACTATCGTTAGTCTTCATAAGATGTTAGTAATTCATTAAAATTTGCAAACAAACCACTATTAAGAAACATACAGGAAAGGTTGGAGAAAAATGTTAGAATCAAAATACTCACCAATAATTTTTGTTAATATTCTGTAACATTCTAAAACCTCCCAAAGTCAGTTTCATTTTCAGTAGAAACATTAACCAACTTTGGTAAAGCCAAAGAGGCCATAGCAGGTGTTTAAATTAAGATCCAGGCTGCTTGCTGGTTGCAATAAGGAAGGGCAGCTAGGAGAAGACTAGCTGAGTTGGGCAGGAGACCGAGAACACAGCATTCTGGGAAATGTAGTTTGGAACACAAGGCCCCCTATGGCAGAGAATTCAAAAGATCCTGCCCTAAACTACATTTCCCAGAATGCAGAGCTCATCATCAGAAACTCCAATGAGAGCTGGAGCAGTTAGTTGTTTAGAGCCAGCCTAATCATAATAAATAAATAAAATTATTGAGTTTGCAAAGAGGACTAAAATGAGTAAGTTATAGTATAAATCTGTGCTAAGTTGAAGTTCTGTGGTTAGTTGTGTGCCATATAGGCATTCAAGGGGATTGCTGTTCTGGCTTTTGGGGGAATATATGTTTTTGTCTAATATTTTAAAAATTCCCCCCAAATCAGTAGATGTGTGAATATTTCTGAAACTTGGGGTGGAGGGGGGAATTGATGCCCTTGTGCATTGTATATAAAATTCAAGTAGATAGCTCATGTAGTTTTTAAAAATATATATTCTTTGTAAAATATTTGAAAATTCCCCCAAAATTAGTGGATGAATGTAATGTTCTGAAACTTGGTGAGCTAACTGGAAAATGTGTGGTACAATTATAGCAAATTTCATCATGATATCTCTAAAATGAGGTAGAAACAAACTCCTGAAGTTTCCCCACTTGCTCAATTGTTTAACAAAAAAGCAAAAAGAAATCGTTACTTCGTTATATTTACAAAAAAATAGGTCCATAATTTTGAAAACACCCTCAAAAACAATTCGCTCCCCTTCCCAATTTTGTAATGAGTATTGTTGCAGTAGAGTGTGCTGAGCAAGCTACAACAAGTAGCAGAAGGGCAAAGAGGGCTGCTCAGGTGTTGGATCAAGAGCAGCAAAGGAAGTGAATTAGGGAAATATTCATGACACCTACAGATACTGAGTCGGTTGAAGGTTTTACAGACTCTGAGATGGAGGAGGAGGGAGATGGGAATAGAGGCTTGAAACGGGTTACTCGGGAGCAAGAGTCAGATGAAGAGAGGGAAAGGAAGCAGATCCGTGAAATACTTAATGCTCCAACTGAGGAAGAAGACTTTATGGGGTTCATGGGGAGTGATGGGACTGAGAGTGATAATGGAGAGGAGGATGGGCTAGACTGGACCCGTGTACAAGAAATTAGGGACATATGTAGTCAACCCACCTCAAGTGAGGAGTTTGAAGGGTTCTCAGGGGACTGGCAACCTGGAAATACTTGGGGTGATCTAAGTCTTGATAGACGCTGGAAGAGCTGGAGGGATGGGCGTTGGCGAGCAGCTGTGGAAGCAAAGGCACCTGAGAGCGATGATGACAGGGTGGAGTCCAGCTCCACCTCTGATGAGGAGTTATAGGATTAAAGAAAGGTATCAAACTATTGGAACTTTGCAGCAGGCAAAGTGTTGTATTGGGCTTGGGACTTAGTTGCTGCCTTTACTGTCGCCTTGTGTCCTGGGACTGCAGATCGTTGTGCTTCCGTGCTTCTACCGACTGGAATCCTGTAAGTGCTGACTTCTACTCCTTGCTGACTTCGGATTGTTTTTGGACGACGACATCGCGTTTTGGACTTAACTTCTGCTTTTGGACGTGCCGCGATCTTGGACTGTTTCCTGACTATGTTTTTGCTTGCTCCCACCTTGTTACCTTGTGTTTTATGGACTCTGTAATTTTGAAGCATTTTGCTTAAAGTTTTTGTTATACCGGATTATATTTCTGTATAATCCAGATTATTCTTCAAGTTACGTTTTTTGCTTAGCAGTTGCTACAGACTATGTTTTATTGCTAGACTCACTGAATTCAAGTGTTTCTAAGCTATTTTTGTTTGTTAATAAACCTTGTTTGGACCTTTTACTTGTGTTTGGCTCCTTTAAGGCTTCTGGTTCACGACAAGTATTGAAACATTTTTTATTGATCGCACAGCCCTAATACTCTCATAAAAATTTGGATTTTGCCCAGAAAAAAACTATTTTTTGCAAAAAAAAAAACCAGTGTGAATTTTGTGCAGAATAAGTGTCAAACTATAAAAATACTTGTCAGTCATGAATTCTTCTCACAAGGCTTTCTCAATGCTCTCCTCACTAAAAATTACACTTTTCAACCATTTGCTGAATATTTTTCAAATTTCAATTTCCTCTCTTTATTAGCCTCCTAACATCTCTGAAAACCTTGAACTTATAGAATGAATATTTCCATGTGAGATCTATTAAGCTCTCACCAAATGGATCTATACTAATAATAGGCCACCACATATATTTCACATGTGTAATAGAGATGGGCAAATGTTCTGGAGCAGGAGCTTTTTCAAATCATTGAAACTCTGGTAACCACATGGATTTTCCCATGCCAAAAGAAAAATGGCCAGAAGTCCATTGAAATGTTTATTTGACCTCAATTTTACAGATTCCTGTTAATCTTGATATGCTGATATACAAATGTGCACATTACGTGGTATCCAAGTTAGTTTCTGTCTAACACTTACTTCACAAATATCACAGTATTTTTATGCAGTGGTCACATGTGTCTACATGAGCAAGATCAGTTGTTTGCTGGCATTTCCAATGCCATAACTACTCTGCTGTGTGACATAAGGCAGATGGAGTAAAAACAGTTAACTCATTAGTCTTATCCATGTGATCATGCATGGCAATAACATTTAAATGTTGCACTACCCACATGTCTACATTACTAGGTACACATATGTGAGAGGCCCTTAATTTGAGAAACTTGTAAATGTGGAAGAAGAAAGCACAAAAGACAGACTTTTCTCTTCCATATGTCTCTACTTGATTTTTTCATTTATTTTTCTTATCCTTTCCCAATTTCCCCTCTTCCAGTCTTCCCACTCTCTGTTTCTGCTTGCCAAAAATCTATCAATGCATTTGACTTGAATTTACTGGAGACACAAGTCCCTTAAGAGTATAATTAAGCAATGATTCATTGATTTTATCTTCAGAAGTAAAATTGAAGTGCACTGTATTTTTCTTAATTGTCTCTCATGCTGTGTGTCCTTTCTTCCTAATTATATCCTTTCCATGTTTAACAAGCTGCTACTATTCATTCTTCGTAAAATTTACTAGGCTATTATATTGCCACTAATTTCTTTTAAACTTCTCTCCTGGATACCTTTTTTTCCTCACACACTGTTTCTCCTTTGGCCTTGTTTGCTTCTCTTCTGGTCAAAATAAGGAAGTCACTACAATAAAAGAAAACATTATTATTTCATGTGTATGGTAACAAAACAATAACAAATACAACCAGAACATTTGCACAAAATCTTGAATTCACTTTGGTCATTTTTGAAAACATGAAAAGAACAATTAGCCGAGTCCTCTTCATGCTTTGGAGCCTCTGAGGAGGAGGTTGAGGCATTGAAAGAGGTGTGAGTCATGTCATGTCTCAGAACATAAGTAGCACATACGTTCTGCATGTCTGGAACATTCAAGGTGTCTCCTACTTGGCATAGCTTGAAAGATCCACAGGTGAAGAAAATATAAGATAAGTAAAACTTTATACCAAGGTGGTCTATGCCTTAGTCACCTCCAGATTGGACTACTATAATGCACTCTATGTGGGGCTGCCCTTGAAAACGGCCCGGAAATTTCAATTGGTCCAACCGTCGGCAGCCAGGTTGTTAACTAGTGCTCCTTACAGGGAGAGGTCAACCCTCCTGTTTAAGGAGCTCCACTGGCTGCCATTCATTTTCCGGTCCCAATTCAAGGTGCAGGTGCTTACCTACAAAGCAATAAATGGTTTGGGACCCGCCTACCTGCGTGACCGCATCTCTCTGTACGAACCCACACGATCTCTTTGTTCATCTGGAGAGTCCCTACTCACGATCCCACCTGCATCGCAAGCGCGATTGGTGGGGACGAGGGATATGGCTTTCTCTGTGGTGGCCCCTCGACTCTAGAACTCTCTCCCCAAGGACATCAGGCAGGCCCCATTGCTACCAATCTTTAGGAGGAGCTTGAAAACCTGGTTGTTCCAGTGTGCCTTCCCAGAATAAGGAAACTCCAAGCATTTTGTCCCCAACGCACTTTATCAGAGAATCAGGATATCTTCAAACCTAACCCTCTCCAAACACTTACCCGTTTCTCCTGGTCATGCCCAGCACTTTTTAATTTTAATTATTACATTTGGCCCTGCCATAGTTTTTAATTGCATCATTGTGTGTTGTTAATGTTATTGCTTTGCTTTGTTTTTTATTTATTTTGCTGTATTGTTGTTGTTGTTGTTGTTTTATTGTTGTATTTGGGCTGGGCCTCTTGTAAGCCGCACCGAGTCCTTCGGGAGATGGTAGCGGGGTACAAATAAAGGATTATGATGATGATGATGATGATTATTATTATTATATACAGTTTTGGGGAAAATATTTCTTTCAGCACTCAGGAGGTCTCCAATCTCAGTTTTATGTCTGCTTCTATCACTACTCCTTAAACCACATGAAGCATTCCTACATTTTGTTACAAACAAGATTACAGCATGCTTACTGAATACTCAATGAGCTTAGAATATATCAAATTCTACCAAAGTTTAGTGCCAATTCCATGCTGACTTGCTTCTACAGCTGATGGTCACTTCTGATTTTACATTTCTTACTCAGAGCCAAACTAGATATTACAGATGGATACCATAGTTGCACTGGAGACCTCAGTTAGCCTGGCTGACGTCAAATTGACATAAAGCTGGACAGGAGATCTTAAAGGCACAGCACAGGTGGGCAGGATAGAATGATGACTCATTTCTTACCAAAATTATTCAATTTCACCTGAGTCGGCTATTCCCATCTGGAGAAAGTTGGCTGTAGGAAAATGGCTTTATAAGAGAAGTACAAGTGGCACAAGTTCATGTTGCCCTTTGTAGGTTAACCACATCAGGGTTTTTTTTTTTCACTCTCTTTATTTTTAACAACCCTAGGAATTGCATTCACTTGAAATTGTAAGATAGATATTACTTAGGCCCTAGTTATCCCAAAGCAGAGTTTTCCAAACTTTTAATGTTGGTGGCAGGAGATTTACACTTACATCCTTTCGCGACACACTCATTCAGTTTTACTGGCAATCAGGAGGTTAAACCAACCATATAAATAAAGAGAGAGAGAGAGAGAGAGAATCTTTGCTGTAGTCCCATCCTGTGGGTTTTTTCTATACACCTCTTATGTACCAGAGGCGTGTGCGGTACCCGTTTCTCCCATTTCATTCATTCTTTCGTGCATTTCATTTTTGGGTGGGAGCACAAAATAGGAACCTCTCCCTGGAATGAAACTAAGTTCGAAACAAAAGAAAGCAGGAGCAGGTACCATTTACTTGCCTGCTTTTTAACCCATACGGTGCTCCTCATGCAACCTGCAGATAATTGTTGTGTGCTCAGAGAATTTTCCTCTGAGCCCTGCCTGTTGGACCAATTGGAAGGAGAATAATGCTGTCCATCTGACCTGCTGCCTTCCTGACCTCACCTGTCCACCATTCGGCTCCTCTGCAGAATCTGGCAGCAGCTTTTTGATATGACTGCATGTACAGTGCTTGCTCAGCAAAGAAACACCATTTTACAGATGTACAGATTGTGTTGTAGTTCAGCGTGATGGTAACGTTACTACTACAGATAGAAGGGAGAAAAGGTCTGTGCAGGTATTAGAGGAGCAGCAGCAGCGAAAGCGGATTAGGGAGATAATCATGGCCCCAAGTGATTCTGAGACGTTTGAGGTCGATTGCGAAATGGGGGATGAGGAGGAGAGCAGGGGAGTAAAGCAGGCTACTCGCGATCAAGAGTCCGACGAAGAGCTTCAGAGGAAGCGCATCCGGGAAATACTTAGCGCTCCTACAGAGGTCGAGGATTTCATGGGGTTTGAAAGGAGTGATGGGTCTGGGAGTGATATGGGAGAGGAGTATGAGCTGGATTGGACCGTGTTCAAGAAATTAGGGACATTTGTAACCAACCCACCTCCAGTGATGAATTTGAGGGGTTTACAGGGGATTGGCAACCGGGGAGCACTTGGCGAGATCTAAGTCTTGGCAGACGCTGGCAGAGGTGGAGAGATGGGCGCTCGGGTTCAGCTGCGGGGTTGGAGGCAGCTGAGAGCGATGAGGGAAGGGTGGGGAGCTCATCATCCTCTAATGAGGAGCTTTAAGATAAAAGTGGGTTTTGATTCTATGGCTCTTTGGAGAAGGCAAAGTGTCTCTTTTGGGATGTGAATCTTTGTTACTGCTAACTCTCGAGCTTGGGTCTTTGGACTACAGATTGCTGCGTTGCTGTGTTCCTGTGTTTACCTCAACTCAACGGCTTGACTTCAGACTGGTTTGACCAACGCTTTTGCTATCTGGACTTTACAACCTATTTACTTTGTGTTTTGACCTTGCAACGTTTTTGGACTTTGTTTTTTGCCTCATGTTATTGTGCTTTTGAACTGTGTGAATTTTGGAGCCGATTGCTGAACTTTTTAGTTAACCCGGATTAAACAGCGATATAATCCGGGTTATATCTTTGTTACCTGTATCTCTTTGTTTTTGATGCCAAATTGCTGCTAGAGCTTATTGCACTGAAATTAAGTGCTTTTCAGACTTTCATTTGTACAAGAAAACTGTGTTTGAACCTTTTCCTTTGTGTTTGGCTTTACTGAGGCTTCTGGGTCTTGACAGATTGATAGTGACACCTTTGATTTCTGATGATTCCATGTACACAGATTTTGTTTCATGCCCCAAATTATTAAAAATATTCTGTAGAAAATTATTTTCAAGCTTTCTGTACACAATGTACATAAAACATAAATGAATGCTGTTTTTACACATCAGGCCCATCTCCAAGATACTCTTTATGTATATGCAAATTTTCCAAAATCTAAAAAAATAAATAAACCCAAAACACTTCTAGCTGCATCACAAATTTAATTCCAAAAGCAAGTTATGTGCTCCAGTATTGCAGCTGAGCTCCTTCCACACACACACAAACACACACACACACACTTACCTTTAAAATGGGTTTCCTTTTCCTTTATAGCCTATTAGCTTTACAAAACAAAAAACAAAAAAACCCTCATACCTATCCTATAATTCCTTCCTCAACGAGGGGGAAGGAATTGTGCATTATGATATTTTAATTCTGCCTACCATTATGCACAAACACTTCCTTAATATACTGAATTTCAGGGAATGGTAGTTAAAGTAAGCATTGCATAATGTATGGTTTAGAAACCTTTGTTTAAATGGCTGTATATAATTCAAACCTATATCACTTCTCAAGATCTTTGACTTGAAGACCCCTTAGTAGGTCTCCACTCCAATTAGCACACAATATTACTACCCACCTGTAATATCACCCAGCTTGCAGACACCACTATCTCTCTTTTCTTTTGTCCATCTCATCAACTACATCATCCCCAGTTCATTCTTTTTTTACTAAAGCTGACACAATAGCAACAAAACTAAAACTTTTCTGATTAGTTTTATATTTTGGAATCAGTTGAATTTTAAATGCAGTTATATTATTGTTTTAAATTACGCTATGTTTAACTGCATGTGCATATGAATTTGAAATGTATTTCAAATTAACTGTAAGGTAGATTTTTTTAAAAAAAAATTAACCTAACATAGTTTAAAATTACATTTAAGACTCAAGATTTCATTGTCATTTTATCCTTGCCTAAAGCAGTCAACACTGGTAAGTGAAAAAAAGATACGCACAAACACAAATAATTCACTGTTCAAAGAAGATATGTGAAAAAGTGAAAGGGGTCATCCATTCATATTAACCCTGAGTGAGCTTACTGATTTCTCATAACAATGTCTAAGAAATATAGCAAGGCCGTGCTCTCGTAAGTGGAGTGAATCCATTTCTGCCAGTATTCTTTTTCTTTCTTTGCTCCCTATTGCTCTTCTCTCAGGGAAGTTCACCCAAAAGTGCTCTCCTCTCCCAGACTGATACATCACCAGCACTGTGATTCATTCTCCCTCTCTTTGTTCTCTTTGTCACCTCGCTTCTTCTTTCCCAAAGCTTTCATTGACAGTTGCTCATTATTTCTGTTTATCTGTTTCCAGCTAACAGGGACTGAAATAACAGGCAAGACAGTGATCTATTTATGTTATCGATCCCTTCTCTGCTAATTGTGGTACCCTTTGTGACCGCTAATTTGCTAGGCACAACTATAGGCCTTGAGAAATTCCATTTTATGGACTATACAAATTAATCTATCAGGTGGTAGAGTTTACAGCGAAAAGCAAGCATGGTATAATGTGTGGTTTAGAAAGCTTAGTTTAAAGGTTTGTGTAATTCAAACATGTACCACTTCTCCAAGTTCTTTGAGTTAAAGACCTGTCAATACGCCTTCACTCCAATCAATACACACATATTGCTACCCACCTGTAACATTGCTCAGCTTATGGATACACCCATCTCTCTTTTCCTTCATCTACCTTTTCTGCTACTTTATTCCCAGTTCATTATTTCTCGGATAAAGCTGACATAGTGAAAAAAAAGAAAAACAAAATTTTCTCATTGGAATTATCTAGCAAATGAGCATTCTCCTTTTCACTATGATCAATTTAGGATATTTTATTTATTTATTTATTTATTTATTATTTGAACTTGTATGCCGCCACTTCACTGGGGCTTGGAGCGGCTTACAAGAATGGCTAAAATCTAACACAATTTAAAACAATGAAAAAAACAGCAACATCAACAATCAAATGCCTGTCAAAACAGATGTGTCATACATGCCCTGCAGAAAGCTGGTAAGTCCCGCAAGGCACGGACTTCAGGTGGCAGAGTATTCCAGAGTGATTTCTTTTTGTCGTGTCAGGAGCAACCTGAGAAATTGCAAGTCGCTTCTGGTGTGAGAGAATTGGCCGTCTGCAAGGACGTTGCCCAGGGGACGCCCGGATGATTTGATGTTTTTATCATCCTTGTGGGAGTCTTCTCTCATGTCCCCGCATGAGGAGCTGGAGCTGATAGAGGGAGCTCATCCACCTCTCCCCAGATTCGAACCTGCGACCTGTCGGTCTTCAGTCCTGCCGGCACAGGGGTTTAACCCACTGTGCCACCGGGGGCCAGAGTGATGGTGCCACTGCTGTAAAGGCTCTGCGTCTGCTGTTAGACGCAAGGTCTTGACACTGGGAATTTCCAATAGATCTTGGTCCTCAGAATGGAGGGATCTCTGGGGTTGGTAGGGGGTGAGGTGGTCCCTCAGGTACATCGCCTACAGACCATGCAAGACCTTAAAGGTAAGTACTAGGCCTGGGTAACAACGGAAAAATTTGTTTCTAAAATCGATTCGTTTTTTGGGGTTTTTTGCGTTTCAATATTTAAAAGAATTCTGAAATTTTCCTTAAAAAAAGTTCGATATTTACGAAATTTCGTAAATGGTAAAAAAATTACAAAACAATAACGAAACAATAACGAATCGATTCGTTAATGGCGGCCGCGATCGCGCAATACGCTAAAAAAACTTCTGAAGCTTCCCTCTCCCTCTGTTGTTGACTGTTGGTGTGATATTATATTTTTTCACTAATTAAACAAAAAACAACTATAAAACTTGCCCCAGACATGCGGAAATAATAACGAAACGACCTCAAACCAATAACGAAACGAATACATAACGAAATACGAAGCATTTACGAAACGAATTGAAAAATTCGTTTCATTTTTAAGTTGCTCCAGAATGGTTCGTTATCGCTTCGTTAAAAAAAAATAACGAATTTTTAACGAATTACGAATTAACGAAACAAA
>NW_026847438.1:136023570-136150061 GCF_025583915.1 Anolis sagrei ordinatus | reverse complement strand
TTTACCAATGATGACGGGCGTAGCGCCTCGCCATCCAGGGTAGGCAGCTAGATGTCCCCACTGCCTGGTTGACCCAGCCATAGGATCTCTGTCTTTGCTGGATTCACCCTCAGTCTGCTGTCATGCAGCCATCCAGTAACGGCTTCAAGGCACTGATGGAAACAATCAGGTACAGAGTCCGGTCGGCCTTCCATCTTCAGCACCAGCTGAGTGTCATCGGCATACTGATAACACTCAAGCCCAAAACCTCGAACCAGCTGAGCAAGTGGTCGCATATAGATGAATGCATGTAAGGATTGAATGAAGGTAATTCTAAGGTAGAAGCAAATCTCTTTAGAATTTTATTCTCAGCATTTGACAAAGCAAATAAATATTTAAATTTAAAGTTGAGAAGCCCAACATATTTCAGCGTTATTGTTAGAGCCAGACTGCCCATACAAAGTAGTAAGAAAGACCTTCAACCCAATCATCAATTCATCACTAGGACTCAACTTCTATCTCTTTTCTGTTTTGGCAAAGAGGACAAAATAGCTCTTTGAAAAGAACCAACAAACTTTTAAATATTGGGTATCAAGAAACAAGATATCACTTTTGACTTCATCACACTAGAGAAAAAAGCCACTTAAAATCCGAATTCTGCAGAATTCTGGGGTTTGTAGATTAGTGAGGCTATTAAAGGCTCCTTCTAAACTACAAACCACAGAATTCTGCAGGAGGCAGAAACTGGATTTCAAGTGGAATTTTTTCTCTAGTGTGATGAGGCCTTTTATCTCATTTCAATATATACAGGCAGTCTCCAGGTTTCAAAAATGATACATTCTATAGGTTTGTACTTAAGTTGAATTTGAAGTCAGAACAGGTACATTTTGGATAGCATAAGGAAGGGTTAACACCCCTATGGGCCCATCCAGACAGGGGCCATAATGCAGGAGCTCCTGCGGTTTTACCAGAAGTGTCTGGAGCCCCCGGTGGTGCAGTGGGTTAAACCCCTGTGCCGGCAGGACTGAAGACCGACAGGTTGCAGGTTCGAATCTGGGGAGAGGCGGATGAGCTCCCTCTATCAGCTCCAGCTCCTCGTGTGGATACATGAGGAAGCCTCCCACAAGGATGATAGAAACATCAAATCATCCAGGCATCTCCTGGGCAATGACCTTGCAGATGGCCAATTCTCTCACACCAGAAGCAACTTGCAGTCACTCCTGACACGACAAAAAAAACCAAAAACAGAAGTGTCCAAACATCTCTGATTAAAGCAAATTAATTTGAAACAAAGCAGGGATACTCCATTAGACTTCCTGAAATACCCAGTTCTAATGGAGTATGGGTCCTATGCAGAGGCGGCCCTAGGTAATTTTCAATGGGAAGCAAACAGTATTTTGGCGCCCCCCCCCCCAACCAATCATTGATATATATTTTCTATTCGTCATGGAAGTTCTATGTGCCATATTTGGTTCAATTCCATCATTGGTGGAGTTCAGAATGCTCTTTGTTTTTAGGTGAACTATACATCCCAGTAACTACAACTCGCATATGTCAAGGTCTATTTTCCCCCAACAGCGCCTCAAGAGCGCCCCTGGGCAAAATCAACTGTACTGCGAATGCTTACTTTGTATAATGGTTGAGCCGCCCCTGGTCCTATGGGGACTATCCTGGGACTACCAAGGGATCAGTCCCCATAGCCCAATTCACTTCTTTGGGCCCCGTGGACCTGGAGAAGTGAAGAGGGAACCCATCACCTCCTCCAATCCCTCCTAAAACCTTTCAAATAAAAGAAAAACTTACTAGGCTGCGCGTTGTTGTAGGTTTTTTGGGGCTAGAGGTTCTGAGGATGCTTGCCATAGATGCAGACGAAACGTCAGGAGAGAATGCCTCTAGAACATGGCTATATAGCCCCCCAAAAACCTACTACAACCCAGTGATTCTGGCCATGAAAGTCTTTGACAATACATTACTAGGCTGCCAATAGGTCTTTCAGCATGCTTTTTGGAACATCAATGTAGTGCTAAGAGACTGGGGGTAGGATAGGGAATCTTTCCTGCCCCCCCCCATCTCTTAGTGCTATATCCTTAGTTTTTGGTCTTAAAAAAACCACAATAAAACAGATCAACATTAATCTACTTGTGCACTCACATATAAGAACATCTAAGCAGGGACACACATTTTCCGGGTATTGTGGAAGGAAGAAATCCTACTCCCAGCCCACTGAAAATGCACAAAAAATATACGTCACTAAATTGCAGTGATAAACAAGACCTTTTCAGATGTAATGAATGTAGAGTATGTTTTTACATGAGTTTTATTCTTGTTTTACTATTTTATGCTTTTAAAAAGTAGAACCACAGCTGTTTGTTTTCAGTGTGTCCTTGTACTTGAAAGGTAATCATTTACCATTATCATCCATCACTTTCAAAATTCTCTTTTAAAAATGGATTAGACATTTCCTAATCAATATATTCTTTACAGGTGAATAGTTAAGATTGAACTCACATATCTCCTTGGGTCAAGGTATAACTCATTTGAACAGAGATGTAAAAGAAGATAATCTTCTTTAGCATTTTGCCTTTCTTCTTTAAATGCTATCAGTGTCTTTACCTTCAGTGTAGCTTTCATTGAAAACTGGGCTTGAGGATTCAATTCTTGATTCATCCTTTCTATGCATTCAGACTTTAAAAGATGATATCACAAAATAAATGTTCATATAGGAATGGAAATAAATAGTTAATTCTTGTGTTGTTGAAGGCTTTCATGGCCGGAATCACTGGGTTGCTGTGACTTTTCTGGGCTATATGGAAAAGTCACAGAATGTGCCAGAAGCATTCTCTCCTGACATTTTGCTCATATCTATGGCAGGCATCCTCAGAGGTTGTGAGGTCTGTTGGAAACTAGGCAATTATTTGAGAACATATTATCTGAAAACACAGAAATGCTGGAGCACACTAACAACCACCATGTCAGACTACACATAGAAGCAATTGAAATGCACAAGCATGTGTACAATTCAGCAATTGCCTTTGAAGACTGCTCGGAAGCTTCAAATAGTCCAACGAGAGGCAGCCAGGTTAATAACTGGGGCGGCATACAGGGAGCATACAACTCCCATGTTACGCCAGTTTGCTACTGGGCACAATTCAAAGTGCTGGTTTTGGCCTATAAAGCCCTAAATGGCCCTGGCCCAAATTACCTGTCCAAACGCATCTCCCTCTATGTACCATCACAGAGATTAAGATCCTCCGGGGAGGCCCTGCTTTCCGTCCCGCCATTGTCACAGGCACGATTGGTGGGGACGAGAGACAGGGCCTTCTCGGTGATTGCTCCGGCTATGGAACTCCCTTCCTGGTGAGATCAGGTCAGCCCCTCCCTCCTGTCCTTTAGAAGGATGGTAAAATCTTGGCTGTGGGACCAAGCTTTCGGGACAGGGCAATGAAGCGACAGTGGGAAAGATGACAGGGCCAATTGGATTTGATGCGGATGGCTAGAATGGTTTTAAATTGTGCTATTTTAAATGGTGTATTTTAATATTTTGATAAATTTTTAATGTTTATGTATTGTATCCAGGCATTGAATGTTTGCCATGTATATGTTGTGCTCCGCTCTGAGTCCCCTTCGGGATGAGAAGGGCGGAATATAAGTGTTTTAAATAAATAATAATAAATAATAAAAGGGAGGAAACCATAAAAATGAATAAAATCTGGCTACCAGTATTAAAAAACTCAGAAATCAGGACAGTAAATAAAGAGCAACACTCAATAAACAGGGGATTCCTGACATGAAACAATCAGGACCAGCTGACACATGCCAACAAAAATTTCCCCAGGCAGGAAGCAGCTAGGTATAACAAAATCAACGACAGCTTGGCAGGGAGGACAGACTAATCCCACCTCTACCAGCAGTGTAAAGATGTTAACGTTCAGCTGGACACTACTTTAACAACGATAAACACCTATGACAAGGGGGAAAGACTCTCTTATCCCACCTCAGTAATATTGTTGAGTGACCAACTGTATTAACGATGTTAATGACCGATGTAATTGGTAGTTTCGCCGCCACCACCTCAATTAATGTCTGAGGAAAACATAAGTGTGAATGTGAAATTAGGTAAAGTTTGTTCAAGCCTTTGGTTCCTCTTTAACAACTGCTTCTTTTGCTGACTGGACTGAAATAGAATTGTTTTTAGACTTGCTGAGATCTGATGATTGTGACAGACCGAGGCAGACACCAGTTTAAGATGAAACTAGAAACAGGTTTATTTAAACTTGGTTAACAAATCAACTCTTAATAAGAGTGGTACAAAAGCGTAATGCGTTTACTTGAGGCTTAGCTGGTTAGACAAGCAGTCTTCTCTTAAGACTTTAACTTTTGTTCCCTGCGAGTTCCTTGCTTCACACTGTTCACTACACTGACACAGTATGTCCCTGAGAACAGTACGCTGACTGCCTCACAGAGCAAACAGGCATTCCTTCACTGACCCTAACATGTACAGTGCTCCAGGAACCTTTGCCTTTCCTATGCTCTAACTACAAGGCTCACTTCAAAAGTTCTCTCTCCCTGTCTAAATTCTTCACAGCTCCCTCTTCCTAACTATCCTTCTACACTCTTTGATGTTTAAAGCTCTTCTCTCCTAGCTTGTCAAAAAGACACAGCCTTTTTCCCTCTCAAAGCTAACTCCTCCCCTGACTGCTCTAGCCAATCAGGAGTCGGCTGACTCCTCCCTCTTGCCTCTTAGCTCTCCTGCCTATCTCTCAACATGTCAGCTACTGACTTTCCAGGCTTCGGCCTTCCTGGCAAAAGGTTAGATTCATTACACTAGGCTTTGAAGCTGCAAAGCAATTAAATACTAATGGGATTAAATATTAATGGGATTTTATGTTTTATGAAGGCATTGAATGCTTGCCATTGTTATGTTGGAATCCACCCCAAGTCCTCTCGGGAAGATAGGGAGGAATACAAATAAACTTTTATTATATAATCAAGGTGGCCAATTGCAACATTCACACTTGCCGCAAGCAGATAAGAATTCTTTCTCCCACCCTGGACATTCCACAGATAAACCTAACTTGCCTAGTTTCCAAGAACCTCACAACCTCTGAGGATGCTTGCCATAGATGAGGACAAAACATCAGGAGAGAATGCTTCAGGAACATGACCATACAGCTTGGAAAACTCACAGCAACCCTGGGTCTTTCCAGACAGGCCATTATCACAGGAGCATCCTTGTTTAAACAATACAGATGTATTCCTGGGGGCCATCTACACTCACCCCAGAAAGCGGTTTTTCTGGTTTGTGGTGAATTAATTCCGATTTGGTCAGAACATTGTCTGGACAGCTCCCTTTTATTGCAGAAGTTTGCAGAAGATCTGCCCCCAGCTGATTCTTGATGGAAAGGAAGACCTAAGTCTGGTGGTGAGCTGCTTTTTGTGTTTGCCATATTTAAGTTTACTATGCAACTTCATGAAACCTTTTGTGCTCCTTTAAAGATCTGATTCTCCCCCACTCCATTCCATTGCATCTTTTGTGAGAGTTTTTTCTGTATTCATCAACTCATTGACCTGAAGCTACAATCAGAAACCTCTCAATGTTTTAAAATATGCCAACAGAGTCACTTATACAGATTTATCTGGTATGGGAATTAGTGTGTTGATCCTTTGCTATACATTACTTTTCTCCCCAATGTAATTTTTCAGAACATATTTTTCTATTCTGAAAGGAATGGGGTTTTTTTGGGTTTTTTTGCCTTGGCAATAATAGAAAGACTGATTTTTTTAAAAAAATAAAATAACCATACATATTGCTTTGTTTAGAATGAAATAGAAGGTGAAGAAGACTCAGGGGCCATCTACATGCATCAGAAATAACACTGTTGATCCAGAGTGCAGTTTTCTGGGGTTGGCGGTTGCATGCCATAAGTCAGCTCAGCAGCTGGATGGCATCGTCAACCAGTAGTATCAGGACCAGTTTGGCACTCCTGGACTGTTGTCCTTACCTTGCCTCTGTCATTCTGGAAGTTGCAGTGTCCACCAGGCAGAAAAATGGTGATGGTCACTACTCAACACCTGTAATGATGGTAGCCAGAGTGATGAAGTGATGCAAAAGAGGGGAGAGGGTAGGGGAAAAGAGGCATTGTACTATCAGGCCCCTCCAGACAGTATCCCTGAAGCACAAACATGACTTCTTGTGTTTGTGCCCTCCCCCACCTCCTATTGTGTCATTTTTTGTTGAGATTAACTTCACAATTCAGCAGCAGATCAGTTGCACAACTTCAGCACTTTCCAGTAGCTTCTTCCTGCACAGTATTTTCAGTCAACTGCTCCCACAAACTGCAGTCACTCTGGAACCTTTTACAGACACTTGAGCACATGCCCGGCCATTGTCAGTTTTACCATTGTCTTTCCCCCAGTCTAGATGATATTACAAACTTACCACAGCCTACAGTTATATCTTGTCTTAGCAGACAGGTTCTTTTATTCAATTACATATAGCCTTCAACAAACAACAGCACGGCACATATAAGGAAGTCACGGCACATACACTGTACATGACTTCCTTATATACAATTCTATACAATTATACATAGCAATCTCTGATTGGTTCCCAACTCATTGACTCAACTCAAACCCAGGATTACATCATTCACAGGATTGCATCATTCACAATCACCTGAACTAGGCCAGAACACATTCCCCAAATGATTCCCTATATACAGTTAATGCATGACTCAGCATTTCCAATAGAAGCCCATTAGCAGTGCATGACTCAGCTATATTACATTACAATACATTGTAAAACCTGACATTTTTGCACACCAGGAGTACTCTCCAGAGGGGTTTGTATGGCTGGCAGGCCCTTGGGTAATCTTTGGAGAAAAAAAATGGGGAATGGAGAGGGCTGGATGCCACCCTGAGTCAACCTTTGGTTGTCGGAGCATGTGGGAAAAGAAACCTAGGAGCAACTGGGTTTAAAAAACTGTGGTTGGGGGTCTGTGTAAAAGGGCCCTCAGCCAGCAGAGCTTATGTCAAGAGATTATTGGAGATGTAGTATATTAACATCTGGAACTCAATTTTGGGGTGTAGTATAGTAATATCTGGGACTCAAGTATTGGAATCACTCCTTTGATGCATGTTTTACTGGTGTGTTGTACTTGTTATTACTGTTCTAACTGGCTCTGCCCATGCAAGCACACATGCAAACAAATATAATTTCCCCAAGAAACAAAATCCTTGGCCTTTGGAAGAGAACAAGAAGAGCTTTCATCCTCAGAGGAAAGGTGGTTCAAACTTTTTCTTGGTTCTAATGAAATACAAAAGCATTGCTTCTTCTTAAAAATTGTGGTGATTGTAACAAATTTAACTTATTACAACTTGTATTAACACCTTTCCCCACTTCCTGATAAACATTTTCCCTTGCTTCAATTAGGCATTGCATAATTATTAGTTATTGTTCAACCTATTTTCCACATTTTCAAAAACTCAAAGGAGCACTGATATATTATTTTTCTTATCAGCTATTCACAATGGAATTACTCAAAAGCATGTGATGCAAAAATATTTGTAAATAAGTGCCCCCTCTGGATATAATTATCTAAATCCCAATGGTAGCTACTTGCTACCTTTTTATTCAAGCAGTGATTATAAGCGCTGGCACAGAGAAATGAAATACACTAAAATTTGCAGATATATTTTGGTTTTATCATGTATCACGCAGTATGACAATAGAGTGCAGTTTCCTTCATGTTCTACTTATGGGCTCCACATAGGCAGCTAGTGCACCCATCTTGTGAATGTAATGCAGTATGAGAAGGACCTGTCATGATCTAGTGTAATATTTGTTCACTTATAATATATTTATAAATGATGTTACAATTGAGATATTCATGACAAGAATGAAAACTTTAAACTTCTCCAAGTGTATTGTTATTAATTGGATAGAGAAGAGTTCATAGAACAATGTAATCCTTTAATTATCCTTTAATTACTAGAAGGGATGATCATCAAGTTTGCAGATGACACCAAATTGGGAGGGATAGCCAATACTCCAGAGGACAGGAGCAGAATTCAAAACGATCTTGACAGATTAGAGAGATGGGCCAAAACTAACAAAATGAAGTTCAACAGTGACAAATGCAAGATACTCCACTTTGGCAGGAAAAATGAAATGCAAAGATACAGAATGGGGGACAATGCCTGGCTCAAGAGCAGTACGTGTGAAAAAGATCTTGGAGTCTTCGGACAACAAGTTAAACATGAGCCAACAATGTGATGTGGCAGCAAAAAAAGCCAACGGGATTTTGGCCTGCATCAATAGGAGCATAGTGTCTAGATCTAGGGAAGTCATGCTACCCCTCTATTCTGCTTTGGTTAGACCACACCTGGAATATTGTGTCCAGTTCTGGGCACCACAATTCAAGAGAGATATTGACAAGCTGGAATGTGTCCAAAGGAGGGCATAGGCCTGTTTGATCAAGAAAAAATTTGTTTCTAAAATCGATTTGTAATTGGGGTGTTTTTTTGTTTCGATATTTAAAATATTTACAAAACTTTCCAAAAAAGTTTTGGTATTTACGAAATTTCGTAAATATTAACGAATTTTTAGAATATTTTTTGTATTTTTTAAGAATAATATTAAAATAATATTAAAAAATATTTTAAAATGGAAAATTAACCAAAAAATGGCCCAAATGTGGACCAAACACAGGCAGGAGACAGCAAATGAGAGAAAACACCAACAGAAGAGTCTTTTCTTTTTTAGAATATTTTTTAAGAATAATATTAAAATAATATTAAAAAATAATATTAAAATAATATTAAAAATATTTTAAAATGGAAAATTAACCAAAAAATGGCCCAAATGTGGACCAAACACAGGCAGGAGACAGCAAATGAGAGCACACACCAACAGAAGAGTCTTTTCTTTTTTAGAATTTTTTTAAGAATAATATTAAAATAATATTAAAAATAATATTAAAATAATATTAAAAATAATATTAAAATAATATTAAAAATATTTTTAAATGGAAAATTAACCAAAAAATGGCCCAAATGTGGACCAAACACAGGCGGGAGACAGCAAATGAAGCAAGCAGCACTCACAGCAGCAAGGAATGAATCCAATCCAGTTGCTAGCCATTAGCCAAGCCAAACCAATGCAAACTCCCTCGCCCTCTGCAGCAATGAGCTACGGCCGCGCGGAGCCGCTTTGAAAGGGCTCGCCGGCCAATCAAAAACAAACAGCCACGGACCCACAGTGCACTGCTTGGGAGCGCCTGATTGGCTCCCAGGCACCAGCACTCCAGCAGCCTCCACCCCATTAATGAAACGAGCGGAAGCTCGTTAAATCTATGGGGGCTGCCGGTTCGATATTTTAAAACCCTTCCGGGTTTGGAAATGTGTTTTGATATCGCTTCAAAAATGCCAAAAATAACGAATTAATAACGAATTAACGAATTAACGAACGAAACCGGACAGGCCTAGAGGGCAACTAAAATGATCAAGGGTCTGGAGAACAAGCCCTATGAGGAGTGGCTTAAGGAACTGGGCATGTTTAGCCTGAAGAAGAGAAGGCTGAGAGGAGATATGATAGCCATGTATAAATATGTGAGAGGAAGCCACAGGGAGGAGGGAGCAAGCTTGTTTTCTGCTTCCTTGGAGACTAGGACACGAACAATGGCTTCAAACTACAAGAGAGGAGATTCCATCTGAACATGAGGAAGAACTTCCTGACTGTGAGAGCCATTCAGCAGTGGAACTCTCTGCCCCAGAGTGTGGTGGAGGCTCCTTCTTTGGAAGCTTTTAAACAGAGGCTGGATGGCCATCTGTCAGGGGTGATTGGAATGCAATATTCCTGCTTCTTGGCAGGGGGTTGGACTGGATGACCCATAAGGTCTCTTACAACTCTTTGATTCTATGATTCTACTGGTTCACAACAAGGAACCGGCAGTTCCTTGTTGCAACCCCCCCCCCACCCCCCAGAGTTTTTCTCATTTAAGAAGCTCTATGGCAGCCAATGTGAAATAGTTGTTTGAGTGTTGGACTAGAACTCTGTGAGATCAAGCTTCAAATCCTCATTCATTTTTGGATAAGCCACATTCTTTCAGCCTCAGGGGAAAGTAAGGGCAAACTTCCTGTGAACAAATCTTGCCTAAAAAACCTATGATATGCTCACCTGAGGGTCACTATGAGTCAGAAATGACTTGAAGTCACACAACAAAACAACAATCTACTTAAGATTAAGTGTATTGTTGTTAAGTACATTTTTTGGTTGTACATTACACTTGGCAGACAATTAATCAACCCAACAAGAGCAGCAATCCATAAAATAAAGTAACATGGGGGTGCCTCCCCCAGCTGTGGAACTGAGTAGTTGGCACATAAAGTCAGAGACCACCAGGGACTGAAAGAGTCAACACCTTCGGCTAAAGCCTAAAGGTAAAACACTTTGTCATCGAGCCCTGTTGCCATTTTGCTTTGCCTTGCTGGACTCCACCTGTGGAACTGAGGAGTAAGATCCAGCATTCTTGCCTCTTTGCAGATATGTATTTCAATAGAATCCATTATTATCAATGGTTTATCTGTTTCCATGGTATGTTCAGGAACATATCCCCCATGGATGCAGCAATTGTATTGCATAGCACCAACACTGTCCTATAGGGAAATGGATGTCCCCACCAAATTACAAATCCCAAGATTTCATAGGATGGAACCATCTCAGTTAAATTGGCATCAAAATAAGTGGTATCAAAATGTTATAATATTACAGTATATTGGAAAACAGTAGGCTGGAAAACAAAATTAGGAGCACTTTGGGAAAGGCAGGATTGAAAGAAAGGATTGATCTCTTATCTCTCAGTGTTTTTCTGCATCTATTTCCTGTTTTAGAATTTTGTATTTTATTGGATTATTTTCAGCAGCATTGTAAGCTGCTTTGAGATGTGTCCAAAATGAGACTTGGCACTAAAGAAACAACTTA
Source organism: Anolis sagrei ordinatus (assembly GCF_025583915.1). Classification (NCBI taxonomy): domain Eukaryota; kingdom Metazoa; phylum Chordata; class Lepidosauria; order Squamata; family Anolidae; genus Anolis; species Anolis sagrei. Next base: position 136,139,101 of record NW_026847438.1, on the reverse strand, counting down.
CTTACTTACTAAGGCGATCCCTTGTTTTCTGAGGATGATTGTCTTCCAGTATTCTTGTGGGTCCGTATGTGGCTGTGGAGCCCTATTCTTACTCTGCATCTTCTTCCGCAGAAAGAAGAAACAAATCGCCATCATCGCTAAAGTGGTTTGCTGTATTTCCACGATCAAGCTATGTTTCCTCAAAATTAATTTCAAGCAGACTATTGACCTTATCACATGGGGGACTCCCCCATGCCATTTTTCCAGTCTCCATGGTGAAATGGCAGGAGTGAGGGGTGAATGTGTCACCCCACATGCTGCTTTTTCATAGAGGCAGATCCTCATCACACAGTATTGCTGAAGGTTCCCATGTTGGAGGGAAGTATTGCTGAAGACTCCCATGTTGTGAGGGAAGTGTCATAAAATTTTATTTATTTATTTATTTCAAGCATTTCTACCCCGCCCTTCTCAACCCCCAAAGGGGGACTCAGGGCAGCTTACAAAAGGCACAATTCGATGCCAGCAAAACACATAGTAAGATAAAATACATAGTAGCAACAATTATAAAATAATTAAAAAATCCAGTTATACAATACAACTAATAAAAACCAATCTAATGATCAATGTTCGCCAAGCTCGGAATCCGTAAGTTCATTCAGCATTGTCATAATCCTATCCAATTCTATTCACCATTGTCCTTTGTCTGTCTGCCAGATTACCCAAAGGCCTGGTCCCATATCTATGTTTTTAGTTTCCTTCTAAAAGAGAGGAGGGATGTTGATGATCTAATTTCCCCGGGAAGCGAATTCCACAGGTGAGGGACCACCACCGAGAAGGCCCTACTCCTCGTCCCCACCAATCTCACTTGTGATAGAGGTGGGGCCGAGAGCAGGGCCTCCCCAGAAGATCTTAAACTCCAAGGCGGGACGTAGAAAGAGATGCGTTCGGACAGGTACGCTGGGCCGGAGCCGTATAGGGTTTTGTAGGTCAAAACCAGCACTTTGAATTGTGCTTGGAACTGGATCGGTAGCCAGTGGAGCTGACATAACAGAGGGGTGGTATGTTCCCTGTATGATGCTCCAACTCCAGTTGTGGGCAGGGCCTCCATTGGAAATTCAGCAATGTTGTGTGATGGGCAGCATGTCCATTCATCACTGGACTGATGGGGAAGCATCCTAGGAAACTTTAAAAAACCTTATTTGATGAGATCATGAAATAGGCAAAAGAAATCTGGCGGGAGAGGAAATCTTCTCACTCCAAGCCATCCTGAAGCCACATTTGCACAGAAATGGAATTTATTGTTCTGAAAGCTCTAGATGTAATTTTTTTCAAAAAGCATTTAGCTGCCTACTTTCCATTTTCCTTGTCCATCTACTGCTGTCATTGATCCAGCAAGACTTTTCATGGTTCTCAGAGTGGCCTCTTCAGTGTGCCAAGATGCCTATTAAGAAATCCACTGGTGTGCACTCAGAAATCAGGCTCAAGGGCATCATTCCAATTAAAAATTTACCAGAAACTTAATTGTTTGTTTGTTTTTACAACTTGCTTCTTTATTGCCATGTTCCAATAAACAAGATTTACCTGCACTGAAGTTTCAACAACTTGCTATGCATTTTACTTCACATGCATAACACTTCGTGCATTTCGACCTAGGGAAAAAAATCTTTGCTTCCAGGATATTAAATGAATAACTAAGTTTGAAAATAATAAAATGTAAGTACTTTGTTGAATAGAATTCCTACAGGGTTTAATAGTTCCTCTATAAAATTTTTAGCAGTGCACTGGGGAAGGCACCAACACTGTGTTCCTTATTTTTTCAATCATAATTAAATCTTTAATAATGTATTAGGAAACTACCAGTCATTGACTTGTCCAATAGCCTAAAGCAAGGAAATGTGGAGCTGGATAATTCTATTTTGGAGTCCTATATCTCCTGCAATCTTAAAGCATATTTTATCTGGAATGAAGGCCACATTGTGTAATGCATCCTTCAATGAATCGATGATGATGATCATGATGATGATGATGATGATGATGATGATGTGTGGGCTTATATACATAATACGAGGGGTATTTTTTAAGTAAGGTCCATTTGAACATAAGTACACAATGAAAGTTTATTTCAAAAAAGTAAATTTATTTTCAAAAGTGCATACTTCACTCTATTTTTCGACATAGTTGCCAAGTTTGTTCAAACACTTATCATACCTCTGAACCAATTTTAAAATACCCTCTTCACGAATCCTCGCTTCAACTGAAGCCACCAAATCGGTTTTTTTTTCTTTCAATACATCACATTTGTTTGTTGGTTTCTTTGTTTTAATGTATAACCTGTCTTTCTCCTTATACAGGATTACACTGATTGGGTAAAAAAAAAGTTTCCCAATGAGCAAAAATCCCTACCACCAAAACAAAACAAATATTTAGTGGTGAAAAATGTATATATGCCAATTTCAAAAGTAGCAAAATTCCTCAATGACGTAACTTGTAGGCCTATATTGGTGCATATTCTGGAACATAAGGGTGCAGGAGGGAAGGGGTATTTTTATTGCACTCCAAGAAGGTTTAACGTATTTTTGAAGCAGCCAATGAAATGCTAGAAATATTATGTATACAGAACATAAGGAATCATAGGATCAGAACATGAGACCACCTCTACTTGGAATGCCCTGGAGTTTTAGACCTAGGTACTGGAGTGGCCGTTTTTAGTGCATTAGAGGAAAAGAAAATCTCTGTCTAAAATCCTAACAGTTTACCATATATGTGTGTGTGAGAGAGAGAGAGAGGGAGAGAGGGAGGGAGGGAGAGAGAGGGAGGGAGAGGGAGAGGGAGAGGGAGAGGGAGAGGGAGAGGGAGAGGGAGAGGGAGAGGGAGAGGGAGAGGGAGAGGGAGAGGGAGAGGGAGCGGGAGCAGCTTGGCTACATATTATTAACCCACTACTGAGCAACCTACCTGATAAATCTGCCCAACTCTGAGTTAAGTTTTTATTAGGTGACAATTTCCTTCATGTGACCTTGGCTGTTGCCAAGTTTTTCTCTCAGGTAGCCAGGATAAGACAACTTCCTGTATTAGACTCAGGTTGAATCTTGCCTTATATATATTTGCAGTGTTTTTACCCTTATTCATATGCTTTTACAATTGCACTTGTCCTGTTTTTAAATGGTCTTATCAGTTTATGAATCTGCTGTGCATTTTTTTTGCTGAGCAATCTGGGTCTTTGGACCATAATGTAGATCAATGATGAAGCAGGAAGCAGGAACCCTGCAGTTGTCCATTAATAATACATACCTTCACAAGAGACTGAACTTCTCCACTATGGTGACATTCTGTATTTCTATGTAAATTATGGGTAATTACCAATTATTTCCACATCTGGATCCATACTTGTAATGCATAACATATATATTATATGCAAATCTCTAACTACTTTGATGACCTCATCAGAAACCTCAAGAAATGGGGCTACAAAGTGGAATCCACAACTTGCGAGTGTGGAGAAGAGCAAACCACATACCACCTGCTGCAATGCAACCTGAGCCCCGCCACATGCACAATGGAGGACCTCCTTGCAGCCACACCAGAGCACTCCAAGTGGCCAGCTACTGGTCAAAGGACATTTAATCAACTACCAAGCTTGCAAACTCTGTTTTGTGTGTTTGTTAAAAATTTGTTAAAAATGTAATACAATTGTCTGGTTGATACTGACACGATAAATAAATAACCTCATCAGATGGTGTGTCTTTGAACAACATGCATGGCTTTCTTTACACTTTTACAACAGAACTTGCTGGCTCCCTTTTCATGATGTTGAACTACTTCCAGCAGGGCTCCATTGTAAAACTTTAGAGAAAGCAGTGCATGCTGCAATGGCTGCAACATAGGAGGAATCCCATGTTCAATAGCAATCAATGGGGGAAGCCGAGTGGCTGACGCTTCCCCCCGTGAGATGGGGCAGCAGGTGAGTCAAGCAATGTGAGGTGTGGGATGATGGGTTCCCCCTCCCCCCGCCCCCATATGGGCACTGCTGGATTCACCATGATGCGTGGCAATTCTGACGGCCCATCTGAATAGGTCCTTTGCCTTGTTTAAGAATATATTTCCTCTTGTTTGGTAATACGCAGCTGATAAGAAACCATACTGGCTGATTGATCATTTAAGTTTATAAAACAACACTTTGCAAACACTGACAGCTCATGGTTTCAAACCAAAATTCTGGGAAGAGTTCGGTCTTTATCTCTTACTTAAGCTTCACTCATTTATTATCTATTTTTAAATCACTGTCAGCTTTTACATCTCCAGGTAAGGAGGTTTGCCAGACTCTATATATCCAGCCATGCTGCATCATAAACTGGTATCACATGCAACACAATTATTCATTTTAAAAGGTCTATTAATCAGTATAGTTTGTCATTTGGAGTATACTGTGGACCAGTATCCATTTTTCAAATGACTTTTCCCTTTGTCAGAAGTGCATTAAGAATGTTTCACTGTCATGCAAGCTTGCTACAAAGCCAAAACAATCCTTTGTCTTGTTTATTTATCAGACTTAATGTAATGGGATCTCTTGACAAGTACACAGATGAAGAAGTAAGAACCATTTTTAGATACTAAAAATGGACTCACAGATTATACTTTGGAAGCTGGTTGCCCCTTTTTCTGGTATTGTAATCAGTTTGGACAAAATTCAGACCCAAAATGAGCCCAACATATATATACAATTACCTCCATCCCTACTTGCTACAATTAGCACGAAGTACCTTTTTTTCTCCCACCCTGGACATTTCACAGATAAATAAATCCAATTTTCTTAGTTTCCAACAGACCTCACAACCTCTGAGGATGCCTGCCATAGATGCAGGTGAAACATCAGGAGAAAATGCTTCTAGAGCATGGCCATATAGCCTGAAACACCTACAGCAACCTAGTGATACCCCCCATGAAAGCCTTCAACAATACATTGGAATTACTTGTAGCAAATTGATTTTGCAATGCCAGAATTGGGTCTAATTCCACTGTCTGCCTGGTGATTTTTCTAATTTCTGCTTTGGTGGTTTCCAAACTTGATGTACTACTGTACATTTCTACTACATATTGCAATATATTTTAAAGTATATTGCATTGTCTCCAAGAAAGATCTGAAGGGAACTTTGTGACACATTGTCAAATTGACAGGATATCGATATTACACATATACATTCTTTTTACTTCGATTTTGTTTTAAACTTACTGAGAATGATTAATTTTTAATTCATTCATCCATACATAGCATTTATCTATGACATCTCAACCTATCAGGCTCCCTAATGCAATGTAGAACAGATATAAAACAAAGTCTAGTTGATTTATTTTGTTAAATTGAATTCCATTCCTTTTTCAAAATAAGATACCCCAAGTCCTGTTCCTCTATTTCCCGTAGCCACTTCTGTCGATTAAGTAGCAATTATAAGCAACTATTATACAATGCAATATTTTATATTTGGTTCTACTAGTATAATTAATGACCGGTTATTCAAATGAATGATCAGTACTGATGGCTTGCTGCATTGGGACTTTATTATACTTACAAAAAGATAATGAATCTGGTAAATGATTGCACATAATTCTAGTGTACCTGATAATCTATTATTTACAGGTATTGGGCAGCAGCAGTAGTCAAGGGAAGCAAGTGGCACTGGCAGAAAATCATTCATAGATGATAACAAGGGCACTTTAGCTTATTCTTATTGCTACTCTGCAGAAGAAAATGGTAAATCATTAGTGAATGCATTTTAGTATGAAAACTCTATGATAAGACAAACCAGATGGAAACAAGAGACATCCCTGCTCAGAAAACACCGAACAAACTACTGCGGAAAAGTGAAGGACAAATAAAAGTAGCACCAGGTCTAATGAGAAAACAGAATTCAACCTGAAAAGACAGTCAGTTGCTGATATGCTCACAGGCAAAATAAATTACTGAAGCCCCACAACTAATGCAAAAGGAACATGGGATTTAAGAATTAAGGAAAGCTAGAAATCATAGAACAAGAAATGGAACCATTACCATAGCTGGTCAAAGATAAAGCTAAATCGGACAGGAATGGGATATTTTCAATCAGGTAATTATACAGTGTTTCACTCAGTAAATAATAATTGAAAAAGAAATCAGGTGTATTAATAGTGAGGCAAGGTGTATTCCTTGTCTAAGAAAACCTTGCTAAATTTATAAGATTTATATGAGTTGAAGGTATACAGTTACACACACAAGATGCAGCAAATGCAACTGGGAATACAATGAGAAATCTTGAAAAAGATCTGGTCAAGGACAACATAATCAAATGGGCAGTGGATGTCGGCCATTCAATACTTCTAAAAGAATAGGAACACATTTGGAAGAGAAAATTGAAATATACAAGTGCCATCAGTATAATAGAAAATTGGTACAAGATGTTTTATTGCTGGTACCTCATGCCAGTACAATTAGCCAAATTGTACAAGAACCACAACAACCAATGTTGGAAATGCGAAAGAGAAATGGGATCATACTACCACATGTGGTGGGATTGTAAGATCATTAAGTAATACTGGATAACAATCCATAGGCACTGTCAAAATATTATCAAAATAAAATACGAATTGAAACCCGAATATTACCTGTTGAATATAACGGACTTTGAAATTGGGAAAAATGAAGAAAAGATTCTTTTTTATCTCACAGCTGCGGCGAGAATTACGATCGCCCAAAAATGGAAAGACAAAGACCCTCCAATAATAGAGAACTGGCTCTCCAAGACTGGAGAATTTATGAAGATGGATAGACTGTCACAGAGAATTAAAAATCAGAAAAAGGAAAATCAAATCGATTGGAACCAACTCAAAAAGTATTTGCAGGAAAAAATGAAGATTAATATTAATATATAAATAAGATAATCAAAATATTCGGATAGCGACGGCATAAAGAAAACCTTTTTTATTTTTGTTTTCAAACTGAAGCTCACATCTCTGTGGAATGGACTGGAAGCTATGCACCATAAACTATTTCCTCCACTTTTCTTCTTCTTTTTTCTTTCTTCTCCCCCATTTTCCTACTTTCCTATTACCAGTATTGTTCCCCCTCTTTACGTGTCTGCAAACATAAGTGCTAATCAATAAAATTATACTTTTTTAAAAAGAGAAATCTTACTGAATGATATCCATGAGACACTAGGTAAGATCTACCAGTATAATTTTAATCCAGTTTTATGCACCCATCACAGAGGCATATGAGGAAGAAATGAAAAAAATTATACATCAGAGCCCAGAAGGAAATTTATCATGGACTAAGAACCTTGTAACACAGCCACCCAAGTTGCTCTGCTTCATCAGGGTGTGTAGGGAACCCAGTGTCCCTTGCCCCACATCGCCTGACTCAGGCTTGTAGCCGGGGGGGGGGGGCTTGAGGGGCTTCAGCCCCCCCCCGAAATTCTCATGGTGGTTCGCAAAAAGGCCTTACTAGTGCATTATTTAAACTGTTATGATTATTCATATCATGATCTGATCACCATACTCAATATATCCCATATGCATGGGGGTATTGGGGTAATGATACAAAAGGTTTGCTAGGGTAGACCCTCTTTCACTCAGACTCAGCCCCCCCTGAAATTCAGCCCCCCCAAGAAAACCCCTGAAAAAAATTCAGCCTCCCCCCCAAAACGAAATCCTGGCTACGGGCCTGGCCTGACTCCTCTTCCAGCTGACCCTATGGCAGGAAGTGTGGAGCACGCTTGAAGCATGCGGCTTCACCCTATGGACTCCAATGGCAACACGAGTTGCCGTAGTGACAGCATGCGCCAGCTCCACTCTCCACCCACAGAGCTGCCCTGGCATCATATGATGAGAGCCAGTGGGCTCCTCGGGTGACCTGGGCTAAACTGGCGCATGTTGCTGAATTTAGCCCTTTGTGATGAGATTGCAAAACAGGACATATTGCTAACAATGGACACAATGATTTTGCTTTTACTGTCATGGCAACATTCTATGAAATCCTGGAATTGTTTAGAAAACAACATTAAGTACTCAGCCAGCGAACTCTAGATCCTCACTAAATGCAAACCCCAGAATTGCACAGAATGTAACCATGCCAGTTAGAGTGGAAACATGGTGCTCTAACTATGCTGTATGAGATGGGTCCTGGAATGTTTATTGAGTCTTGGACATGAGAAATAATAATAGAGTACTAAATTATTCCCATTTCCACAGAGGAATGGAAACCATGTAAACATTGGTTGGAGGCATACCATAGAAAGATACTATAGGACCTAGAGTTAGTTCTACACAGACACTGCTAACTGTCACTTTTCTCACCCAGTATGCCTTGGATGCACTGATAAACATCTCTATGGGAAATTGGGGGAGGGGAGGATCTGCAAGTTGGTTTGAGGCTAGGTTCCCTATTCAATGAAACTATCTTTCTGGCCTCAAACTAGTTCTAGACCTGTGAATTTAATCATCCCACAGTGACATGTTCCTTTTATTCCACTTCCAAACTAGATTATAGTGTCTTTGTAGAAGTTCTCCTTAGAAGAGCCTTCCCAGAAGTGTTCTGGGAAGGCAATATTTTTCAGAATATGGATAAGTGAAACTATGAGGATTGAGTTGCTGTAGGTTTTTCCGGGCTATATGGCCATGTTCTAGAGGCATTTTCTCCTGACGTTTCGCCTGCATCTATGGCAAGCATCCTCAGAGGTAGTGAGGTCTGTTGGAAGTAGGAAAATGGGTTTATATATCTGTTGAGTGACCAGGGTGGGACAAAGGACTTATGTCTGGCCATATAGCCCGGAAAAACCTACAACTATCCAGTGATTCCGGCCATGAAAGCCTTCGACAATATGAGGATTGAGTCTGTGGATAAGGGAGTTTCGGTGTATGGTCTGCTGTGACTATATGGTAAGCATATTTTTTAAAAATCAACAGGGACAGCCAGGTATGAGAGCTTGACATCTAGAAAATTGTGAGTCTCAAACGCCTTAATTGTGGAAATTACCTATCACTGGCTATATCACTTGAATTCATGTAAACTAAACTTACCACAGAAAAGATGTGCCTTGAAATGCAAGCCAGTTTTCATGGAAAAGCTCAGTAAGAAGTAATATCCTAAGAATAAAGCATATTGGCAGTGTACCTAAGACGTTATTCCTCTCAGCATGTCTTCAATATAACAAGAGCTGCACATCAGAGTCTCTGCCAGAGACCAACAGTTTTTCTCTGAGAGGTATCAACATTTGTTTAAGCATATTGTTAATTTTTTATAATAACCAGCAGAGTTTGTGTCCAATTTATACACATGCTACAATTTTTATTTACGTTTATGCAATTTCTGTCTACCACCTGCCTCATTCCATTTATCTACACGGAGATGCTTGTCTTATCCCTTTTACTCAGACTTAGGCAAGCAGTAAACACAATTAGCAAAATGCACCAAATTATTTATGCTCTTTAGCCCTGAATTTATTCTGGAGCTCAGATAGGAAAATATGAATCGAACACCAAATATACTAACAGAAAGCCCTTGCCTTCATTCACTTCTTTGTCTATATGTTGATATTACAATGATTTTTGTAGTGTTGCTTCATGGCTGTCAGGAATGATATATTTCACTATCTTATTTTCTACTTAGAGATAATAGCTCTTCTTGGTCAAGTATCATAACATACCAAGAAAGCAAACTGGTGCTATGGGGCTTACAAGTTATGATGGTTTGTTTTTTTTGTCGTGTCAGGAGCGACTTGAGAAACTGCAAGTTGCTTCTGGTGTGAGAAAATTGGCTGTCTGCAAGGGGACGCCCGGATGAATTGATGTTTTTATCATCCTTGTGGGAGGCTTCTCTCATGTCCCCGCATGAGGAGCTGGAGCTGATAGAGGGAGTTCATCCGCCTCCCCCCGAATTCGAACCTGCAACTTGTCGGTCTTCAGTTCTGCCGGCACAGGGGTTTAACCCACTGTGCCACCGGGGGCTCCAGTTATGATGGTTAGATTCAAGTTCTTACAAATTCAACAGCATACTCAGTACAAAAAGATATACTATTCTTAGATATAAGAGCCTACTATTTTACAAAAAATAAGCATGAGGTGGACGCTTCACTTGCCGTTATGCTTTTAGACCCCTTTTACAATAAGCAGGTACCCATTATAGAAACTGGAGGTACCTCTCCAAAAGCATTCTATTTATATAAACTAGGGGAAAGAGGAGAAATGTTAAAATGATTTTTCTAGGTCACAATAAGATTCACAAAGTCCAAGAGCCATACTTGCCACCACCCCCACCACCCACCCCCTGGCCAATGTTTGCGTCTGCTGTAGCCTCATAGTCCTGTAATTATCCCTTCAATTTTTTTGTAAAATATGAGGATTGTGCTTCACAAAGATTCTGAATAGAATCATAGAGTTGGAAGAGACCTCATGGGCCATCCAATCCAACCCCCTGTCAAGAAGCAGGAAAATCACATTCAAAGCACCCCGACAGATGGCCATCCAACCTCTGTATAAAAGCTTCCAAAGCTCCACCACATTCCAGGGCATTCCACTACTGAACGGCTCTCACAGTCAGGAAGTTCTTACTAATGTTCAGATGGAATCACCTTTCTTGTAGTTTGAAGCCATTGTTCCGTGTCCTAGTCTCCAGGGCAGGAGAAAGCAAGCTTGCTTCCTCCTCCCTGTGACTTCCTCTCGCGTATTTATACATAGCTATCATGTCTCCTCTCAGCCTTCTCTTCTTCAGGGTAAACATGCCCAATTCTTTAAGCCTCTCCTAATAGGGCTTGTTCTCCAGAGCCTTGATCATTTTAGTCACCCTCCTCTGGACACTTTCCAGCTTGTCAATATCTCTCTTGAATTGTGGTGCCCAGAATTGGACACAATATTCTAGGTATGGTCTAACAAAGGCAGAATAGAGGGGTAGCATGACTTCCCTGGATCTATACACTATACTCCTATTTATGCAGGTCAAAATGCCATTGCCTTTTTGCTGCCACATCACATTGTTGGCTCATGTGTAACTTGTCCACAAGGACTCCAAAATCTTTTTCACACGTACTGCTCTCGAGCCATGCGTCCCCCATTCTGTATAGTGTATTTACATTACTCAATGTTTACGAATTGCTTCCCTCCCTCCCCCCCCCAAAAAAAACAAACAAATCAGAAGTGACTGCTGGTTATACCAAGAGGGGAGGGGATCTAGGGTGGAGTTACCAACCTCTACTTTAATTCTCACTTTCCATAGCATTGCTCAGTCCTAGTCCTTGTACAAGGTTCCAACCAAAAACACCAATAATTGGCAAATTTTGAAGATATTGAAAAACTAATTTCTTTTGACCTTATCATATTAGGTTATACTCTGTTTCTATCAGTATGCATACTGTAGTTTTTTGGGACTGGATGCATACTGTATTCATACAGTATGCATACTGACTCCATCACATCTGATTCTTACAATCTGAACATACTGTGATTTGACACATCATACCAGATTGGCTCCTCCCAATCCATTCACATGCTTCCCTCCATCACTTTTTTCATAATATTGTGTGGTGATGTGGTCTGGAGGTCTCAAACTAGTGTTCTCTTATGAGATTTTTGCTGATGGAATACATATTGATTTTATGATTGTACATCAAAATAGCATATCATAACCATACTAAATCTGCAGACATCGCAGAAATTGTTCGATTTCTGCAATATTTGCAGATGGAATCAGATGGATTACTGACAAATGGGGCAAACATCATATGAAAGGACTTGTTCAGAATCATGTTCAAAGAGTCTCAGAAATAGATTATAACATAGTTTGATAAGGTAATTTAGATGGCCTTCTAAGAGTACAATTATCAGGACTCCTACATCAGAAAGATGATTTGACAATTTCATGAAGACTTAGGGCCAGGATCTGACCCCAAGTTTTCTATTTATCCCAGATTATCTGGCAATGTGGGCTCATATAATCCAGTTGAAAGCAGAAAATCTAGGATCAGATCCTGGGATATAGGGCCTGTCTGGATGGACCCCTGAATTGGTATATTTTTGCATATTTAGAATATGATTCCAACATCTAGATTTTTTTTAAAAAAAAAAGTGTGATCCTTGGGTTGTTGTAGGTTTTTTCGGGCTATATGGCCATGGTCTAGAGGCATTTCTCCCGACCTTTTGCCTGCATCTATGGCAAGCAACCTCAGAGGTAGTGAGGTCTGTTGGAACTAGGAAAAAGGGTTTATATAGCCCGAAAAAACCTACAACAACCCAGTGATTCCAGCCATGAAAGTCTTCGACAATACAGTATACTATGCTTCAGATTTCTTGACGTAAGTAAAGTAATTTTAACTTTTTGTTCAACGAATTGATTTTATTATTTTCATGCCACATCCAAGGCCTGTGGTGAATTAGCTTATAAATCCCAATGTCTTCAGAATATTTCAGTATATTATAGCCTGAGTAATAAATGACAATATGGAGCATTCAGGCAAGTTACACCAGCATTACATTAATGCCAATATCTGCTGGAGGGTTATTAAGACTATATGGCCAGATTGCTAGAGGGAGGGTGGAGGAGGCAGGCTGCTAATATAAAACAGTAAAACAACAAACCAACAACCCATCCACACACCCACACTTTTCTTTTTATGGCCTGGGAGAATTATTCACAGAATTTGATTGTAAATAGAATTGACTTTCAGATCAGACACCTGAAAGCTATAAGATGGAGCCCAACCTAAGGCACAAAACTGTTTGGGATTTGCACTTAGATTTCTTTGAATAACTGTCACAGCAGTTTGCCTTAAGGCAGTGAACTGGCAGATTCTTGAACTTGACAAGGAAATGTTAATACATTGGGATATTCAGGTGATGTGTCTCCATGGTAGCAAATTTTAAAAGATTATTTCCTCATATAGACGTCCTGTTGAGGAAAAGTGGAATAGATCTAGGTAAATGTTGTACCCATTATTGATGATAAATTACTTTTCTGTGCCCTTTAATAAAAATACATTTTGCTATTCAGAGAGACCACCCATAATTCTTCAATATAGTTATTGTTGGTAGATTTATTTTAGTTATTTATTTACAGTATTTATATTCCGCCCTTCTCACCCCTTAGGGGACTCAGGGTGGATTACAGTGTACATATATATGGCAAACATTCAATGCTGATTTGACATACAACGTGTACAGACATACGCAGAGGCTATTTAACTTTTTCTGGCCGCCAGGGGAGCTGTTGCTTTCATCGTCCATCTATGACACTGATGAAGTACTCTCGCATTCTCCGCATGCTTTTGCTGGAGTGCTTTGCTGGAGTCTTTTTTATGGCCTCATAAATTAGTTAATTTAGCCTCCCCACACTAGGTGGTAACTAATTTTCCTACTTGACAGGTGCAACTGTTATTCGGGTTGCAAAGGTCAACAACAGGCTACACAATTGGTTGGAAGCCCACTCCAACCCGGGCTGGCTTCGAACTCATGACCCTTTGGTCAGAGTGATCTTAATGCAAGATACTCCACTTTGGCAGGAAAAACGAAATGCAAAGATACAAAATGGGGGACGCCTCGCTCGAGAGCAGTACGTGTGAAAAAGATCATGGAGTCCTCGTGGACAACAAGTTAAACATGAGCCAACAATGTGATGTGGTGGGAAAAAAATGTCAATGGGATTTTGGCTGGCATCAATAGGAGCATAGTGTCTAGATCTAGGGAAGTAATGCTACCCCTCTATTCTGCTTTGGTTAGACCACACCTGGAATATTATGTCCAATTCTGGGCACCACAATTCAAGAGAGATATTGACAAGCTGGAATGTGTCCAGAGGAGGGCGACTAAAATGATCAAGGATCTGGAGAACAAGCCCTATGAGGAGTGGCTTAAGGAGCTGGGCATGTTTAGCCTGAAGAAGAGAAGGCTGAGAGGAGATATGATAGCCATCTAAAGCCACAGGGAGGAGGGAGCAAGCTTGTTTTCTGCTTCCCTGGAGACCAGGACGTGAAACAATGGCTTCAAACTACAAGAAAGGAGATTCCATCTGAACATGAGGAAGAACTTTCTGACTGTGAGAGCCATTCAGCAGTGGAACCCTCTGCCCCGGAGTGTGGTGGAGGCTCCTTCTTTGGAAGCTTTTAAACAGAGGCTGGATGGCGATGTGTCAGGGGTGCTTTGAATGCAATATTCCTGCTTCTTGGTAGGGGGTTGGACTGGATGGCCCATGAGGTCTCTTCCAACTCTTTGATTCTATGATTCTATGATTACTGCAGCTGACACTCAGCCAGCTGCGCCACAATCCCGGTGCATTTAGATGGCATTTATTGAGAATGTCAATGTGTTGACTTAGGGAGACTTAGGGAGATTTTCTTAAATAAGGAATACTCAGAAGTGTTTTTGCCAATTCCTCTTACAAGGAGAGAAAATAAAGTTAAGTAGTAAGATACAAGCAAAGTTTTTTTAAAAAAGAAGTAAGTAAGTAAGTCACAGGCCATTGAATGGTTCAAAGCAATTGTAGTGACTCAATTCTATCAGGCAATATTAGCAATCAGTGTTGTTGTAAGAACAGTGGTGTGCATTAGCCTTGGCAAAAGTATGTCTCAGGAGAACAAAAAAGTAGTACATCCATGCTGAGTTTTCTTGTTTGTTTGTTTTTTAATCCCAGGGAAAACCTGGATTAATTGGCTTACTCCAGGTTTAATTGCATCAGCTTGTCAAAGCTAATGGAATTGCTACACTGCATTAAATGGCAGCATAGATAGGCCATGATTCTGCCATCCTCATTTTGCAGTGGGTATTTTTATAGCTTCATAGTCAGAACAGGAAAAAAAATCCACATGACAACAGCAACATGCAGTTGAGTACACAGGTCAATGGCAAATGTTCCTTTAGCTAGTTACCTTGATCTCAGTTCATTTAATATCCCTTTCTTCCAATTAAAGTACTAGGACATGTGTTTTCATTTACAGCCTTTACTGTCTTTGACATGAGGAATAAATTCCAGAGATTTCACATTAACTAAAGAGCACTTATTTAATACCTTAAATACATGAACTCCAGAGAAGATGACACCTCCTTTGTGGCTTCTGCCAAATCTATTTGATGGGTGTATCAAGTGCAGCCAATTTTTGTTGAAACACTTGCATAAGAAGTGCTTTCTTTGGAGGATAAACACATTGTATTACTTTTCAATGCAGTCATACATGCCAGGATGCTGAGATGTTCACTTTTCTATCACTTACAAAAGAAAAGGTGTTGGTCTTATTTATGAATACACAACCCAGATAAATTTCTTGACACTGTAGCTGGATCACAGGAAGGGTAAAGACCAGAGTTTCACAAAGTTGCTATTCTCTGCTACAGTTCTCAGAATCCACAAAAGACTAGTTTTGCTCCTTTGAGTATTTGTATCCTATTGCTAAATTCAGGGGATACCAATCTCAAATCATGAGGAATGGATGAACGAAAAGTTAAGGATTCACTTTATGTATTATTATTTTTTTTAAAGGAGTTCTCAAAATTTTATAAAACTCTATGGTGGCATCACCTTAGTGTTGCCATAGGTTGGATAGAACCTGAGAGTCCATAACAGCAATGTTGTAATATTTGGCATGTTTCTGACAAAAATAGGGCAGTGATGGTAGACTGTAGTTATGAAGGACCTCTTCATAGAGGGGTTTTGCAGCCCCATTTTTGCAGTTTTAGCCAGGCCTGGATGCAGAATGCCGAGTGTTACAGATTGGCCCACCTTTAAAAGTTAGTGTGTAAAGAATTGGTTTAAAAGGCAGAAATGAGGCCCAGCTTGCTGAAGCTAAGCAGAGATTAGGGATGGAGCAATCATGTAAGCATCTAAGGCAGATCAAACGCCTGATTGGCTGATAGACATTGGAGGGAAAAGCTCAGTAACTGGAGATGGGTGGAGCCAGAGCCAAAGGAAGAAGACAGCAGCCATTTTAAGATCAGTTAGAAGATTGGGATGGAAGAAGAAGGGAGTTAGGAGATTGGGATGGAAGAAGAAGGGAGTTAGGAAATTGGGATAGAAGAAGGAGCTAGGAGTCGGAAGGGAAGGAAGAGATTTGGGAACTGTAATTTGTAATAGGAAATATACTTTTTTGAGGAATAACAGTTAATAGGCCTCTATAGTGTTTTAGAGTGCCGTGAAAGGAAAGGAAATTTCAAAAGCTTTTAAAGGATTCCTGTTTGAATTTCTATGTGTGGAACTTTATTTAGAGAAACTCAAGAATATAAGTACCATCCTCTGTATTGAAGAAAAGCCTGACTGCAAACTGCAACCATTAAGCTTATTGACTGCTCAAAATAAACAACAATTTATTGTTGTGGAGTGCCGCAGGGTTCCGTCCTGGGCCCGGTCCTGTTCAACATCTTTATTAATGACTTAGATGAAGGGCTAGAAGGCATGATCATCAAGTTTGCAGACGACACCAAATTGGGAGGGAGAGCCAATACTCCAGAGGACAGGAGCAGAATTCAAAATGATCTTGACGGATTAGAGAGATGGGCCAAAACTAACAAAATGAAGTTCAACAGTGACAAATGCAAGATACTCCACTTTGGCAGGAAAAACGAAATGCAAAGATACAAAATGGGGGACGCCTGGCTCGAGAGCAGTATGTGTGAAAAAGATCTTGGAGTCCTTGTGGGCAACAAGTTAAACATGAGCCAACAATGTGATGTGGCAGCAAAAAAGTACTCATCTGCTTAATAAACATTGTCTTTATTATATGTTTCATTAGGTATATATTTTCTGTCATTTTTCTATATTTCTTTTAGAGTTAAAAGAATTATTAGAATGTTCATAATGGTGCAACAAGACTGAAACCAGATCTTCAGATCTCATTAACAGGTTTTAATCACAAAGCAGCAAGCAGGTAGTTAGTCATTGAAGATCTTAATATTATACTGGTGTTTCCAAAATTATTAACTCCATTCATACATCCTTCCATTCATTCCCACACATCATTATATCAAATCCACATTTATCAAATCTACAATGATATTTTTTCATGACATTATATGGCAATGTAGATCCAGCTCCAGCTTTTCTTTATTATAGTCCCCAGGGTATTGCAATTATTTAAATCCTAAACTTTTTTGTTGAACACAGAAGCTTTACAACCTTCACATGAGCACCTCTGAAAAAGAGGTTGTCATTTACACCATACTGAATGTCAGTCCCTTCTCCCTGTTCTGTCCTCGATCCTCAGAGCGAAAGGGGGGTAATATGCATTAATTGTATATTTCCTTATCCCATGAAAATATGAGTGCAGCACTCTGAATGCATAGACACTAGGCTGGGTAACCACAGAAAAATTTGGTTCTAAACTCGTTTCGTTTTTAGGGGGCCCTTGCGTTTCGTTTTTTAAAAGAATTCCAAAATTTTCCTTTAAAAAAGTTTGAAATATATGAAATTTCGTAAAATTATGAATCGATTTGTTAATGGCGGACGCGATTGCGCAATATGCTAAAAACCCTCCAAATGGGACAGGGGGAACTTCTCCCTCTGTTGTTGACTGTTGTTGTGATAATTTATTTTTTATCACTGATAAAACAAACAACTATAAAACTTGCCCCAAACATACGGAAATAATTACGAAACAATTACGAAACAATTTCAAAACAATTTTGAACCAATTACGAAACAATTACGAAACAATACGAAATAAATTGGAAAAATTGTTTTGATTTTTAATTACTCCTCACAGTAGTCCTGCATGGCTCAATATTGGATCGTAAGCTAATTTAAATACGAATTAATAACAAATTACGAAATTAATGAATGAAACCGCCCAAGCCTAATAGACACCCCTGTTTAAAACTCCAGCTCTCTGTGTGGAAGTGAAAAGTGGCTAAGCTAGTACTAGAAGTCCTATGATGCAATCACTCCCTCCCACACATTGCTTCAGTGTGTGGAAGAGGTAGCTTTTATAATAACACACACTGCTTTTAAAGTTCTTCTCAGTTACCATTCAAAAATAGTTTACCAGGCAATATTTGGGTGATATTGAAAGAGGCTGTTTCTGTTTTTAAAGAAACACATATCAAGCAGAGATGGCTATGTCAATTTTCAATTTCTTTGGAGTGTCTTGGTTTTCCACTTCTATATTTAGTTTGTTCTTAAGCTTTTTTTTTAAAAAAAAATATTTGTATGAATATTTCTTGACACACTTTTTAAAAACGCAGTTTTGTGTGCACTGTTGTCTAATAGACACTTGTTTTGCAAGCACTGTTACTGATAGAATGCCTTTTGGTTTTCTCATTTTCATTTATATACATATTTTGAGTGCAGTTTTATTTGTCATGTGCAAAAGTATATACATTTTTAATTGGCCATCTCAACTGCAAAATTCTGAATGAAAGGATAATCAAATTGTGCTTCCCATATTTGTTCAAAAATCCAAAATAAAATACAACAAAATTCCCAATAAAATACAAATTAAATTGATTTGAATGTGATTTTCCTGCTTCTTGGCACGGGGTTGGATTGGATGGCCCATGAGGTCTCTTCCAACTCTAATTCTATGATTCTATTATTTTCCCCACTTTTCTAAATCTAAAGAATATGTAATTCTAAATCTAAAGCATATGTAATCAAATATACATATGCGACAGACCTTAAGGAGAGCTGGTATAAGATCTTCTTTAGATGGTATCTAACACCAGAAATTTTGGCAAAAATTAACAAGGGCAAAACGAAAGACCTATGTTAGAAATGTGAAAAAGAAAAAGGCAACTTCATTCACATGTGGTGGGGCTGCAGAAAAATTAAAAATTATTGGTTAGAAATACATAAAAAATGGAAAAGATTCTAAAATTTAACCCAAAGCCGGGGACATTACTGCTGGGAATATCGGACACTAAAATAGAAAAAAAAGATAAAATATTTTTTTCTATCTAATTGCAGCTGCTAGGATGACCCTAGCAAAAGTATGGAAAACAAAGGAAATCCCCACAATAGAGCAGTGGATAGTGAAAATAATGGACATAATTAGTATGGATATACTGACACAAAGAATTTCGCACAGTCATACAAAACCTCAAAAAACTAATTGGAAAGCAGTTTTAGATTTTGTAAAGGAAGAGAACAAAGAGATATATATTATGGACCTGTAGTTGAAATCCAAGGAAAATATAATTAAGAAGACAATAACAAAAGTAAGCGAAGACAATAATATTGTTTGTGTAAGAGCGTATACGATTTCTCAGATAAGATTATGTAAAAAAACATGTATAGGTATAAACAAGGACAAACATGTATAATCGGTACGATAGGTGGAGACAACCTGGGTAGTCCTGGAAGTACAATACCACTCCCTTCCCCAACGCAAATTACCCTCCCTCTCCCCTTTCTATCTAGTGTACCCTCTCCTCCCCCTGTCACTCTCACCCCTATCACTTATTCCCACCCCAATGCCTATATAACCTCCCTCCCTTTTTTCCTCCCCCTCTCTTTTTTATTGTAAATTTGAAAAACCTAATAAATATATATAATATATATTTAAAAAAGCATATGTAATTAATTGAAGCAGGTCTTAGACTTTGTTCTAAATCTACATCTGGAAACAAAATACTGGGAGGTGAGAGAAAACTGATTGACTGGTGCTTTAAAAGTCACAATGTATTGGTGACATTGTCTCTTGTATACTCTGAACCCCAGGTGGGAGCCCCTGGTGGTGCAGTGGGTTAAACCACTGAGTTGCTGAGTTTATTGACTGAAAGGCTGCAGGTTCGAATCCAGTAAGCGGTGTGAGCTTCCGCTGTCAGCCCCAGCTTCTGCCAACCTAGCAGTTCAAAAACATGCAGTTCCCTGCTCTGGCGGGAAGGTAACGATGTGCCATGCAGTCATGCCAGCCACATGACCTTGGAGGTGTCTACGGACAACGTTGGCTCTTCAGCTTAGAAATGGAGATGAGCACCAACCCACAGAGTTGGACATGACTGGACTTAATGTCAGGGGACAACCTTTCCCTTTATCTATATTCTGAACACTTTTCAAATGCTGATTTAGCACATTCATCACTCTTGTGTTAATTCTGCTCCCTTAGAAATCTTGCAATGGGAAGTAGAATCGCATACTAAGGCCTTTTCTCTACTGCCCTATCCCAGGATCTGATCTCAGATTATCATTTTATCCCAGATTATCTGGCAGTGGAGACTCATATAATCAGTTCAAAACAGATAACCTGAGATCAAATCCCGAGATATAAGGGCAGCCTTAGTTTCAAAATTATAAAATGTTATAAAATTTAAAATGTTTCTCATAATTTGTTTATAATTTTGGCAATCTGCTGGTAAATGCCATTCTAATTTTTCAATCATTGGATAGAACAGTAATGTCATTGTTCTTTCTGTTTCAAACTTGCATGCAAAGAAAGCATGAAAATGACTCCTGTTAATTCTTCTTGTGCTACAGAATATACAGAAAACAAGAGATTGTTAAACTGGATGTGGCATAATAATTAAAATCACATTCTGTATAGTGAGTGGAAGATTCACCATTTCCATTCAATGCCATGAAGAGAGATTCAGGGCCCTTCTACACTGCCATGTAACCCAGTTCAAAGCAGATAATCTTTGTAGAAGGGACCTCAGCTCCAGATACTAACCAATGCTATATAGGTATTTGCAGCAGGTGGTAAGTGGTTTGCTTTTCTCCACACTCGCATGTCGTGGATTCCACTTTATAGCCCCATTTCTTAAGATTGGTTCTGCATCTTGTGGTGCCAGTGCACAGTATGTTCAGCGCCTTCCAAGTTGCCCAGTCTTCTGTGTGCCCAGGGAGGAGTCTCTCATTTGGTATCAGCCATTGGTTGAGGCTCTGGGTTTGAGCCTGCCACTTTTGGACTCTCGCTTGCTGAGGTGTTCCAGCGAGTGTCTCTGTAGATCTAAGAAAACTATTTCTTGATTTAAGTCATTGACGTGCTGGCTGATACCCAAACAAGGAATGAGCTGGAGATGTCTCTGCCTTGGTACTTTCACTATTGCCTGCTACTTCCCGGCGGATGTCAGGTGGTGCAATACCGGCTAAGCAGTGTAATTTCTCCAGTGGTGTAGGGCACAGACACCCTGTGATAATGTGGCATGTCTCATTAAGAGCCACATCCACTGTTTTAGTGTGGTGAGATGTGTTCCACACTGGGCATGCGTACTCAGCAGCAGAGTAGCATAGCGCAAGGGCTTCACTGTGTCTGGTTGTGATCCCCAGGTTATGCCAGTCAGCTTTCTTTTGATATTGTTTCTACCGCCCACATTTTGCTTGATGTTCAGGCAGTGCTTCTTGTAGGTCAGAGCACAGTCCAGAGTGACTCCCAGGTATTTGGGTGCGCTGCAATGCTCCAGTGGGATTCCTTCCCAGGTAATCCTCAGAGTTTGGGATGCTTGTCTGTTCTTAAGGTGAAAGGCACATGTCTGTGTTTTAGATGGATTAGGGATCAGTTGGTTTTCCCTGTAATAGGAAGTAAGAGCACCTAGAGCTTCGGAGAGCTTCTGTTCAACCATCTCAAAGCTCCCTGCTTGAGCGGTAATGGCATGATCATCAGCATAGATGAAACTCTCTGTCCCTTCTGGCAGTGGATGATCATTTGTGTAAATGTTGAACATTGATGGAGCAAGCACGCTCCCCTAAGGCAGGCTTTTTTTAGCATATAGGAGGGTTACCATTTGGAACAGTAACCTTCCTATATGCTAAAAATATTATATTTCCTAATTTTATACTATCTTTCCCATAGAACGATTCTAACATTAACTAGTTCACTGTATGGCATTAAATGTAAGGTTTTGGCTGAGCCTCAAGAAAACACATAATTATATTTGCAATATTTATTTACTGTCAGATTCTAAAGGCACCGTCACAACATTAAGCAACTTTATACGACATGCCAGAAGAATAAATGCACTACTTAAGCAATTCACTGACGCTTGATTACTGTTTCTGTCAAACAGCTTTAATTGAATCATGAAATGACTGAAAACCCTTCGTGAATGTCTAAATACCCTTTGTTGCTATTCATTCAACTTTCAACACCAGGACTGTGGAGAATGCAGCTATTTTTAACACCTTTATACATATTTACACATGCAAGGCCACCTACTTCACTGCAAAAGAACATTGCCACCTACTTTTCTCAGCAGCGGTAATGAGGTTAAGCATGTAGCCAGGCTAATGGGGATGTTTGGATGCAAATATAAATACAGATTTATATGTTTCCAAATCCATTAAAAATAGAATTTTAAGTTGCAAAGTCAACTGTTCAGCTTGAGAAAAATCTCAGGTTTATACAGTTACCTAGGTAACCTTGATTTTTCCATCTTGTCCAAGAACACATACATATGAAACTTGTGTCATGTTTAAATTCTTGGGCATTTTGTCTCCTGGAGGCTTCTCTTAGAGTCACCAGTGGTACAACCCTTGACATCCATAAGATGGGAACTCTAAAATATGAGCTTGTTAAGAAATATATAGGGAGCAAGGAGAGAAGGGGGCATCATGATTTTGCAACTTGACTAGATTCCAAATGTCTCTACCCTGCCTCTGAACTTGTATGAAAACTATTGCTCTTACTTTAAGTTCCTCTCAGCTTGGTCCAGAAATTTGATCCAGAATTCCTTTCATTTAGTTCTTTTTGTAGAGGCTTCTTTTCACATAAAGGTCTAAACTGATGTAAACAACACAATTTAATTGGTTTAAAATCTCCTCCATTTTAGTTTAAGTCCTAGACGTCAAATATTATCTACGCAGAAATAAGAAACCATTCCAACATAAAGTCTTCTAAGGGTGTTTCTAGACAGGGATTAAACCCATGAGAAAATGGGTTTAAGAAACCTGCTTCATCATGGGTTTAAGCAATCTTCTTCATTTCCGTGCCTTTTCCAAAAACCCAGGCTTTCCTGGCATGTGCGTGGGGGTGTCTCCTTGCCTTCCAGAAGGGCATGGGGCTATCCTCACCCCCCATTTCCTGGCACATAATTTCTATGCACCAGGAGGCCTGCTAGAGAGGTATAATAGTGGCCTGGTAAGTTTTCTTTTATTTTAAAGGCTTTGTGGGGGGCACCCTCTCACTTTTCTGGGCTCATGGAGCCTGAAGAAGTAAAATGGGAAGTGGGGACTGACCCCTGGATAATTACGAGACTACTTAGGAGTAAGTCCTCACAGGCCCCAAACCCCGTTACACCCAGGCCTATCAAATTAATTCAGGACAAAGCAGGGTTTACCTGCTTTGTTCCAAATTGATTCTCTTTTACTGGATGCCTCCAGTAAAAGTCTGACAGGGTCCGTATTTTGCACTCTATCTGGAAGGATCCTAAGTTAGCAAGAAGTAAAGAACAAAAGCTTTGGAGGGAAGGAAACTGAACTTCCCACACTGTGGTGGATGAATGTTGCACCTTAATGTGGCCTTGCTTCAGGTTAACCTAAATTGAGGGAGAGCTCAAATTTTACCCTGGATCCTGGCTTTTCCATGACATAGGGGCTTCCTCCTCTTTCCCTTTCCTCTCCTTTGGCTAACATAAGCCAGAGTCCTGAGGAGCAAGTTGTTGGTATACCACAGCTGGCAACTATCACAACATGGGGTAAGTGGATCTCATGTGGCTACTCAGCTGTGCCAAACTATATTCAGCACAACTGACTAGTAGGGAACCCCTCTCACATCAGAGGCAGTTGAGCAAGTCCCACATCTCATCCAGCCTATGGACTGAGAATAATAGGGAAAACACACACTGGATGCTCAGTGCTAACTGAATATTTTATTCATCCCTAGAAGAATAGAGGTTGTCCAAGTTACAAACGAGATAGGTTCTGTAGGTGTGCTCTTAAGTTTAATTATGTATGTCAAAACAGGTACCTTTTTAAAGTGTAACTCCAGTCTAGATAGATAGATAGATAGATAGATAGATAGATAGATAGATAGATAATATAGGGAAAGGTTGAACCCCTGTAATAGATTGGCTATGTCTGGTGTATGAGGATTAGCCCTGAAACGGTTCAATTCGTTCCTCCGGGACCAGAGACAGAGGGTGGAGTGGTTAGGCCAAAGCTCTGAGAGCTCCTGCCTTTGCTGTGGAGTTCCCCAGGGTGCTATCCTCTCGCCCCTGTTATTTAACATCTACGTCCGACCACTTGCTGGACTGGTGCGGAGCTTTGGCATAGAGTGCTACCAGTATGCAGATGATACCCAGCTACTCTTGCGTCTCGAACCTGGGACAACCGCGATTCCTGAGAACTTTAGGCTGTGTTTGGAAGCAGTGATGAGTTGGCTGCGAGCGAGCAGACTAAAAGTGAATCCTGCAAAAACTGAGATACTCTGGCTCGGCCAGCCGCCAGAATTAATCCAGTCTCTGCCTGATTTCGATGGGGAAGCTCTGGTTCTGTCTGCCACTGTTAAAAGCCTTGGGGTTGTGTTGGACTCATCGCTGATGATGGAGGCCCAGATCACTGCCATAAGTAAGCAGGCCTTTTTTCATCTTCGCAGGCAAGGAAATTGGCATCCTACCTTTCGGTAGAAGCATTGGCAACAGTAATCCACGCAACAGTCACCACTAGGTTGGACTATTGCAACGCCTTATATGCCGGCCTTCCAAAGTCAACAACCCAGAAGATTCGGATGGTCCAAAATGCAGCAGCCAGGCTGCTAGCGGGATCATCTATGAGATCCCATATTACACCATTCTGCAACAACTGCATTGGCTACAAATAGAACATTGGATCTCTTACAAGATACTGATCCTGACATTTAGAACTCAAAATGGCCAAGGACCTTTATATCTTAGGGACCGCCTCATTCCTTTTTTCCATCAGTGGTCACCTCGATCCACCCAGGAAAATCTCCTATACATACCGGGCCCTAGGGAGGTACACCTGGAAGCTACAAGGCGCAGAGCTTTTTCGACCTGTGCTCCAATTCTGTAGAACTCATTGCCTCCATACATCAGATCTAATTTGCCAAATAGTCACTGTTGAATGTTTTTATGTTGACTGTTTTTATATTGTGTAAATGCTATTTTAGACTGTAAGTCGCTCAGAGCACCTTTGGAGAGCGACTAATTAAGAAATAAAGTGAAGTGAAGTGAAGTGAAGTGAAGTAATGTTTACTTCACTGTCTGTGGCACTGTTCAGAAGATTTCACCTCACTCTCTGTCCCTGGGATAATTGGAATTTGAAAAATGTGGCTTGTTTTGAAAATAATGATTGGTGATAAAACTTTGATGGAGACAGAGGGGTAGATTTCTTTCACTTCCTGTTGTCTCACCCCCATTCTTAACAATGAGTCATTTGTAAATCAGATGTTTGTAACTCAAGGACTGTCTATATCCCTACTACCCACAGAAAACAAACAAATGGAATCCTCTGTTTTCCTGATACCCTCCTATTCTGACAGATAAATAAAATCATGAACCAAAGTCATATTTGGGTGGATTGGGGTATACTTGTATGTTTAAAGGAGACCTATTATTTGTTAATCAGTGATATATAAGACATGCCTATAAGATATGCAGTTGATCCGATGCCATAGTTTCAATAAGACACTTATCAAAATGCCAGCATAAATTCCTTATTGCAGAAGTGTAACTTACAAATGTAGAATTTACATAGTAGACTATAGTACTGCAGGGCCTTAGTTTAATTAGGCAGTCTAATTGGAATTTGCTTTCTTTATATCACCCAACAAAAGTAGAACAAAAATAGCAGTGTGCTATGTTCATTATTCATTTACTTCAGGGTAAATATCCAATGGAGCTAACAACAGTTGCACTGCTGGGATTTGTGCTAAATAAGATTTATCTTCAAGTCACATGATATTTCTGTGTGATCACTTTATTAGTTCCTATTTATCTGAATACTAGCAATATACTCATCAGGTGGCATCAAGAATGCTTTATTTAAGGGATTTAGGAATGATGAAAAGTATCATTTGATTTTGATTTTTTGTAAGAACTACCAAAAATGACAAACCCCTTAATTTAAAAAAAAAAACAGTTTGTAAGAAGGTTTGCATTAGTATTAAATGGTCTCTCATTTTTGTTGCAAGTCAACTTGACTCCCTGTTTGGATAAAGGCCAGCTATAAATTAAACAAGTAAATTGAATGAATAAATATTAAACAAGTAGATCTTCCCACCAAGGCAAAGGGCTTTCAGTGTTTTGTTCATAAAAGTCTAACTTTCAGTCCCTGTTGTAGTACAGCATGATAGTAACATTACTACTACTGGTAGAAGGGAGAAGAGGGCTGCGCAGGTGTTGGAGGAGAAGCAGCAACGAAAGCGGATTAGAGACATATTCGGCTCCAACTGATTCCGAGTCCTTCGAGGGTTTCTCAGATTGTGAAATGGGGGAAGGAGAGGAAAG
Organism: Anolis sagrei ordinatus; assembly: GCF_025583915.1. NCBI lineage: Eukaryota > Metazoa > Chordata > Lepidosauria > Squamata > Anolidae > Anolis > Anolis sagrei. Next base: position 136,112,788 of record NW_026847438.1, on the reverse strand, counting down.
CAGGGGAGTTAAGCGAGCTACTAGAGAACAAGAATCAGATGAGGAGATCCAAAGGAAGCGTGTCCATGATTTACTTAGCGCTCCAACAGAAGATGAAGACTTTGTGGGTTTTGAAAGGAGTGATGGGACTGGGAGTAACGATGGGGAGGAGGATGCTTTAGACTGGACCTTTGTGCAGGAGATTAGGGACATCTGTACTCAGCCAAATCCAGTGATGACTTTGAGGGGTTTGCAGAGGACTGGCAATCTGGGGAAGACCTAAGTCTTGAAAGACGCTGGCAAAGGTGGAGAGATGGCACCTTTGCAGAAAGGCAGGGAATGGGGCAGCTGAAAGTGATGATGAAAGGGTGAGGAGCAGTTCATCCTCTGATGAGGAGTTATAGGATATAAGTTGGTTTGAATTCAATGGGTCTTTGCAGAAGGCAAAGTGTCTTATCGGGTTTGGATCTTTGTTACTGTCATTACTCTCAAGTTTGGGTCCTTGGACTACAGATCTCCGTAACTTCTGGCTGGATCTCCGTAAGTGCTGACTTCAACCTCCCTTTTGACTCTGGACTGTGTTTTGACGACGACTTTGTTTTTTGGACTGCTTCAACCCATTTTGGATGTGCCTGGACTTTGGACTGTTTTTGGACTTCGATTTTGCATGCTCCCACCTTGTTTTCTTGTGCTTTTTGGACCTTTTGAATTTCAAGCAGATTGCTATAACTTTTTGTTATCCCAGATTATACTCCGGTATTATCCAGATTATATTTAAATTGGGTTTTTTGCTTAGCGGTTGCTATAGACTTTTAGTTTGTGCTAGAGACACTGAAGCAAGTGTCTCTAAAGCCTTTTTGTGTTTAATAAACCTGTGTTTGGACCTTTTATACTGTGTTTGGCATTCTTGAGGCTTCTGAGTCTTGACAATGAGAGTGAATATTTTTAGTATCCACTCACCAAAATTTGCAGATTTTTTTCATGTTAAGTTAGTTTACAGATAACTTGAGGCTTTAGGAATCTGAGGCAAATGGCAAGAAAAACTAGACATGAAACATTGTTTCATCTCTATCTAATACATCTATAGATAATATAAACCAAAGGAGGAACAAGAGGATGGGATAAACTTTCAACCATAGAGTTGGAAATCTGAACATTAGGAAGAACTTCCTGATTGTGAGAGCTGTTCAGCAGTGGAACTCTCTGCCCCGGAGTGTGGTGGAGGCTCCTTCTTTGGAAGCTTTTAAGCAGAGGCTGGATGGCCATTTGTCAGGGGTGGTTTGAATGCAATATTCCTGCTTCTTGGCAGGGGGTTGGACTGGATGGCCCATGAGGTCTCTTCCAACTCTTTGATTCTATGATTCTATGATTCTATGAAATTGGCCCAGATGGTAGAAATAATAATTTTTTTGTACCCTGCCTCCATCTCCCCGGAGGGACTCAGGGCAACTTACATGGAGACAAGCCCAATCAACAATTTTTTAAAAATTAACAATTACAAAATGATCACCTTTAGTCAATCATTCACTATCAGTTTGAGCTTGACCCATCAGGTTGCTGTGTGAATGAAGGGGGGAACTCATTAGAAAAAATGTGGAAGATGAATGTAACAAATAAATAGTAACATAAATGAATGAACAAATAATAGATAAACATTCATTCATGCCAGGCATTTTCTTTTGTTGATCTTTCTTCAAATTTATTTTTCTTCATTAACATTCACTCATTCAGTATTCCAGCATCTTCTTTTGTTGATCCTTCTTCATGTTTACAAATGTGACACAGAACTTTGCATTATACAGTGAATACTTCTTCAAAAAATATATATTAGTATTCTATGCAGTATTCCTAAGATTGTGGCAGGCTGTTCTGAAAGGAAGAATTTAAGACAAAGTCAGATTTTGATGGATCAAGGCCCAGCATCTACTGTTTTACTAATGCCGTTTTGAAGCAGACTAAAATTATGCTATTATAGCTTCTTATGATTTTACTGTAGCTTCTAGAAATAGTAAATGAAGTAACCGTGCAAAGTACAGCCTTGGCTTTGACTAAATCCGTAAATCAGAATACATGAATAAAAACTACCTCTCAGCAGCTTGAAAATTAAGTTGAGGGTGTAACAAGGAAACATTGATGTCATTAAAAAAGGTTACCCAACTGAAGTCTCAGACAAGCTTCAGAAGGAAGTAGGGAAAAAAATCAAGAAATGTGAGCCAAACTATTGGTTTTGGCATCTCTGACAGCTGAACAGATTTCCCCCATGTAAATCCCATTGAAACCAATGTAGTTTAAATTAGTTCCAATTAATTAAATCAGTTTAAATTGATTCTAATTGTAGATATGGGTTCTTTGTGTTACATCTGTTAAATAGATGGAATTATTACCCACCTATAATTCTTATGGATACTTGTATTAAACATAAAAACAAAATTTCCTGTCATTTTTGGCAAGGCACAATAGTGTTTCTGAATAAATTTCTTCTTCCTATGTCTTCGGCACACAAACACAAAATGTCAAGGTGGGATGCAGCTAGGGTGGGGAAGAGTAACAATATGGGTGCTTCTTTTGTTTAACAAAGTCTAGTGATTACTTATTTGTTGAAGTTGGCAGTGAGTGTATATAAGAGATGTGGGTAGAATTCCTTCCTACCATTTCTACCATTTGTTTCATGCCTTTTGTTTCTTCAGAAGTGGTTCAATTCATTCCTCCGGGACCGGAGACAGAGGGTGGAGTGGTTAGGCCAAAGCTCTGAGAGCTCCTGCCTTTGCTGTGTAGTTCCCCAGGGTGCTATCCTCTCGCCCCTCTTATTTAACATCTACGTCCGACCACTTGCTGGACTGGTGCGGAGCTTTGGCATAGAGTGCTACCAGTATGCAGATGATACCCAGCTACTCTTGCGTCTCGAACCTGGGACAACCGCGATTCCTGAGAACTTTAGGCTGTGTTTGGAAGCAGTGATGAGTTGGCTATGAGCAAGCGGACTAAAAGTGAATTCTGCAGAAACTGAGATACTCTGGCCTGGCCAGCCGCCAGAATTAATCCAGTCTCTGCCTGATTTTGATGGGGAAGCTCTGGTTCCGTCTGCCATTGTTAAAAGCCTTGGGGTTGTGTTGGACTCATCGCTGACGATGGAGGTCCAGATCACTGCCATAAGTAAGCAGGCCTTTTTTCATCTTCGACAGGCAAGGAAATTGGCATCCTACCTTTCGGTAGAAGCATTGGCAACAGTAATCCACGCAACAGTAATCCACGCAACAGTCACCTTATATGCCGGCCTTCCAAAGTCAACAACCCAGAAGATTCGGATGGTCCAAAATGCAGCAGCCAGGCTGCTAGCGGGATCATCTATAAGATCCCATATTACAACGATTCTGCAACAACTGCATTGGCTACCAATAGAACATCGGATCTCTTACAAGATACTAATCCTGACATTTAGAGCTCAAATTGGCCAAGGACCGCCTCATTCCTTTTCTCCATCAGTGGTCACCTCGATCCAGCCATGAAAATCTTCTATATATACCGGGCCCTAGGGAGGTACACCTGGAAACTACAAGGTGTAGAGCTTTTTCAACCTATGCTCCAATTCTGTGGAACTCATTGCCTTCATACATTAGAGCAATGTTGGAGTTGCGACCTTTTGTAAAGGCACTCAAGACTTGGCTGTTTGGTTGTGCATTTAAGTAATCAGATCTAATTTGCCAAATAGTCACTGTTGAATGTTTTTATATTGTGTAAATGCTATTTTAGACTGTAAGTCGCTCGGAGCACCTGGTGGAGAGCGACTAATTAAGAAATAAAGTGAAGTGAAGTGAGGTGAAGAAGTATGAAATGAAAAGGCTCCTTCCTACATGAAAATCCAAACTAGCCTCCTTGCCTTGGAAAAAAAATGTGTGTGTGTGGTTGAGCATGCAGGCAGGCCTGGAGTTCAGCTGCAGGCATGCTCTGGCTCTGCCTGCAAGCACCGCCACACACATTCTTGGAGAGTATGGTGGGACGTGTGTGGCGGGGCATTCAGGGAGTCCCAGAGCATGCCTGCTGCTGAGTGCCTCTTATTCTAGAGTAAGAGGCACTTGGCTGCAGGCGCTGGCAGATATGTGCACTTTTCATGTCTGCCTGCATGTCCTGCCACTCACGTACTATCTTTCCAAGGAGACTGCATGTGTGGCAGGGCATTCAGGCAGGCCCAGAAAATGCCTGCCAGTGCCTACAGCCAAGTGTCTCTTACTCTAGGTGGCTGGAACAAAGCGACCTGGAGAAAAAACCAAATTACAGTTTAAACAACACCCACTTGGGAAATTCCCAAGTATTCATATTTTTAAGTTCCAATTTTCAGTTCAATGCTAGTTGATAAAACCACAGTTTTAATATTTGCTAATATCTCCTTTACTCAGGGAGCTAGCCAATTTACCACAGTAGGTTCACTTTCTGAACTGGTAGGTACCTTGATCTAAAACAGCAGCAATGAGATTGCATTGTGGTTTGCTGCCAGCCCTAAAAGCCCGTTTCTTCCTTCCCCTTAAGACTGTAAATTGTCATGTTTCGTTGGTTTTTTGCCATCTTTGAGAACGTGTGGACCAGTAATCAAACTTACATGTGCAGTAGTCCCCCCATATTACTGAAGGTGAGGGATGCAGAGCCATGACTAAAGTGGCTCTGCATCCCTCTGGGTAAACTTGAAGGATACACAGGGTTTTTTTTAAAATATATAAATTGCAAAGATTTTTTAAACCCAAGAAGCATTTCTAAGTCCTCTAGTGTAATTCTATAGTCAACATCTAGTGGAAAAATAAAATTCTGTTCTTGTATAGAGAAGCAGAGGCAGTGGCAAATACAATAATCCAGAAATAATAAAATCCACAAATGCTTAACCTGCAAATGCGAAGGGGCAGTTATAATACCAAATGCAATGTGTTGTCATTATTAGACAACTAGAAGTCCACAATTGATAGTTGGAGGGCTTCACTTGTTTGAGGAAGCTGTCAATGCCAATTAGAAGTCTGTGCTTAAGTGCAGATAGAGAAAGAAGGGGAGCTGCTGTTTCTATGTTGCACATTAGAAACTGTAATATCAATTCATTAATGTTTGCATGTTAACCCAAACAGATGAAATAGCTTAATGTATTAATCTGTGGTAATTGATTTGTTTTTAAGTTATTCATTTTCAACACAACCATAGGATTTACAGAAAATGGCCTGTGAGCTGTCCTTATTGAACCCTATAGACATGCTTTTTAATGACTCCTTCAAACATACTCGTTTTGTCATTTTGTCTTTCTCAAACTAACATGAGCAGGACATGGTGGGATTTATAGTGCAATGTATCTGGAAACTCTCAAGACAGGGAAGGTTGTCTTTAAGCATGATATCTTGCAGCTCTGATCTGCATTTCTTCTCACCACACTACCAATATACATGCTATGCACTCACACTACAAATGTAATGCATTTATTGTCGAAAGCTTTCATGGCTGGAATCACTGGATTGTTGTAGGTTTTTCTGGGCTATATGGCCATGTTCTAGAGGCATTTCTCCTGACGTTTCGCCTGCATCTATGGCAAGCATCCTCAGAGGTAGTGAGGTCTGTTGGAAGTAGGAAAATGGGTTTATATATCTGTGGAATGACCAGGGTGAGACAAAGGACTTTTGTCTGCTGGAGCTAGGTGTGAATGTTTCAACTAACCACCTTGATTAGCATTTAATGGCTTGGAAGTGCCTGGGGGATCTTTTGTTGAGAGTGATTTGATGTGCCTGATTGTTTACTCTCTGTTGTTTTGCTGTTGTAATTTTAGAGTTTTTTAATACTGGTAGCCAGATTTTTTTCATTTTCATGGTTTCCTCCTTTCTGTTGAAATTGTCCACATGCTTGTGGATTTCAATGGCTTCTCTGTGTAGTCTGACATGGTGGTTGTGAGAGTGGTCCAGCATTTCTGTGTTCTCAAATAATATGCTGTGTCCAGGTTGGTTCATCAGGTGCTCTGCTATGGCTGATTTCTCTGTTGAAGTAGTCTGCAGTGCCTTTCATGTTCCTTGATTCGTGTTTGGGCAATGCTGCGTTTGGTGGTCCCTATGTAGACTTGTCCACAGCTGCATGGAATACGGTAGACTCCTGCAGAAGTGAGATGATCCCTCTTGTTCTTTGCTGAATGAAGCATTTGTTGGATTTTCTTGTAATGTAATGTAATGGATTGTTTGTCCAGATTGGAAGTGATAATTAAGACATAAGGTGTCAATTCCAGGTAGAAAACACTGAGTCATCAAAATATTGAAGTGAAACAGTAAGATTTTTATGTCCCTTAATTGGAGAGTGAAGAATTGCATGGGCCCAAAATTATGATGCAACATGACTGAAAAGTTACTAGACGCTACCAGAGTATTGCATTGGAACTGAAGCAGAAACTGAAGGCCAATTCTTGAATTCAATAAAGTGATGTTGGTAGATATTGCTAGTATAAATTTATTTATTTATTTATTAACTTTATTTGTACCCCGCTGCCATCTCCCCAAGGGACTCAGTGCAGCTTACATGAGGCCAAGCCCAACACGACAACAAAAGCAATAAAACATTGATACAAGCAATTAAAAACATAGACAATAAATACACAACATTATTAAAGAAGCAATACATAATTAAAAACAGTGGGAAGGCCAAATGTAGAGTTAAAATTAGAAATAACGCTGGGCCATAAGCGAAAGGTGATGCTAGTGTTTGTGGAGGGCATACAAGCAGACTCAGGGAAATGTAAAGTGCTTTGGAGGACAAAGTGCTATGGGATTCATTATTCCGGGAAGGCACACTAGAACAACCACGTCTTCAAGCTCCTTCTGAAGACTGCCAGGGTTGGGGCCTATCTGATGTCTTTAGGGAGTGAGTTCCAGAGTCGAGGGGCCACCACTGAAAAGGCCCTCTCCCTCGTCCCCACCAAACGCGCCTGCGAAGCTGGTGGGATTGAGAGCAGGGCCTCTCCGGAAGATCGAAAGGATTGTGTGGGTTCGTATACAGAGATGCGATCACGTAGGTAGGCGGGTCCCAAACTGTTCAGGTAAGAACCTGAACCTTGAATTGGGTCCGGTAGATGAATGGCAGCCAGTGGAGCTCCTTGAACAGGAGGGATGACCGCTCTCTGTAAGGTGCCCCAGTTACCAACCTGGCCACCGCCCGTTGGATCATCTGAAATTTCCGGGCCGTTTTCAAGGGCAGCCCCATATAGATTGCATTGCAGTAATCCAGTCTAGAGGCATGGACCACCTTGGCCAGATCTGCCTTCCTGAGGTACGGTCGCAGTTGACGTATAAAGATGGCAATTTGAAAGAAAACAGTACGCATGAAGGAAGGGAGGTTTGGCCCAAGGACCTCCAGTTGCACATTACACAAATAATGTGGTATAATCTTTAGCATCAATCATGGTCTAAATCTCTCATTCAGTTCATGAAGTTCATGGTGAGATAGCAGGCCAGTTTCAGTATAACCTCAGTATACTTAGCTAGAATTGTGTAAACTTGAAGGATACACAGACTGTTTATTATTACATTCCTCCTTCACATTGTTCATTGATTCCAAACTAACTGGAGTATCGCCCAAAAAAGAGGGTGAAATCAATGTAATGAATGTTGCAAAACTGCTCAGATGTAATTATGTGCTCATTGAATGAACTACATACAGTCTGGATAATGAACAGTTAGAATACCAATTAGCAAATACATATGCTCATTTTAATACAAAGAAGATGATCAACAATTTCTGAGTTGCCTGTTTCGTGTTTGTATTACTTGCTGTATTTCTTTTCTTTCTCTGTTATTATTAATCTGTCTGCTTCATTACTACACAAAAAAGAAGGATAGAAACAAAAATATCTAACTAGTTTCTGAAATTTTACATATAATGAAATCCAAAGAATTTATTGCAGGGTATATCTCAACTGAAACGTTTGCAGAAGCCAATAATGACATTGCAACACCCTGGGCACAGTTTAGCCTGGCACTTAAATTTGATTTCGGTGTCTACAAATCTTTAGTAGTTAATGCGAAAGACATCAAAACCCAATAGAATCTAATCTAAGATGGGAAAAGGCTGAGCTAATAAAACCTATTGTGTGCCTTAATGGGGATGCACTGTTGAGAAACAATAACTACAGCAATCTTAACAGCGTTTGAGCATTATTGAATTTGTGTTTCCTATCTTAAAAGCCCTTATAAAAATGTCAATGCATTTGCTTCATTCAAATCCATATGTAAGTGTTTAATTTAGGCTGCTGATAACAATCAGGCTCTATCAACACCATGTACTGTAATTCTGTAATGTAGATAACTCCTTTATTATGATAAGAGATTCCATTTTCTATAAGAGAGATAGAGTATCGGATGCTGTGCACATTATTATAGAGAGCCTGCAAGTGTGCCAACTTGCTATTTTATGGGTAAAGCCAGGAAATCAACTGATTGCCACCTCTTTCTTTTCCCTAAAGAGAGCAATTCAGGTGTTTTAAGATTTGAGAATATGTGCTCCTAATTCAAGACATGGCAAGAAATGTCATAATTAAGCTTAGCTAAACATTTTCCAGAATATATTTTACATCTGTATTTTATCACATATAGATATAGCAACAGACACACATACACACTGTTGTAGTACAGCGTGATAGTAACATTACTACTACTGGTAGAAGGGAGAAGAGGGTTGCGCAGATGTTGGAGGAGGAGCAGCAGCGAAAGTGGATTAGAGACATATTCATGGCTCCAACTGATTCCAAATCCTTCAAGGGTTTCTCAGATTGTGAAATGGGGGAAGGAGAGGAAAGCAGGGGAGTTAAGCGGGCTACTCGAGAACAAGAATCAGATGAGGAGATCCAAAGGAAGCATATCTGTGATATACTTAGCGTTCCAACAGAAGATGAAGACTTTGTGGGTTTTGAAAGGAGTGATGGGACTGAGATGACGATGGGGAGGAGGATGCTTTAGACTAGACCCGTGTGCAGGAGATTAGGGACATCTGTACTCAGCCTACATCCAGTGATGACTTTGAGGGGTTTGCAGAGGACTGGCAATCTGGGAACACTTGGGAAGACCTAAGTCTTGAAAGACGCTGGCAAAGGTGGAGAGATGGGCATCAGTGCTCAGCTGCAGGGAATGGGGCAGCTGAAAGTGATGATGAAAGGGTGGGGAGCAGTTCATCCTCTGATGAGGAGTTATAGGATATAAGTTGGTTTGAATTTAATGGGTCTTTGCAGAAGGCAAAGTGTCTTATCGGGTTTGGATCTTTGTTATTGCTATTACTCTCAAGTTTGGGTCCTTGGACTATAGATCTCTGTGCTTCCGTGACTTCTGGCTGCAATTCCACAAGTGCTGACTTCAACCTCCCCTTTTGACTCTGGACTGGGTTTTGATGACGTTTTCCCTTTTTGGACTGCTTCATCTCATTTTGGACGTGCCTGGACTTCGGACTGTTTTTGGACTTTGATTTTGCATGCTCCCACCTTGTTTTCTTGTGCTTTTTGAACCTTTTGAATTTCAAGCAGATTGCTGTAACTTTTTGTTATTCCAGATTATACTCCGGTATAATCCAGATTATATTTAAATTGGGTTTTTTTTGCTTAGCGGTTGCTATGGACTCTTACTTTGTGCTAGAGGCACTGAGTTAAGTGTCTCTAAGCCTTTTTTGTGTTTAATAAACCTTTGTTTGGAACTTTTATACTGTGTTTGGCATTCTTGAGGTTTCTGGGTCTTGACACACACACATTAGAAAAATGTATTTTGTATTTCCTGTCATAGTCAATGGGAGAAATGAAATGTTACATTGAGGATCTAAGCAAAGTGGATTTGTTCCCTTAACTCAGGCTGAGAAAAATTCACACATTTTTCCAAAGACCTGGATCATCTTCCAAATCCCTTCTGGATGCATATTTAGAGTCTGATCCACTATTTAGATATGTCTATCTATTAGCAATGGATTTCATAACAAAACATGCATTTATTGACATATTGGAACTAATATGTCTAACTAGAAGGCGCTAGAAAGTTTCATATTTGGAGAGAAAAATATAAACATTCTGGGAATTCTTCCTAATCATCTGAGTATAATCCAGGAAAATGTCAGTATGCCAAAGGTATTTAAGCATTTTGTTGTTCTGTTTGGCTGAACCAAGACTTAGATATATGCTCTTGAGCTGCAATTCTAAACTAGTTTTTGTATGAAACAAAACCAACCTTGAAATTAAGGAAATCAATGTCCAAGGTTCCTTGTCTTGGAACATACTATCCAGTAACTTGTAATGTTCAGCTTTGATTCTAAGAAAGTCCCTTCTTTTTCATTCTAACTCCTGTAAGATATTCAACTAACTCACTCACTTCCTAACAGAGTCCTGTTTCCGATTCATATTATATAGAGAGTTGGGGTGGAGTGGGATAGTATATAAGATCTAGTTGGATTTTTCAATAGCTAATTTTTTTTTGTAGGATACAACAGAAGTGGGTCTCCATTGGCCTTTGAGATGTTTTGGACATCAACTCCCCAGTAAGGGTTGTGACAGTTGTGGACCAAAATACCTGGAGTGCCAAAGTTCTCTAATTGTAATGCAGAATACAGGGGTAACACACCCTAAATTGAGAGCAGTCCTCTCTGTGAGGTATACTTTAAATTGCATGCAAACCACTCCACCTGAACTAAATCCACCAACACTGATATACATGGGAACAACAAAGGCCACTACATTATTGGTTACAGCTGACATTAGGATTGGCCATGAATGTCACCTGTTGATCAATGAACCCAGTACTCATGGGATGATGTCTGTCTAATCAGATGAACTTTATTTTATTTATTTATTTATTATTCAAACTTATATGCCGCCACTCCCTTGGGGCTTGGAAGCGGCTTACAAGAAAGGCTAAAATCTAACACAATTTAAAAACAATTTAAAGACAATTTAAAAACAGCAATATCAAAAATCAAAGGCCTGCTGAAACAGGTATGTCTTACATGCCCTGCAGAAAGCTGATGGCATGGACTTCAGGTGGCAAGGCATGGACTTCAGGTGGCAGAGTATTCCAGAGTGATGGTGCCACTGCTGTAAAGGCTCTGCGTCTGGTTGCTGTTAGACGCAAGGTCTTGACACTGGGAATTTCCAACAAATCTTGGTCCTCAGAATGGAGGGATCTCTGGGGTTGGTAGGGGGTGAGGCGGTCCCTCAGGTACATCGGCCCCAGACCATGCAAGGCCTTACAGGTGAGTACCATCACTTTGAAAGTTATCCAGTGCTCAATTGCTAACCAATGCAGCTGCTGTAAGATTGGTGTTATGTGGCATCTCATTGGAATTCCTGCAAGAAGCCGAGCAGCTGCATTTTGTACAAACTTGAGCTTCTGGATCACCGACAGAGGAAGGCCAATGTAGAGGGTGTTACAGTAGTCCAGTCTTGAGATGACCGTAGCCTGGATCACCATAGCTAGGTCATCCCTGTACAGGTAGGGGGGCAGCTGTCTAGCCTGCCACAGATGAAAAAAAGCAGTTCTGCTAACGGCGGAGACCTGGGCCTCCATCATCAGCAGAGGGTCCAAAAGGACTCCCAGACTCTTTACCAATGATGACGGGCGTAGCGTCTCGCCATCCAGGGTAGGCAGCTGGATATCCCCACTGCCCGGTCGACCCAGCCATAGGATCTCCGTCTTTGCTGGATTCACCCTCAACCTGCTGGCACGCAGCCATCCAGTAACGGCCTCGAGGCACTGATGGAAATAATCAGGCACAGAGTCTGGTCAGCCTTCCATCTTCAGCACCAGCTGCGTGTCATCGGCGTACTGATAACACTCAAGCCCAAAACCTTGAACCAGCTGAGCAAGTGGTCGCATATAGATGTTAAACAACAGAGGGGAGAGAATGCCCCCCTGAGGAACCCCACAAGATAGAGGGGAGCTCTCAGAGACCAGGCCTCCTCTCTCCACTCACTGTCCACTTACATTATTTATGTCATGTAACTATAAGAAAACTTGATGTTATTCATTGAGATTGATTTGTTTTAATCAGTTGGCGGCTAATTTTCCCTTTCCTATCTTTGAAATAATGCACTATGTCCAGCCTGCAAAAATATTTATTTTGATGCAATACGCATGATGAGATGGGGATAATAGCAACAATATTGGATCAATAAACTGAATAGGACAGATTTCCCGTTTACCAGATTGTTTTATTTCTTAATAACATTGTATGAGAAAACAGCCTATAGCACTACAGGAGAAAATGTTAATCTATATAAGTAATTCCACTTAAATGCTATAGAAGCACAAAGCTATCAATGGTCTGCCAAAATGAATCAGACTGCTTTGGACTGATTTTTATAAACTCCAGGTTGGAATAGGTTGGACCAATTTGGGTCTGCAGTGGAATAGCATGGTCAATAGCACCTCAAACCAATCTAGACATACAGGTGTTCAAAAATATAAAGTAAAAACCCAGACAGTGTATCATCAAAATGCTGTGTAAGGAAAATGCCAGTGGTGTGATGCAGAGGTTTGGCTCATTGCCACCTCTATCATTCAACCTTGGGTAAAAATCTTAACAGCATTCTGTAATTATAGCATTTGTGGGGAAGAATTATGTGAATTCAAATTATATTTTCTCCAGCTTTATCTCTTTAATCTGTGTTAGTAGCAAATCATGAAATGAAAGAAATGCAGTGAGTGGTAGGCAATTGTTGATTTACCATCTGAGTCTCGTGAATCTATGAATTTCATTTTGTTTTGATGAAAGTGTAGTTTTATCCAGCCATTCTTGCTAATATGTTGAATGAGTTTCCCTGTTTTTTAGATCACAAAACCTATTCACCTTTATACTTTATTGTCAAGTCATTAATGGTGTTGCCATTTAACTGAAAATTCAGTGGCAGGCAGTCTGTATCAGCAAATGAAAAAAGCAGAGCATTGTTTCAGACCATTTTGAAGTGGAAGCAGAACCTGGGATTGTGTTCTACCTTCAATGGAAGTACAAACAAATAGCTACAGATAATATAATAACAAATAATATCCTCTTTAAGAGATATAATCAACTGGTCAGAACCAGAAGAAAAAACTGAGCAGCCACACAGAAAGGCACCATTTCTAGGGAATGTTTGGCAAAGATAGAAAGGAGTATGAGGCAATGAGAGGAAATTTTCAAACATCAGTCCAAAGCAACAAATGCCTTATGGAGGAACAGGGTAATTATGGGCCCTTCCAGACAAGCTCCGAAATGTGGGGCTTGTCAGGCTTTTACCAGAGGCATCTGAATGACACCTTAAGTAAAAGCAAATTAATTCGGAATAACCTGAAAGGCCCAGGTCTAATGGGGAATTGGGCCTGTGGGGACTGACTTTTGGAGCCCAAAAGTGTGAGATGGCACCCATCCAGTCCCCTGAAGCCCCCCAAGCTAACCCTAAAAATTTAAACAACTTACTGGGCTATCATTAAGATGCTCTGTCAGTGCTCCTTGTGCATAGACATGATACACCAGGGGGTGGGGGGCAGGAACAGTTTTGCTCCACTCCCCCCCCCCCCCGGCACATCATTTTTATGCACCAGGAGGAGTGCCAGAGCAGCTTAATAGTGACCAAGAAAGTTTCTTTAAAAAATTAAGGCTAGTTTGGAAGGACTTTGGTGTGTCTGGGTTGTTGTTGCTGTTCATTCGTTCAGTCGTCTCTGACTCTTCATGACCACATGGACCAGCCCATGCCAGAGCTCCCTGTTGGCCAACACCACCCCCAGCTCCTTCAAGGTCAGTCCAGTCACTTCAAGGATGCCATCCATCTATCTTACCCTTGGTCGGCCCCTCTTCCTTTTACCTTCCACTTTCCCCAGCATAATTGTCTTCTCTTGGCTTTCCTGTCTCCTCATGATGTGGCCAAAGTACTTCAACTTTGTCTCTAGTATCCTTCCCTCCAATGAGCAGTTGGGCTTTATGACTGGGAGGACATCTAGACATACCCACAGGAAAGCTTGGGCTTGGGGGAGGGGAAGTTGCCCCAAATCCATGCCAAAGTGGGTTTTTAAAACTTGCTTTGGCACAGATTTGGATGCTATCTGGGAATGCTCTATATTACATCCATTCAAATGCTGGCCATAAATAGCCCTATTGTGGATAGAGAGAACCCTATGCTGGTTATAAATAACCCCTTTGTTCCCTATTCCCTTTGGCTGGGTCTTAATCTTACCACAGTTTATGGAAAAAGGCACAAAAGGTCATTTCCTATATGTTGTCAGATTGACATTATATATTGTAATTAAATTTTAATAGATTTTGAGGAATGATATGCCAGGGGACAGTACTAGCACAAAACAACATGAAATTAATTGCCAACTTTGAACAATGGCCTTTAAAAGCTGTACTGTTAGTTTGATTTTTAAGAAATGGAAGACTTTGTACATGCCTAGGACAAAATGATGCAGAATTACCTCTCTAAAATTGGGTTAAGTTAATCCTCTTTTTAGAGCTTATTGTGTTTTCAGATTTTATTGGATGTCAAGGAGGAAAGTTATATACATGTTTTTCCATTGCAAATCAGCAGGGGAGGTCCAGAAATCTGGGATTGGTCTACGTTTAGGATCAAATGGACAGGTTATTAAAGTGATCTGATCCAAACTGGCTCAGATCACAATCACTGAGCTGAATTCCAAACTGAATAGGTGATGGGTTGTTGTAGGTTTTTTCGGGCTATATGGCCATGGTCTAGAGGCATTCTCTCCTGACGTTTCACCTGCATCTATGGCAAGCATCCTCAGAGGTAGTGAGGTGACCTCACTACCTCTGAGGATGCTTACCATAGATGCAGGCAAAACGTCAGGAGAGAATACCTCTAGACCGTGGCCATATAGCCCGAAAAAACCTACAACAACCCAGTGATTTCGGCCATGAAAGCCTTCGACAATACATTGAATAGGTGATCTTTTATCCAACCAAAGAAGCTGTGTCATAAAGTAGTGGGTCTCTAAGGTCCATGCTCTGGTTACATCCCGTTTAGATTACTGCAACACTCTCTACATGGGGTTGCCTCTGAAGACTGCCTGGAAGGTCCAACTAGTCCAACAAGCGGCAGCCAGATTACTAACAGGAGTGGGAGCATACTACTCCTCTGTTGTGCCAGCTCCACTGGCTGCCACAAAATTTCACTTCTAACTTTATTTCTTTTTTTAAAATTGAGGACACACTACACTGACCAATTAGCTTGGTTTGGAACTGGTCCGGGAGAAACCAGTTTTGCTGTGTGGATGATTAGATTGAAATATCTGGAAAAGGTTTGCGCAGGAAGGTGATTATATAAACAATGGAAGGTGGTTTCCAACTGGTTCCAGGATCCATAGTATCTGAGGCTTGACAACCTTCAGAGAATGTTGTCTTTTTTCCATTTCTAATCAAGATGCATACCAGTGCTCTGGAGGCATAAGGGACATTTAGTAATTCAGGCAGTTACCTGCAATAAATGTCTGTGTAGATGTGCCCTTGGAAGCTAGAGATTGGAGCTGGACCCTTTGTATGCCACGTGTTTTCTCTTCCCGTGAGAATGGACAAGAAAGCTATTTGATTTTTTCCCCAAAATGGTAAGAAAACATGTTCTTACAATGTTGGGAAACCCTGATAAGGAGAAACAGTTCTGGCTGAGTTTATGTGTCCGAACATATCTCCCTCTCAGAGATTAATATTGTCTGGGAACGCCTTTCAGGTGCGGTTGGTGGGGACAAGAAACAGGGCTTTCTCGGTGGTGGCCCTTCAGCTATGGAACTCCCTCCCCAGTGAAATCAATTTAGCCCTCTCCCATCTGACCTTCAGAAAGAATGTAAAAACATGGCTCTTGAACCAAACCTTTGGCCAATAGTGCAGCGGAACTATGTGCAATAATGACCAGAATGCTTCTGACTATGCCTTTGGATTGTGTGATTTTAATAATGCATTTTAATTTTTATATACATGAAGCTGTTGGGAGAGATCATCCAGAGTTTTGGGGTGCGATGTCATCTGTACGCAGATGATGTCCAGCTCTGTCACTCCTTTCCACCTGCTACTAAGGAGGCTGTTCAAGTCCTGAACTGGTGCTTGGCCACTGTAACGGACTGGATGAGGGACAACAGATTGAAACTAAATCCAGAAGTACTCCTGGTCAGTCGAAAGGCCGAACAGGGCATAGGGTTACAGCCTGTGCTCGACGGGGTTACACTCCCCCTGAAGGCGCAGGTTCGCAGCTTGGGAGTGATCCTGGGCTCATAGCTGAGCCTGGAACCCCAGGTCTTGGCGGTGGTCAGGGGAGCTTTTGCACAATTAAAACTTGTGCGCCAGCTACGCCCATACCTTGGGAAGTCTGACTTGGCCACGGTGGTCCATGCTCTGGTTACATCCCGTTTAGATTACTGCAACACTCTCTACATGGGGTTGCCTCTGAAGACTGCCCGGAAGGTCCAACTAGTCCAACAAGTGGCAGCCAGATTACTAACAGGAGCGGGATACAGGGAGCATACTACTCCTCTGTTGCGCCAGCTCCACTGGCTGCCAATTAGCTTCCGAGCACAATTCAAAGTGCTGGTGTTGACCTATAAATCCCTAAACGACTCTGGCCCAGTTTACCTGTCCGAACGGATTCTCCCCTATGAACCATCAAGATTGTTAAGATCGTCTAGAGGGGCCCTGCCTCGCAAGCGCGCCTGGTGGAGACGAGGGACAGGGCCTTCTCGGAGGTGGTCCCTTGGCTCTGGAACTCCCTCCCACTGGAGATTAGAACTGCCCTTTCTCTCCTGACTTTTAGAAAACAGGTGAAAACCTGGCTCTGGAAACTGGCATTTGACCAGTGAGTCAATAACTTGTGGCTATATAGATGGATGGTGATGAACAACGATTTTTTGTGACGACTTGGCCATTGTAATTATATGATTGTATTTTTGGTATTTTAATGTGTTAGTGTATTATGGAATATGATGTTTTTAAACGATTGCTTGTGATATTATTGTTGGAAACCTGCCTGAGTCCCTCCACGGAGGTGAGAAATAAATATAAACGTTCTAAATAAATACATAAATAAATAAATAATATTGCTTTTAAATGTTTGTTTCAATGTATATGTTTATTTTTTTATTGTCTGTTGATATGGCATCAAATTGCTCCCAATTGTAAGGCAGTTCTGAGTCCCCTTCAAGGTGAGAAGGGTGGGATATAAATACAGTAAATAAATGAATGTGATTTAATGAGACTTTTTACAATCTTGGATTTATTTTGCACAAAAGTCACACATAGCTTTAATGTCTGTGTTTGTATGTGTGTAGAAAAGAGTATTTCTGCACAAGAATATTTTTAACTGAGAATTGTAAACAAAATGTGTTAGTTGGTGGCTTACTATGTGAAAATTCACACATAGTATTTTTTTATACCAAAAATAGCCTTTACAGATAGAAGACAGCAATATATTTATGTTCAAAATATTATTTTATTTGCCAATTTTACACAGAAAATAACTCTAACTGCGAAGAATCTGCAAAAACTATGCCGTTTCCAGACACTTTCTTGCAGTGGGAAGATAATTGCTAAAATTCCTTCTCACTCACTTTGGGGATGAGGTATTCCACCCCTAGTTCTGATGTTTAGATCTTT
This sequence comes from Anolis sagrei ordinatus, assembly GCF_025583915.1. Lineage (NCBI taxonomy): Eukaryota > Metazoa > Chordata > Lepidosauria > Squamata > Anolidae > Anolis > Anolis sagrei. The sequence continues at coordinate 136,095,214 of NW_026847438.1, read as the reverse complement.
CCTGTACCTTTGAACAACTGAAACCTTAAGAATTGCTATAATATCTATTAAAAATACTACTGTTTAAGTCTCACACAAATTCTTGGGTAAGCATTTTTGGAGCTGTCTGTCCAGTTTTTTTCCATATTGTCTTGCTTCACCTGATACAATTCACAATCATTAAGCACTGGAATCTGTGTTCTGCAAATTCCTGAAAGTAAACACCATATACACATTTTTGATTAAAACTGAAATTACGCCTCCAGCTTGGTCAACAAAGTTTGTTTTTAGTTTGCAAGAAGTTTCCATCCATAGAGGAAATTCCACCACTCTATGTTTCAGTGTGAGTCACTGATACAGGCATGTCTCCTGGTTAGATGAAAACGACAAGCAGAAATGCAACAGGTAGCTATCTTAGGAAACAGGGGAGAGAAGAGGAATCCTGTAGCACGTGCACTTTGGGAATTGCTTTATCCAATTTGATCAAATGCAGAGATTTGACAGAATGACCCAGCTCAGGCACAGACCCAATTTAAGAAAATACAGACAGTCAGCAGCTGTGGATGGCATATCGCACTCATTATAATCTTCATAGTGCAACTCTGTTCATATCTACTTCAAAGCAAATCCCATTGTGTTTCATGTTGGATTTTGACTTCAACAACTTATTCTCCACCATCTCCACCACCCACACAAGCATACCAGTAGTTTTTATACAGTACACTTAAGAATTAATTAAATAAAAACTATATGCTCCACTAAATAGAGATTACATACATAGTTACAACTAACTGCTACTCCCACCTAGTATCAAGCAATTCATTTTCATAAGGACTGATCTGATCTACTATTCAAAAATTGACTTGATGCAGCTACTTAAATTAACAGAGACAATTTGATTAATAATTGGGCCATTTAAAATGACAATTACTCTTTGTGTGGATAGAATACTTTGATAATGGGAGCTCATTCCAAGAGGGAAATCCTCAAAACAAAACAATGTTTTTAACTTATAATATGCTAGCAATAAAATACAGCTGTTTTTGCAATTCATTGCTATATCAGCATATGTACATTAAACAAAACCTAAAAGAAGTCCTTGTTGTAACTTCCAAAGACCTACTAAGACCTACTTTCTAAAGACCTACTAGGGTTTTATATACACTGCCACATAATATGTCATAGGAAAAGGATTAGCCAGGCTATGTCATGTTGCCAGGGCTCTGCTGGTATGCAGGCAGAGGTGAACCAAACAAACAGCTAGTTTGTATCAAACTGTTTAATTAAAGCAGTACTTATTTTCTGGCTGTTTTCATAGTCCAAATGTAAAACATAAATATAGCACTCAGCCACAGAATATAAAACAAAGACTGATTGCAAATGCCAATGCAAATTCAAGGGAACACCGTAGTCAAAGGGTCCAGTCCAGTGGTCAAATGCCATGAATTCAATAAGTAAAGTCCAGGGATCAAGAGTCTACACCATAGTCAAAAGCCAGTCCAGAGATCCAAGGTTCCAGGGTTCCAAGAGTTCAGGAGACAGGTCAGGATACCAAAAATCCACAAACCTGGGGGAAAACCAGCAACATCTACCACCAAAATTGTTGCATCCCAGTTCAAGAAATGAGACCATAAGATTAAATCCACCACACTGGACTGTAGGAAAAGCAATCCTTGTTTATTGATGAAAAATTGGTTACAAAAGAAAGGTAAATGCAAAGTCAAAAAGCCACAGAAAAACACAGCAGTCAGTAGAATCTCTGAACTTGAGCAAAATTTCAAAAGCCACAATACAAGAACCAGGAATCTGTTAGCCTTTTACTAACCATGAACTTGATAACTAAGCCTCTGGGATTACCGGCCATGAAACACAGGAATTCTGCCAAGGCACAGCCACAGTCCCAAACGTTGCTTGATCTAAAGAGGCACCCGGCAGGAGGCCTCTTAAACCAAAGAAGCTATTCATTGAAAAGCCCCTTGACTTTGACGTCTGGGCCTGTTTCTCCTGTAATCGATGTGACCTTCGTAGAAATTGGGAAACATTTCTGTCTCTATCTGTTCTCTTCAGTCCTCATTAAAAAACCCAGGTGGAGAGATATCATGGCTAGTGATATCACGGCTAACTTCCAAAACATTTTCCTCCAGCTGTTGAGTTTCATTTTCATCGCTACTGACCTTTGCATCAACAACAGATTCCACACTGTCAGGGTCAGGGAGAGCTTGCTCAGTTGGAAAAACTGTCAGAGAATCCGGTTCACACAGATCAGGCTGAACCCCAACAAAAATATGACAAATATTCACATCAGGCTGAACCCCAACAAAAATATGACAAATATTTTTTCTCCCAAACATCAGTTCCAAAGTTAGCTCCTTAAATTTGAAAGTAGTTAGCTCTACTTTCGAATTTAACAACTACTTTCAAATGAAATTCCACACAGTTAAACAGGAAATAACACCTATCTGCAGCCTATCTCTTGTATACCTCCACCCTTAATTACTTTCACCTGTAAACTCTTACTTACAGATTACTCAACCCTTTAGAACTAAGACTTACATTAACCCTTCCATCACCAATTGCTAGGTTTGCCACCACCAACTGCCATCAACTGCAGAACGTGATACATGACAGACTAATCAGTTTCAACCTGGAATAAACCTAATTATCCAAGTTTATTCCAGGTATAAAAATACTTGTGGAGCTTAGGGTATACAGTAGCAGCATTGTTTCTCTTTGTACTGGTTGAACTGATGCATTGAAGACATAGTGGTATCATTGGCTCATTGGTTCAATTAGTCTACACCAGTTATGATTAAAATTAACTAGACCATTTTTTGCGTTGTAATGCTGAGTGTTGTGTTCATGTTATTGTTAAGTCATCTATTATACTGTGTAACAAGATTTTGTTTCTGGGTTATAAATGCCATTTCCTAATTGGTTCTATCATAAAAAAGATGGAAAACGTTTATTAAAGTGCAAAACTTCCTTTTTTAGAGGGCATGCTGCAGCGCATGTTGCTATAGTTTTTCAATAATATCTTATTGAGCCCTAACCAAATCAACACAGTCACAAAAATGAAGTTTCTGAAGTATTTTTATTTATTTATTTATTTATTAATTTCCTATATTTATACCCCAGCCTTATCCCCCCGAAGGGGGACTCAGGGCAGCCTAACAAAAGCATCATACAATGCTAGCATCATAAAAACAACCACAGTACAATCAAAATATTAAAAATTAAAACAACAATTAAAACAATTAATTAAGACACAATTAAAATCAAAATCCAAAAACCAGTCCGGGTCAATTCATTGCCATAAGTTGTATGATCTTCCACTTGCTGCTCTACTTTCAAATTTAACAACTACTTTCAAATTAAGTACCACAAAGTTAAACAGGAAATAGCACTTTCAAACCAAGAACAGAAAATTTTTCAAATTTTCTTACATAGTGTTACCTGCGTTTGTGAGCAGAATTTAAGCATTACTACTACTACAGCCTAAATATATTTTTTACTATCTTTCTTCTCAAAGGAAGCAATGAATAATTGAACAAATTTTCTTCTGGCCATGAGAAATCTTCAAAAATTAAAGAATGTTTGAAGCCTACTCATATTTGGGTCGTGTTCTCTTTAAAATTTTCGTGTGGTCATTTTGTACAAAATGCTAGGATTTTCTGCACAGAAAATGATATCTCTGAATAGCACTATCTCCACTGTAAAAAATGCTATTTTCTATTTAAAGCATACAAACCTTCTTTAGAATAAGTCATGAACTGTTGAGGTTCTCTTCAGCCCACAATGGTTTTTATTAGGGTTAGGTTCTTGTGGGTTTTTTCGGGTTATAGGGCCATGTTCTAGAGGAATTTCTCCTGACGTTTCGCCTGCATCTATGGCAAGCATCCTCAGAGGTAGTGAGGTCTGTTGGAATTAGGACAATGGGTTTATATATCTGTGGAATGGCTGGGGTGGGGCAAGGAGCTCTTCCCTGCTGGAGTTAGGTGTGAATGTTTCAACTGATCACCTTCATTAGCATTTGAAGGCCTGGCTGAGCCTGGGAAAATCCCCTGTTGAGAGGTGTTAAGATGTGCCTGGTTGTTTCCTCTCTGTTGTTTTGCTGTTGTAATTTTAGAGTTTTTAATACTGGTAGCCAGATTTTGTTCATTTTCATGTTCTCTTCCTTTCTGTTGAAATTGTCCACATGCTTGTGGATTTCAATGGCTTCTCTGTGTAGTCTGACATGGTGGTTGTGAGAGTGGTCCAGCATTTCTGTGTTCTCAAATAATATGCTGTGTCCAGGCTGGTTCATCAGGTGCTCTGCTATGGCTGACTTCTGGCTACCAGTATTAAAAAACTCTAAAATTACAACAGCAAAACATGACACCTAGAGATACTGATTCGTTTGAAGGTTTCTCAGATTCTGAAATGGAGGAGGAGGGAGATGGGGGCAGAGGTTTGAAGCGGGTTACTTGGGAGCAAGAGTCAGATGAAGAAGGGGAAAGGAAACGTATCTGTGAAATAATGCTCCAACTGAGGAGGAAGATTTTATGGGGTTCATGGGAAGTGATGGGCCTGGGAGTGATAACGAAGAGGAGGATGGGCTGGATTGGACCCGTGTGCAAGAGATCAGAGACATATGTACACAACCAACATCTAGTGATGAGTTTGAAGGGTTTTCTGGAGATTGGCAACCTGGTAATACATGGGGTGATCTAAGTCTCGATAGACGCTGGAAAAGTTGGAGAGACAGGCAGTGGCGATCAGCTGTGGAAGCTAAGGCAGTTGAGAGTGATGGAAACAGGGCGGAGAGCAGTTCATCATCTGATAATGAGTTATAGGATAAAAGTAGGTATCAAACTTTGGGGACTTTGCAGTAGGCAAAGTGTTGTATTCGTGCTTGGGACTTTGTTGTTGCCATTACTCTTGAGCTTGGGTCCTGAGACTGCAGATTGCTATGTTTCTGTGCTTCTACAGATTGGAATCTCGTAAGTGCTGACTACTACTCCTGTTTTGACTTTGGATGGTTTTTGGATGATGACATCTGTTTCTGGACGTGCTTTGACTTGGGACTGGTTTTTGACAACGATTTTGCTTGCTTCCATCTTGTTTCCTTATGTTTATTGAACTTTGTGTTTTTGAAGCAGTTTGCTAGAGCTTTTTGTTATCCCAGATTATATTCCAGTATAATCCGGATTATCCACTAAGTTACGTTTATTATTATTATTATTATTATTATTATTATTATTATTATTTCAGTTACTTCTACCCCGCCCTTCTCACCCCCGAGGGGGGACTCAGGGCGGCTTACAAACAAAGGCACAAGTCGATGCCTAAATCAATAAACAAACAATACATAAAAGCAATTTAAACGATTAACGATTAACAAGTTAAAAACATTAATACATTAATTTTTGTGCAGCAGTTTGCTGCGGACTCTTAGTTATTGCTAGGAATACTGAGTTAAGTGTTTCTAAGCTATTTTTGTTGTATTTATAACCCTTGTTTGGACCTTTACTTTGTGTCTGGCTCCTTTAAGGCATCTGGTTCATGACATTTGTGATGTTTCCATGAATAGTCGCATCACAGTGTCTTGGTCTGTGCTTTGCTTTACTACTCCTGCATGAGCCTTTAAAGAATATGGTAGTCATGTTCCAAATAAATGGGTTCTATCCAACTTCTCTACCACAACAGTAAATACTCTCCCATAGGATTTCTTGATAAAATATAGATCCTATCATGAATGCAGAAGGTGCACTTGGGCTACAATCCCCATGTTCCTCACCATTGATTACACTAGCTGGGACACATGAGATCAATAACATACAGAGGACCACTTTAGTTTAGATGATACAGTGTGCTTATGCTAAACCCTCAGCAATGTACTATTCAAGAAATATCCATGGAAAAAAATATTAAAAAGAAAAAAATATGTAAATATGGGAACTAAGCATAAAGCTAGGAACAGAGATATTGGGTCAGACATTGAATGATATCAGCATTATTATAGTGCTTCACAGCACTTTGTAGAAACTGTCATACTTCTAATAATTTAGCTGTCTAAGATCTTTTTAGTGAGGCCTCCAAAACATATTATTATGAAAAGAAAGTCAAGCCTCTACATTCTCTCACTTCCAGTTTGAACTGCTCAAAATGTAGTGGCTCTGGCTTGGATATGTTCAAATAAGAAACATGTTGAAATAAGCAAGGGAAGGCACTACAAAAATATCTATGTATGCATCTTATTGGTATTATTCTGGGTTTATTTTGATATGATAGGGCGAAAAAACATGATTGACCAGCTGGGCATGCAAGCCTGAAGCAACTTATTTATTTGTTGTGTCAGGGCAACCAGTCAATTGTATTACAATTCTAACAGAACAAAACAAACAGACAAAATACAAAAATTGCAAGCTTGGTAGTTGATTAAATGTCCTTTGACCAGTATCTGGCCACTTGGAGTGCCTCTGGTGTTGCTGCAAAGAGGTCCTCCATTGTGCATGTGGCAGGGCTCAGGTTGCATTGCAGCAGGTGGTCTGTGGTTTACTCTTCTCCACACTCACATGTCGTGGATTCCACTTTGTAGCCCCATTTCTGAAGGTTGGCTCTGCATCTCGTGGTGCCAGAGCGCAGTCTGTTCAGCGCCTTCCAAGTCGCCCAGTCCTCTGTGTGCCCAGAGGGGAGTCTCTCATTTGGTATCAGCCATTGGTTGAGGTTCTGGGTTTGAGCCTGCCACTTTTGGACTCTCGCTTGCTGGTGTGTTCCAGCGAGTGTCTCTGTAGATCTTAGAAAACTATTTCTTGATTTAAGTCATTGATGTGCTGGCTGATACCCAAACAGGGGATGAGCTGGAGATGTCTCTGCCTTGGTCCTTTCACTATTGGTTGCTACTTCCCGGTGGATGTCAGGTGGTGCAATGTGGCTAAGCAGTGTAGTTTCTCCAGTGGTGTAGGGTGCAGACACCCCGTGATAATGCGGCATGCCACATCTACAGTTTTAGTGTGGTGAGATGTGTTCCACACTGGGCATGCGTACTCAGCAGCAGAGTAGCATGGCGCAAGGGTAGATGTCTTCACTGTGTCTGAAGCAACTGCCCCAGTAGAATGGCTGTGGGCTGAGGCCCCATCACCCTATTCATAGAGAATCCTCTTCCCAATGCTGCAAAAGGAAGGAAATGATGTGGCAGTGTTGGTTGAAGTCAGGAGAATATAGTTCTAGGCCAGGGCACAGTAGTATGCCAGACTCAGGCATCTTCCCACAAAGAGATGGCTGTGGCAGAAGTACACTGGTAGTTCCCATGGCCTAGAAGGAGGGGGAGACAGGGGATTTTGGCACACTGTTTTCTCTTTTGTCCAGTGCTGCTGATTGTTTAAGAACAAGGGAAGAGGCTGTCTGGATTGAGGCAGGCAGTGTGGGTACATTTTGGAGCAAGCTCTGAGTTCCTATAGCCAGCATGTGTGTTAAATATTGGAGGAGGGGGTCTTGTGCTCCCAAGTCCCACAAAAGTGGAGGGCATACTGTAGTCAATTATATTTTCTTGACTCCAAATGACTTACTTTTCTTATAATTGCAAAGTTTAAAAAAGGAAGACCTAAATCCAATTGTTAGTCCTAAACAGAGGAGCTATATTAAATTATTGGTTCAACTATAGGTCAACATTTATGTACATCACACTATTTTGAAAAGTCTGAGTAGAAACCAGAAAGCACATTGTTTGTCCTGTCCAAGTCCTTCCTGTTTTCTGCTCCAGGACAAAGTAAGAGTGAGCGCCAGATAATCCATGCATTCTGCTTTTGTTCCATGCAGGGATGCTTAGATATTTCTCTTCCTTGATTTAGATGTGCTTGCTACAGCTCTGTTTGAAACCCCCTGGGGCTATAAGATATTCAGGGCACCTGCTGTGTCTTGTGGTGTATACATAAAAAACAGTGACTGGCTCTAGCAGAAATAAATAATAAATCTTATTTTGACTCGTTGAAGAATTGAAGAGTTGACGGGATTTAGAATGTTAAAAATTTATTCACTGTCAATCCAAATTTGAACTTTCCTGGGGAAAGAAACAATGCACAGGGACTCACTAGCAAAGTGATTGCTTTCATTATTTGCATGGAAGGTTTTGATGTGAAATGAAATGAACATGATTTTGAAGCAATATGTTACAGTCCTCGCACACCACAAAGAAACAAACAGTGGACAAAATGTGTTTGCATGGATGGACACAGACAAGGTCCCCCATGACCTTCTGGCAAACAAACTAGTCCAATGTGGGCTAGGCAAAACTACGGTGAGGTGGATCTGTACTTGATTAAATGGACGGACCCAGAGGGTGCTCACCAATGCTTCCTCTTCATCCTGGAAAGAAGTGACAAGTGGAGTGCCGCAGGGTTCCGTCCTGGGCCCGGTCCTGTTCAACATCTTTATTAATGACTTAGATGAAGGGTTAGAAGGCAGGATCATCAAGTTTGCAGACACCAAATTGGGAGGGATAGCCAATACTCCAGAGGACAGGAGCAGGATTCAAAACGATCTTGACAGATTAGTGAGATGGGCCAAAACTAACAAAATGAAGTTCAACAGTGACAAATGCAAGATACTCCACTTTGGCAGGAAGAACGAAATGCAAAGATACAGAATGGGGGACAATGCCTGGCTCGAGAGCAGTACGTGTGAAAAAGATCTTGGAGTCCTCGTGGACAACAAGTTAAACATGAGCCAACAATGTGATGTGGCGGCAAAAAAAGCCAATGGGATTTTGGCCTGCATCAATAGGAGCATAGTGTCTAGATCTAGAGAAGTAATGCTACCCCTCTATTCCGCTTTGGTAAGAGCACATCTGGAATATTGTGTCCAATTCTGGGCACCACAATTCAAGAGAGATATTGACAAGCTGGAATGTGTCCAGAGGAGGGCGACTAAAATGATCAAGGGTCTGGAGAACAAGTCCTATGAGGAGTGGCTTAAGGAGCTGGGCATGTTTAGCCTGAAGAAGAGAAGGCTGAGAGGAGATATGATAGCCATGTATAAATATGTGAGAGGAAGCCACAGGGAGGAGGGAGCAAGCTTGTTTTCTGCTTCCTTGGAGACTAGGACACGGAACAATGGCTTCAAACTACAAGAGAGGTGTACAAAATTTGAGATGATTTTTTTCAGACTCCTTAAAATTTTGCACACAATGGCAGTTTGCTTCCACCCAAAAGCATTTTTGGTGAATTTGAGACAAAATGGATACAGGAAATACTAATGTAAGAGAATGTTCATTCTGCTTGATTTGCCTGGGGCACGGGACATAAAGTTAACTACTAATGAAACAGGATAAAAGAAATGTTCAAAAGAAAAAACCTGTATAGAATCAGTAAGGCCCTTTCCTCAAAGCTGTACAAATCCACATTGAACTGGATTATATGCTAGTGTGAACTCAGATGACCCAGTTCAAAGCAGATTTTGTGGATTTTGTGTCTTCATGTTCAGGCTTATATGGCTGTGTGGAAGGGCCCTAAGATAGCACACTATCAGAATCATAACAGTAAAAATGTGTGGAAGTGAGCTTGTACATATATCTAAAGAGAAAAGAACACAATATACTAATAGATACTCATGTAATAAGAAATTCAATGTGCAAATTTGATAAATGTGAATTTAAAATGATGTGTGGGAATGAATGGAAGAATGGAAGGATGTATGGATGGAGCTAATAATTTTGGAAACACCAGTACAATATTAAGGCCTGCAATGACTATCTACCTGCTTGCTGCTTTGTGATTAAAACCTGTTAATGAGATCTGAAGAGTAAACTCTGATAAGAACGGGACACTGATAAAGGAAATGTTTGCAAAATTCCTTATGTTAAGAAGGAAGTCAACACAAGCCTTGTGTATGTTAACACCAATCAAGAAGATCAACACTGAGATGGATCCAGGATGGAAGACATCTATCATTAATTTACAATTTTGGGACGACATCAACAGAATATTCCTATAAAAGACTCAGCCTAATAATGCTCAAATCGTGGCAAACTGAGGAGTCTGTTCCACCCACCATGGGAAGGAGAGAGGTAGTGTATTCGGACAGTGTCAGATATGCTATGGGAAAGCATGATTCTGGACACTTTGGGGCTTCTTTCTCAAGGGAAGAGGAAGAAGTGCACTTTTGGAGTCTTGGATTTTGTGCAGGGAGTCAGGTTCTGCTGTATGGAAAACAGAGATCTGGTCCTTGGCATTGTTCTTAGGGAAAGAAGTTTTGGCATTTCAGCATTTTGAAGTTTTGGCGTTATGGAAGTTTTGGAACTATGCGTTGGAGGCTGCAGGAAAGCAGGGTCTGGCCTAACAGGTACTTCTCCAATGAGGGAGAAAAGAATATGGTAATGTTTGGGTGCAATAGGATGAATGCGTGTACATGTGGTGTGAATGCTGAGTAAAAATGTAATTCCCCTATGTTTGTTTGTTAACCAATGTAATTGTGAATCCAAATGTTTTCTGTAATCTTATATACCTTCTCACACTGGAAATTGCAATAAAAAGAACCTATGCTTTAAAATCATTGAAAAGTCATTCATGACACTCATTGCAACACTTCAAATCATACACTTTTGTCTTCTATCCACAAAGAGGTATTAGCTCCAAAACAAACTGGCTCAAATCCCTAAAGTCAGCAACGTTGGCTAAAATCCACTGACAACTGTTCCCAAGAAAATGTTGTTTCAATAGTTCATATAGCTGTGTGTTGTTGCTGTCTGCCCTTAAGTCATATCCAACTTAGGGTGAGCATAAGGGGAACTTCGGCAGCACATATACTAAAATTGGAACGATACAGAGAAGATTAGCATGTAGGCCTGTGCGGTTTCGTTCGTTAATTTCGTAATTCGTTAAACATTCGTTATTTTTTGCATTTACGAAACGATAACAAAACACTTTTTTAAACCCGGAAGGGTTTAAAAATAACGAAGCGGCATCCCCCATCCTTTTAACGAGTTTCCGCCCGTTTCGGAAATTGGATGGAGGATGCTGCTGGTGCCTGGGAGCCAATCCGGCGCTCCGGCGCCCCTTTCTCTTTGCCCCGCCCCTCCCCCGCGAGCGCGCTTTGCCTCCTTGCTTGCTTGCTTGGCTTGGCTTTCCCTTCCCGGCAGAAGGATGGCGAGCAGCGCAGCGACTGCTGGAGCCACGGCTGCGGCGGCCGAGAAGGAGGCGAGCCAGCAGAGCAGCCTGGGCGCCTACTCGCCCGTGGATTACATGAGCATCACCAGCTTTCCCCGGCTGCCCGAGGAGGAGGAGGCGGCGGCGGCAGGAGGAGGAGGAGGAGGGGGCTCGGAGAGCTGCCTCCGCTCCCGCAAGAAGGAGGATGCCTTCCTCGGGGAGCAGGAGACCGGTGAGAGCGGGAAGGAGGGAAACACCCGCTTGCCTGCCTGCCTGCCTGCCTCCATCCTCCCTCCATCCACGCATCCACGCATCCATCCTCCTCCGAGCATCTTCTCCCTTGGATCATGCCCCCTTCTTCCATGGTGCAGGCTCCCCTGCAGCCAAGGCCACCCTCCTCCTTGCCTCCCTCCCTCCTTCTCCCCTTTCCCTCCTCCCTCCCATGTCAAGCATCCTCTGATCTTCACCAAGGACTCCCAAACTCCTCCTCCTCCTCCTCTTCCTCCTCCTCCTCTAAGGGCTTTGGAGTTCAACTCCCAGTGGGGACCCGCAAAGGTCATCCAGTCCATCCCCCTTTTAGAAGCAAGTTGAGGGAGCCCCCTTAACGAATCGACCCCGCAGCAACAACGTAAGCTTCGGAAATGTTTTGCGCATGCGCGCGGGGGTCCGCCATCTTAACGAATCGATTCGTTAATATTTACGAAATTTTCGTAAATATTAACGGATTGTAGGGGGGAAATTTTGTAATTATTTTAAATATCGAAACAAAAAAACACCCCAATTACAAATCGATTTTAGAACCAAATTTTTTCTTGATCAACCAGCCTAATGGCTACAAAAACCAGTAGCACCGGGATTGTGGCGCAGCTGGCTGAGTGTCAGCTGCATTAAGATCACTCTGACCAAAAGGTCATGAGTTCGAAGCCAGCCCGGGCTGGAGTGGGTGTCCAGCCATTGTGTAGCCCGTTGTCGACCTTTGCAACCCGAAAGACAGTTGCATCTGTCAAGTAGGAAAATAAGGGACCACCTTGTGTGGGAGGCTAAATTTAACTAATTTATGAGGCCATAAAGAAAGAAGACTCCGGGGAATGTGGAATGCGGAAGAACTTCATCGGTGTCGTTGATGGACGATGAAAAGCAGCAGCTCCCCTGGCGGCCAGAAAAAAGTTAAATAGCCTTTGTCTGTTAAATGTTGTTTGTCAAACTGGCATTGAATGTTTGCCATATATGTGTTTACTGTAATCCGCCCTGAGTCCCCTGCGGGGTGAGAAGGGCGGAATATAAGAACTGTAAATAAATAAATAAATAAATAAATAAATAAATAAACTTATGTTTGTTTGTTTTTTGCAAGATTTGTTCAAGATCTGCAAGATTTTGAACAAAGTTTTTTGCAAGATTTTTGCAAGATCTGCCTTTGAGTTTGAGAGAGTGTAATTTTCCTAAGGTCATCTAGTGGGTTTCTATAGTTGAGTGGATATTTGAACCTTTGATAACTGTATGCATTCCATCCAAAAGGCAGGGGGAAAACCCACACTTTTATGGTTCAAAAATGTAACCAACGGCTGTATATAGGTAAACCTAAAAATAAAACTTACCAAACCAGTTTGTCAGAATACTCCAATCTGGTCAGGTGCAAATGCCTGGGGAAAATACCTGCCTTACTTAAATAATGCTCTCTCTCTTTCTCTCCCTCTCTCTCTCCCTCTCTCCCTCTCTCTATATATATATTTATCTTGTTATGATGCTAGTGTTATTCTTTTATTTTTATGGGACATTTTTCTGTAACCTGTGTGAACATCGGTGTGCAAATATTTAGTTTGTTTATTTAGACCCATTTTTTGTCATTTCAAAAATTTTATTTTTAGTTTTGAAAAAAACAACAACAAAATGGGGAAGATTTATTGCTTCATATACATACCAGCCAGTAATCAATGGCAGAGACATACAAAAATATTCATACATCTCTTGAAGCAGCACTCATCACACTAAGGATGGGAATTCTAGCTCCCATCATCATCACATAGAAAATGGCAATCTAAACGTATATATTTTTATCCATGATGTTATAAAAAGCTTTCTGGTGAGTTACAAGAATGCTTCTTCTGCAATTTATGAAAGCACTTATATTGCTGAAAGCTACTGTTTTGTTGTATTGACATTAAAAAATAGCATAGAATTGATTGTTTGTAACCAGGCCACATGCTTTGCTTCAGAAGGGGAAATGTTGTTAATTTTTCCCAGTGGGCCCTCCGTATCACCTGGGTTTTGGTTCCAGGATACCACATGGAAACCAAAACCCATGGATGCTCAAATTCAATTAAAGAAAATGCTTTCCCTTATATAAAATCAAGATTTGTTTTACTGGATTTCTTTAAAAAATATATTCTCAAGCTGTGGATGGTCAAATCTGTGAATGCAGACTCTGGATATAAAGAGGCAACTGTATTTTCCGCAAATTATGGAAAATTAGGCGCCGGCAAAGGGGGGGGGGACAAAATATTTTCTCTGGATAGATTCCTGTTGGTGATGTTACCCTTTCCACAATAGGACAATAAGTCAGCACATTAGTAGGACCACAGTTGGTTGCACAATGTTAATATTAAGTGGGAGAGAGGGGTAGCACAGCTGCTATGGAAGGTATTATTATTATTATTATTATTATTATTATTATTATTATTATTAAACTTTATTTGTACCCCGCTAGCATCTCCCAAAGGACTTGATGCGGCTTACACAGGCCAAATCCTCAACACAACAACAGCATAACAACAACAATACAATTCAAGCAAATCAAAACATAAAGCAATAACAACAAAACATTACACCATGACACAGTAAAAACCAGGGCCGGGCCAAGTGATGGGTACAGATTAAAAAGTGCTGGGTGTGACAGGTGGTATGTTGGATTTCTGGGCAAGTGCAATGTGCAGAGAATCTTAAACTCTACTAAAGTGTTTCTGGGACATAGTGCTGGGGTTTTCCTATTCCGGAAAGGCACATTGGAATAGCCAGGTCTTCAAGCTCTTCCTGAAGACTGCCAACGTGGGTGCCAATCTAATGTCTTTGGGGAGGGTGTTCCAAAGTTGGGGGCAACCCCAGAAAAGACCCTGTCCCTGGTCCCCACCAGACGCACCTGCGATGCAGGCGGGATTGCGAGCAGGGCCTCTCCGGATGAATGAAGGGAGTGCGTGGGTTCATAGACGGAGATGTGGTCACGCAGGGAGGCAGGTCCCAAACTGTTTAGGGCTTTGTAGGTAAGCACCTGCACCTTGAATTGGGATTGGGAAGGTAAACGGCAGCCAATGGAGCTCCTTAAACAGGAGGGTTGACCTCTCTCTGTAAGGAGCACCAGTTAACATCCTGGCTGCCGCCCGTTGGACCAGTTGGAATTTACGAGCCGTTTTCAAGGGCAGCCCCACGTAGAGCGCATTACAGTAATCCAATCTAGAGGTGACCAAGGCATAGATCCCCCCAGCCAAATCAACCTTTTCAAGGTACGGTCACAGCTGGCGCACAAGTCTTAGTTGTGCAAAAGCCCTCCCAGACACCGCCGATGCCTGAGCCTCAAGCATGAGCAATGAATCCAAGGGAACTCCCAAACTGCGGACCTGTGACTTCAGGGGGAGTGCAACCCCATCCAGCACAGGGGTTGCACAAGTTCATGCATTACGTACGCATAATGTATGCTCTCAGCTATGATCTGCATACAATCAATAACTTGGTTCTAAGAAAGCATTGGTCCTCCCAAATCTTTGGGTTTCCAAACTTCTGATAGGGATTTGAAGGTCCCCCAAATCCTTGGAGTTACTACAACAGTTGGTGCTAATTTTCTTATGGATGAAAATATGAAATATTAATGTTTACATGCATAAAAGAACTCCCAGGGTTTTTCTATTCACAGGAGGAAAACAAGATACTTCATTTTTGTCACATTGTAGAAAATTACTGTTTACTGTTATAGAAATTACCGAAACACCAAGCAAAACACTGAACTACATATACAAAGCAGGAATTTTTTTGAAATTGTCACGCAAAGAGCTGTAGACAATGCCCCTATTCTGTATTTATATATTTATTGCTTGTACAGACTGAAAACATTACATTTTCTCTTTGTTGCTTTTTCTGTTTTGTAAACAAGGACAGCTGATGGTGACTTTCACCTTGTGTAAGCATGTGTTTTGTGCATCTGTATATTTGCAAATAGTCTTATTTTTTTCACATTGAAATAATAATATGAACATCAGCATTATTTTATGTCTCAAAAATTCAATAGAAATTTCATTTGAATCAGAAAATACCCCAAATTAATAACCAAGAATTTTGTTTTAAAAATCTGTTTGAATGGGGAACTTAAAAAACAACAACACTTCATTTTGCAATTCATTTTGGTGTTTAGAATGAATTCATTGCATTATTCATTGCATTTGTCATTACCTTCTCATGTTTTTTACAATCCTCTAATGGTCCAGGAACCCTACTGGGTCGGATGATGAGATGTAACTACAAATGAATGAATGTGTGAATTAGGGCTGAGAAGAGAAAGCTCAGAACTTGGACAAGTCCTATCAAAATGTCCACAAACTATCTACGATGGCTATTTTTTAAGTAAGGTCCATTTTGTTGTAGACACTAGTAGTTCGCACGCATACCGCAATGAGTGCGTGCATGCCTCGGGAACAACTGTGCTCAGTTTCCGCTCTGTAGCTAACCTGTACGGTTCTTTAAAAATGTTTAAGACTATCAACTCACCCTCCGCATGTGAGGTTCACTCAGTGATACGGTTTTTGTCAGCAAGGAACCTGCCTGCTGCAGAAATTAATCGACAGATTTGTGAAGTGTACGGTGATACTGTTATGAGTGAAAGCAAAGTGTGTAAGTGGGTACGACAATTCAAAGATGGCCGTGACAACGTTCATGATAAGGACTGCTCATCATTTCATCCCTCTCCAAAAATTTCTATCCTAGTTATATGTCACCTGGTCATGCCCAGCATTATTTTTTAAATTTTTAATTATGACATTTGGCCCAGCCATAGGTTTTTAAACGTCGTCGTGTTATTGTTAATGTTTATTGCTTATTTTCTGCTTATGAGTTTATTTATTGTTTTGTATTACTGTTGCTATTGTTTTTATTGTTGTACTGTGGGCTAGGCCTCATGTAAGCCGCACCGAGTCCCTTGGGGAGATGGTAGCGGGGTACAATTAAAGTATTGTTATTACTATTATTATTGCTATTATTATTATTATTCTGTAAGTAAGCAGAGAGTCCTTGTTTGGCCAGTGAGGACACAAACGACTAATTCTATTGTAACCGCAGAAATATACTAACAGGATCAGGGCTGTTAGCCATTAAAATTTAACTAACTGTGAGAAATAGTTTGTCAAAGTCTTGCCTTTAGACTTGTCACTGCAGCTAAAAAGGAATAATGGTCACAAATCAGCCTCTTTCATTGTCACAATGGGAGAGTTAAGCAAACACTTTAGTATCTTTCACAGAAAACATCTGTGACTCAAATGATATAACTTTAGCTAGATTGTGCTTGTTGGTTTGCTCTCCACAGCCATTTTCCAACTGAAGACATTAAATTTGATTTTGATCCTTTCTTATAATGCTACCTCACAGTCAGAAATGAAAAAGAAAATTACTGTTATGTTTAGAGAACCATACAGGGAGCAAGAGACCTTGAGCTGTCCAACACACCGAGGGGAGGAATTCAATCTTGACAGTTTGATAAAAGTAAGTGAACAACAAAATCAGAAAGTGTTGAAAACATAGTAGAAAGACGGAAGAGTCACAAATATGGAAACTGATTACATCAGTATATTAAACATAACTCATTTTGTTCTCATATCTAGAATGTATAATTCCAAAAGTTCTATTCCTACTGGGAAAGATTATGAAAGTATATGCATATATTACATTTTTATTATTTTAAAAAATATTTAAAATGTGCACTATAAAAACTCACAAATCGTATTCATGTCCTGAAATCTATGTTGACAATGTGTGGTTTTTACAAATGCTTTTTTAAAAAAAACAAATCTCAAAATGTACAATATCTTGTTGCAATTATCCATTTTCTCATTGGGATTTCACCTGCTGAAATACCTTTCTGCAATCAGAAGGACAATAAAAAGGTAAGTACTCTTTAGATCCCTGCATATTTTGTGATGTCTTTAAAAATTCAGCTAAGTCAAACTTCCTTAGAAGCTACAAGAAGAACAAATCACCTACTCTTAATGCGATAATTTATTTGGTGGCAACGTTTACAGCAAAAGACCTTGTCTGATAAGAGAGCACTGTTACTTTGTATATTATCTTCCCCTTTAAAGAAGAAGGAAAGGAAGAATCTCCTTACTGTTTCCATGTCTCTTGATAACCTTGGTTATTATTATCCAGTTTTCAATCTGACCACAAGTCAAGGCTGCCGTTTCAGAGTCACCAAGGAGCACTGGCACTGCTTATTTGTGATTCTGTTTCTTATGACTGCTCCCTATATGGGAATACAAAGGAAATGTTGCTTCATCAAAAGCAGCTTTAAAAATCCTTTGTATGAGTCACCACCAGGCAGCTGACTATTTTCTGATTTCGGGCAACATCTGTATATTTTCATAGCTTGAGAGTGATCCTGGTCTCATCACTGAGCCTAGAATGCCAGGTTTCGGTGGTGAACAAGGGAGCTTTTGTACGACTAAAGCTTGTGTGCCAGTTGCGCCCATACCTTGGGAAGTCAGACTTGGCAACAGTAATCCATGCTCTGGTTACATCCTGTATAGACTACCACAATGTGCTCTACATGGGGCTTCTCTTTGAAGACTGTTTGGAAGCTTCAATTGGTCCAATGGGCAGCAGCCAGATTACTCACTGGAGTGGGGTACAGGGAGCATACAACCCCCTGTTATGCCAGCTCCACTGGCTGCCAGTCTGCTACCAAGCACAATTCAAAGTGGAACTAAACGCTTCTAACCCAGCTCACCTGTCCAAACGTATCTCCCTCTATGAACCATCATAGAGGTTAATATCATCTGGGGAGGCCCTGCTCTCAGTCCC
Source organism: Anolis sagrei ordinatus (assembly GCF_025583915.1). Lineage (NCBI taxonomy): Eukaryota > Metazoa > Chordata > Lepidosauria > Squamata > Anolidae > Anolis > Anolis sagrei. The sequence goes on along the minus strand of NW_026847438.1, from coordinate 136,077,065 downwards.
ACCTCTGTCGTAAGTGCGGTTGGCGGGACGAGAGACAAGGTCTTCTCAGTGGTGGCCCCTCGGCTCTGGAACTCTCTCCATGGCAAGATTAGATCAGCGCCCTCCCTCCTGTCCTTTAGAAAGAGAACAAAGACATGGATGTGGGATCAAGCCTTTGGCTAATAAACAATGCAGTACAAAGAATAATTAACAATTAATTGTGCGCAATAACAATTCAGAATGGCTATGATATACAATTTCTGGATCATGGGATTTTAATGTTAATGCAACGTTACTCACAGGCTCTACTACAACATTAGCCTATTGGCCATATCAAAAAACATTTGACAAAAACATACACATACACATACAACATACAACTCACTACAATATATGTTTAAATAAGCTGTTAACAAGGTCCCAATCCAGAGAAATCCTGAGAAATCTATAAGCTATATCAATATATTGAATCATAAAGTAGGCCCTATGAGGCTACACATCACCTATCACACCTGCATATATAAAGACACCAGTTCATCAGATCCTCTTCAACTTCTCTTTGTCTCTCCTCCTTATATGCACAACTTGAAAGCTATGTGTTGTAAATAATAAGCTGAACTGTAACACACTTGTTGGTTTTGGATTTAACAAAGTTGAAAACTTATACTTACTTTCTCCCAACTATTGAATAAGTTTTCTTTCATTTTTTTACTTATTATTTTTAGAGCAAAAAATGTGTTGATGTTTCATGTGATATTACTTAAAAAGATACAATATTTTGTTCGTGGTTTGATTGAACCTTTAAAAACTGAAACAAACAATGGAGTGAACTTCTTTTAACAAACAAATGTTAGCAAGTAATGGCAGCAAATTAAATGTAGAAAACTATAATGAGTTATGATAATAATTCCCTTTTAAAAGTAACTTTCCAGGTTTTGTTTTACTGGTCTGGCAAGGGGAAAGAGCGAAGAAGGAATCCTTTCATCCAACTGCACTGATCATATCACCACCAAGCTGTTTTATTAATTAAAGGAATGGAGACCTGGCCAGTCTCCTCAAAGCCAGAAGGATTTGAGTAAAATTACTAGGTTCCTGTTCTGAAAATCTGAGTGTTTGTTTTCTCTCCTCTTCAGAATCCTAAAGGTTCCAGTATTATGGTCAGGGAATGATTTCATTCAGTCAGTCAATCAGTCAGTCACTTCTTTTATCACATAATATATCAATATCTTGAAATAGCAAATAGTTTTTTGTTTGTCATGCCCCATGAAGACCCTCACTGTTTATCCCTAGTTAAGCCCTTTTTAGTTAGAGAGATTAATATTTTATGTACAATTTTTGGTTGGGGGGTCAGTTTAGACAGCCTCTTTGCATTTGAAGCCTCTATTGCCCTGCCCCTTTAAGAATCTTCTCAGAGGTGGAGCCTCAGGCAAAGCAGTTCTAGTTCTTGAAAGAGTCAGCCTTTCTGTGACTGGAAGGTGAAGAGACGGGAAAGCCGGAAGGTCTACAAAATAGCATGTGCAGTCAGAGCTGTATTCAAGTCAAGTCAGAGCTGTATTCAAGTCCAGTTGGAGTTAAATTTTAAGACCATCTTAGAGACAGTTGAATACCATACAAGAAAGAGACAATAAGAAGAAATAAAGATTCAAGAGTCTCAGTTCAGCCAGAACTGTGTCTATCTCTCAAAGACTTTACCTCTTTGTAGTGAGACCCAGGAGGAGAGAAAGTCTAAAATTCTTGTCAGTTAATAAATTCTTGTTTGATTCAACTATATAGCTCTGATCTGTTCCCTGCACAGCCTGTTCAACTGCCAAGTAGTTGACATAGCATGGGTGCAAAACAGTGTTCATATGCTTCAGGGTGCATGTTTCTCCAAATAATTTATTTCAAAAACACTGTATGTCCTAATTCTGAGGCAAAAGAAAAATTAGAAAATATTTGGCACAACCTTTGTTGCATCAAAAACAGCAGCAACATCAAAAGTCAAGTACCCCAGCTCTCCAATATATTTGGTTTTTAAGACATAATTCACTTACATTCAGGGAAATCAAACAACAAGGCCCACACATACTGCAGCAGGAAAAATATAGCTCATTAAACAAAGCAGAATGTCATCTGCAGATGAGTGTAAAATTAATCACATTTCCTTCCCATTATGACTATTCAGTCAGAACTACGGTTCTGCTATGTGGACAAATAAACTACCGCAGGTAGCTTGCAAAGCACACTTTGTTTTAATGTTCTCAAACAATTACCGTATGCAAATATTACTTTTGAGTACATTTGGTTTATGCTGCTGTGGGCGACATAGATTTGCCCTGTTTGACTTTACCAACTTGTTACAGTTGATTTTGCAAGGCACTTATTGGAGTCGGAAGGGTAATGAAACTCCCAGTTTATACTAACAATAACAATGAGAGCTGAACCTTGATATGGAAGCAAAAGAGGCAAATGAGTCTGAACACTGACTAAAAGAAAAATAACAAAAATATCAATGCAACACTGAAGTACCTCACAACCTCTGAGGATGCCTGCCATTGATGCAGGTGAAACAACGGGAGAGAATGCTTCTGGAACATGGCCATACAGCCCAAAAAATATGTCACACTTTTTTTTTTAATTTCAAAGAGATGACTGCAGAAAGGCATGATTAGTCTTTATACCAACATTTTAATTTACAATTTGGTCGAGTTTATAATGCCTAACTGTATTGAGCTGAACATCATTTCCCTGAGAAATCTTTCATTTGATGTTCAATGTACAGCAATATTCTGCACTTTCATGATCACTGCGGGGGATCGTGAGTTTTCAAATGCAATTTTAATTGCATTAATTGTATTTTAATTGTACAAGGGGCATTCATTAAAGATTTCCCCTGACTCATTTCTATTTATCACAGGATGCTGAAACTGCACATGTGTAATGATATAAGTCTCTATAGGTTACATGCAAATTTACATCTCAGAACTGATAACGGTCTTGATTGTACAGGTGCTGAAGTGGTGTGAGGTTTGATAATGGACCTAGAGGAATACAGAGCAGTCATCAAGTTCCTTTACTTGAAAGGCCGCACACCAAAGGAGACATTCCATGAGGTGAAAGAGGTGAGGATTCTCTATCATATGATGGAGTCAAGAACTGGCATCATCAATTCAAATGTGGTCAGACTTTGGTGCAAACAGCTCCAATTCCGGGGTGACCGCACTCTGCTATTGATGAACACACCATCCAGCAAGTGGAGGTTGCCATTTTGGAAAATCGACACATTCCCTCTTAGCCCAAAATGTCAAGATTAGTGAGGGGTCCATGGAAAAAAAATATCCAAGATCATCTTCCCACAGATATTAGATTAGCACCATCTCTAATGGTTTTCCGCAAAAAAGTAAAGACCTGGTTATTTGTGCAGGCGTTCGAATAATTAGTGCAAAGACTGGTAATGACATAGGAATGGAACAATGGATGACTAATCTGGATCATGTTTTTAGTGACGAGATGCTAGTGAATGGTTATCATAGTAATTGTGTATTAATTGTGTAGATTAGGTTATTAACTGTTTTATATTGGTGTTTGAATTCTGCTGTGTCCTGTGTCTTGTGAACCGCTGTGAGTCGCCTTCGGGCTGAGAACAGCGGTATAGAAGCAAAGTAAATAAATAAATAAATAAATAAATAAATGTATAAGGTATCTGCTTGCTGGGTCCCCCGGCTACTCACACCTTTCCAGAAGTAGGAACGAGTCAAATGCTTTCAGACTCTATAGACAATGTGCTGTGGAAATCAGGATGACTTTTTCAACAGATTGAGCCACGGGATGAAAGTTGGGTCCATCACTATGATCCTGAGATTACAGTCCAGTTGATACAATGAAAGCATCATGACTCACCATCTCCAAGGAAGGCATGTGCCTAATTCTCAGCAGGCAAGGTCATGTGCACAGTATTTTGGGACCAGCATGGAGTAGTATTGATGGATTTCCTAACAAAGGATACCATGATCACTGGGGCATATTATGCTTCACTGCTGTGGAAATTGTGGGAGGCCATCAAAACCAGGAGACGTGACATGCTAACCAAAGGTGTCTGTCTTCTACAAGACAATGCACCAGTTCAGAACTCATATTTTACCCAAATGGAAACATGATCCTGTGGCTTTAAAATTAGACCACATCCATCTTATTTACCTGACCTCACACTATCAGACTTCCACCTCTTTCCAACAATGAAGTTATTTTTTGAAGGGCAAGCTTTTTTCAGATTATGATACTCAGATTTTTGAAATCACAACATGGCTTTTGGAGCAAGCTGTTGACTTCTACAAGCAAGGTGTCGGAATCACAGAAGCCTTGAAGGGCTCAGAGTTAGTTCCAGAACAAAGTTTATTGAAGCAAAGGAAAAGGACACAGAGACACTGTGTCCTTTTGCCTCTGGTCAAAACTCAAAAGTTAAACCAAATCTGGTTCAAAAGGTAAACAGAAATATAATCCAAATTAACCGGATAAAAGAACCGAATCAAACACAGTACTCCAAGGTCAAACAAAAGAGGCACAGCATGCAACTGGTTAACAAAGAAATGAAGCTGCAGGGAGAAAAGCGTAATCAGCCAAAGTCCAGGGTCGTAGCAGGTTGAATCTGAAATAGCGAAGTTCCAAAGTCCACAGAAGCAGCATCTCAGCCAAGCTGGTCCAAGGTCCAAGAAGGGAGAAATCAACACTCACGAGAATCCAATCAGAGTCGATAGTACACACGAAAATGAAAGTACACATAATCAGGAACAGAAACCTGCAGATCCCAAACCAATGCTGAACACGAAACAGGCAGCGACAAGTCCAGACGATACCCAATGCACGAACGTTCACCAACACCTTGCCTTCTGCAAAAGCCCCTCATTCCTGAACCCACTTTTATCTACACATCATCATCAGAAGATGAACTGACCACCACCCCATCATTATCCCCTGCAGCTGCTCCCAACTCTTCACGTGAATTCCTACGTCCATCCCTCCATCTTCTCCATCTCCTGTCAAGACTTAGATCCCCCCAAGACTCAACTGGATTCCCCGATTGCCAGTCTTCACCCCCAGAGAACCCCACAAATGTATCACTAGATGTTGGCTCCGCACAAATGGCTTGCACTTCCCTTATCTTAGTCCAATCCACGGTGTCACGCCTGTTTTCTCCACTCTGTGACCCATCATCCCCAGAGAATCCCTCAAATGAATCCTCATCTGTAGGTGCTGTAAGTATATCCCGGATGCTTTTTCTTTGCTGCTCCTCATCCGATTCCTGCTCCTCAGTAACCCTCTTTCTTCCCCTAGTCCAATTCATGGTGTCTTCTTCTTCTTCTTCACTTAGTGACTCTTCATCTCCAGAGAACCCCTCAAATGAGTCCTCATCTGTAGGTGCCATAAGTATATCCCGAATCCTCTTTCTCTGCTGCTCCTCATCAGATTCCTGCTCCTGAGTAACCCTTTTTCCCCTTCTGTTTGCAACATTACTCACAGGCTCTACTACAACACGAGGTGTTTGCAGTTTCTTAAAAAGACGGGAGAAGTGTGTGTCCTTAGCTGGCACCTATGTAGAGAAGGACTAATAACTGTGCCAAGTTTCATTGCTGTTACTCCACAAGAAGTGGGTCAGGGAAAATCTTTAACGAACGCCCCTCATATTCTAACTTTATATCCAAACACTAATATTTTTAAAATTTTTGTATTTGCTTGATTTAAAATTTTTCTTCGATTGTGTGGTTGTTAGTCACCTTGAGTTTCTACAGTGAGAAAATTAGGTTATAAATAAAGTTAATAAAGTTAATAGCACTAGTAATAATGATCATGATGATGATGTTCAAATTGTTCATGAAGACTGTGTGACTATTGTTTCATAAGCAAAGGTTCTTTAGCATTAGACTCACCTCTCGCTTGACTGGGCTAACGTATAATCCAATATTTTTCCTGCTAAAATTGAGTGTGTGTGAAAGTCAATCACAACTGTTTCTTGAGACTGTTTGAAGAGATTGCTATCTTCCATGCTGATCTCTATCTGTCCCTTGTTCCTAGTTGTTTTTGTTTGAGGAATGGGAACCAGATGAGCTTCCAAGTGGTTTCATTGCTACCATTGATAACTATGAAGCAGCAGGAACTGGGTTGATGATAAGAGGTATGCATATAAGATCATCAGCATTCACATATGTAATATAAGCTTTTATTGATTTTTAAAAGAAAGTTTGTAAATATTGAGATATGATTCTTGATGAAACTGTGGAAGTTCATCATTTTAAACAAAAATTGATTTAGAAAATTATGTACCATGTTTACATAAACATGTAAGAGAGATTTCACTCAGAACCAGTCCTCAGAAATATTAGTTTTTGAATTACATCTCTTTCTTCATCCTCTTGTGGCTAAAATATTTACCCTGCAATTGGAAAGATAAATACTCAGGTTCTCATATTCATGGTGTGAAGATGTTGTTATAACCCTTACAGTATTTGAACATGTGGTACATATTGTAGAACTTTCAAGGAAGTAAGAGTGAGTAAGTGAGTAAGTGAGTGAGTAATTCCATTCTCAGCTATCAAAGTCCTTTTTTATTGTGACAGAAGTGATTTGAGAAACTGTAAGTTGCTTCCAGTGTGAGATAATTGGCTGTCTATAGAGACATTGCCCAGGGTATGCCCGGATGTGTCACCATCCTAAGGGAGGTTTCTGTCATGTCCCCACATGGGAAGCTGGGGCTGACAGACAGGAGTTCATCCTGTCTCATGGATTCAAACCGCCAAACTTCAGGTCAGCAGTTCAGCCAGTACAACGGTTTAACCCATTGTACCACCATGACTCCATCATAGTCATTATTGTATGTGTGGTTTTTTTAAAGATATTTCCCTTTCTGTACAATTGTTTTCTTTGTAAAAAAAATGAAAAAAGATCCATACTCCAGAAAGTAATTTGTTGTACAGCAATGTCCACAATTCCACAATTATTATGGCTAGTTAAAATGTCGTTTGAGGGTTCTATTCCCCAAATACAACTTTTTGGAGGTTTCCTGAGAATATTCAAAGTTAGAATTGTTACATGAAAATAAAAGTCGTAGTCTGATGACAGATCAAAAGAATATTCTCCATACATTGAATAGTTAATTAACTGCTGCAAAATTTGGCTTTTGCCATTTACCTTGAGGGTATCCAAAAGCAATAATAAATTTGTGGAAGGTTGGTGTATGAGTGGTTCAGAGCTGTGAGAATTCAAATGGAGACTATATTTTGGATATTTCCAAATAGAGATCAATTGGAGGCCGACAGCAAAGAAGGGGGTTATGTACTTTCTTCATGAAATGTGGCTGTTGATGGCAATGATACTTTCTAGGGGACCATCCAGACAGTCCCAAAATATAGAACCAGTCTTGGTTTCCTTGGTTTGTTCTGAGTTAATTACATACTTCAATAGATCCAGGCCATCCTGAAAGGCACAGGTCTAATGGGGTATTGGCCTTTGGAGACTCATTCCCAGGGTCACATTTTGAAACCTGAGGGCTCTGTCTACACTATCATCCCATACCTTTTGGGTTCCTGGAATTCAAAGGTGTGGAAGAGCAGAGAGAACCTACACTCTCCTCCAATCTCTAATTTCTTCCCAAAACTTGCTAAGAAGGTCCCTAGCCACCATAAATCTTCTATTCTTCACTCCTTCCATCTCCTCAGAAATCATTTTCTCATACCAGGAGGACAAGAGAAGAGGATTTATGGCAACCACAGACCTTTTTAGTAAGTTTTAGGGGGTAAATGGGGGGGGGGCTTCTAGGTGGCTTAATGGCATTCAAATTTTAATTAGGATGGCATTTAGTCACCACCCCCCTTTCTGGTAAAGCCTGGGATTTGGGTGGGTGAGTGGAGACAAGAATACATGGCATAGGTTTTAGGGCTGTGTAGAAGTGTCCAACATGAACCTAAAAGGGGGGGGGGGTGGCTACCATAATTCCTAGGATTCTTCAGTTTACATGACAAGTAGGATTCTGACAGTGTAGTCTATGTTTTAATGAGCTTTGGGTGGATCCTTGACATTGAAATAAGGAACTGCTAAGCAAAACCAAAGAGCTAGATCTCCTCCTGTGCATCTTCACTCAGCTTCATGCATGAGTTGCTTTTCTAATTTATTTGCTTACGTCTCACCTGCCAATATAGCTGGTGAGCTAAGATTCGGCTCAGGCCTCCTCACATTGACTGATTCTGTGTTTCATTTCCTCTCTCGCTTACAAACTTTATTGAGAGCACTGATTAATTCCATGCCATTTGTCAGTCTAGGCTGCTTTTTTTCCTTCTCTTTTCCTCTTCTTCATCTCCAGCATCACCTTTATGTCATGCTGTGTCTGTGACACCCAATTGTATTTTGAGGTGCCTTTCAAGAGATTTAAGGAGATAATATAGTCAATGTAAGCTTCATCTCCCTTGAGATGCAAGAGGACCAAAGTCATCATGACTTCGAACATGCAGTAAACAAAACAGAAATGAAATAGAGATGGGAGACAACTGCATTCTTTCCTGTGTGATACGGTTTCCTTGAAAAATAGCCTGCATATTGGGAAATAATTTAATAGATGTTTGGAGGCTGAGGGTGAATGTACTGTAGAATTAATGCAGTTTGACACCATTTTCACTGCTATGGTTCAATGTTATAGAATTATGGAAGTTGCAGTTGTTTAAAGTCCTCAGCCCTCTTTTCCAAAGAGTCCTGATGCCTCAAAAAATCACTAGTTGTTTAGATTGTAAGCCTGGGAAGAGCTGTCATCCTTCCTCCCCCCCCCCCTTCTTCTTCTCCTCCTTGGTGGATACATAAGTAGTTTTGATATCTTTTCTGTTATAGGGCAAAGTATCAATGCTATGAGGGAAGGAGGAAGGGCCTACAATCCTACTTATGCCAGTTTGGTTTAACTATTTTTGTATCAGGATAAAAAAAATACAAAAGTGTTGAAAGTAACAATAATGGTTGTATCAGCCTTTATCTTTCATTAGCAACAATCACGTTCATGCCTGTTTCCAAACCATTGCTCACGTATAAGGAATGGCACAGTAGTGTGTTGGGCACTGTAGTATCAAATCTCCTACTTTCCTGTTCAAGGCATGCACAAATGTGAAAATCTGACATTAGTTGAACTCTAACCTTTCTTTTGATGAAAAGGTTTAACTGAAGATCATGCAGAGCTGAGATAAGCACCCCCTTTCTGTCCCTATTTCTGAATCAAAGCTTTTGAAAGTACTTCATCATTCTTGCAACCAGAAGCAAAGAGGTAAAAATAGAAGACCTCTCAGAAGAAATCTGTTTATTGAAGATTTCTGGGCTAGTCTTGTAGACTGCTGATAAAGACCTGACTGGCTTAGGCAAGATAGTCACCAAGCATTTTCTGATGCATATCTCTGCTGACCTAAACGCTGAAAGTCTGCTGAAAGATTCAAGTGCATAACTTGAAATTGCAAACATGGATATAACTTTCAGCCTCTGCTGTTTCTGTAACTTAGACAGTAGGACTCTGTCCCAATGTGAGATTCAGTTTGGTCCTTAACATGCTGGAAAAATTTGGCTCAGAATGGTTTAGAAACTATCTGCTTGAAACTGGGTCATACATCCAAACTGAAATACAGAAATAAGAAGATTCTACCTTCTTCTTGGAATCGTGGGCAGCCAAACTCTCAACTTTATTATCTTCTTCTTGTGATTACATGACATTTGTAGGCAGTGTAGCCTGCGAGGAGAAATTATGACCTGAATCTTACTGTTAGTTCCATCTAGAGTACATTAACTGAATCAATGAGATTTGCCTATTTGCTCACTCACAATTTAACAATTTATTTATTTATTATTTATTTACTTTATTTATATACCACTTTTCTCAGTCCTCAGGCGACTCAAAGCGGTGAACAACATCAATACAAAACATTACGAGACAAGTATAGGGCAATTAAAAACAATTGTAACATAAATCATTAAACATCCGTATAACAATCATTAGCGCCTCAACAGTAAAATCAGAATCCAGTCTCATCATCCATTATTCCGTATTCCTATGTTCAATTACACTGTTTAATCAAATGCTTGTTCAAACAGCCAGGTCTTCACTTTCCTCCGAAACGCCAGCAGGGAGGGGGCCGATCTGATATCTGCAGGCAGGGTGTTCCACAGCCGAGGGGCCACCACTGAGAAGGCCCTGTCTCTCGTCCCGCCAAGCACGCCTGTGATGCAGGCGGGACAGAGAGCAGGGCCTCCCCAAATGATCTTAATGTCCTAGTCGGTTCATAGGAGGAGATGCGTTCGGAGAGGTAAGTAGGGCCAGAACCGTTTAGGGCTTCATAGGCTAATGCCAGCACTTTGAATTGTGCCCAGTAGCAAACTGGCAGCCAGTGGAGCTGGCGCAACAGAGGAGTTGTATGCTCCCTGAGTGCCGCTCCTGTTAGTAAACTGGCTGCCGAGCGCTGGACCATTTGAAGCTTCTGAGCAGTCTTCAAAGGCAACCCCATGTAGAGAGCGTTGCAGTAATCTATTCGGGATTTAACCAGAGTGTGGACTACCATGGCCAAGTCAGACTTCCCAAGGTACGGGCACAGCTGGTGCACAAGTTACCATGGCCAAGTCAGACTTCCCAAGGTACGGGCGCAGCTGGCACACAGTTGAGTCTGTTTTTCTATTCCAATTGTGGTAAACCCATAGGACTCAGGCAATGACTGTCAAATTCAAGCAAATAGATTTAGGTTCTTTGTGGTACATACCTTTCAATCTGATTTTACATATAAACAGATACACATACCCTAATGATTTAAATAAAGATCATGTGTGTATATAATGTAACAAGGTCATGAATAGATAGATAGATAGATAGATATAGAAATATTGCAGATTATACATAGATGTATTGGGAGAATTCGAATTACTAACACAGTTGTGTCTTTTGAAGAAAGCAAGACTGTCATGTTTTATGCAAGGGAATTTTATGCAAGAACAAAGCTACTATTTGAAAAGTATCCAGAAAGGATGGAAGACCTCATCACATTGAAGAGAAGCATCTTCTCCCCATTTCTCTGTGCTGCCAGCACAGAGTCCCCCAGAGCCCATCTTATGATACAACAATACTTCCAGGGTGCTCTGTGCCAGCAGTGTGCCAGCAGTGCAGAGAAACAGAGCCCAGAGGAGTCATGAGTATGCAAGAAAGCTAGAGGAGATGAAGCGGAAGCAGGGGACAGCAAGGAAACTTTATAGGGAGGGATACCATAACCCCCAATTGAAGAGAATGAAGTGTGATGCTGCACCATAATTTTCCCCAATGCCCCCAAGCTTTCTAAGGGCCATATGATGAGGTCCCTAGACTACTTGTAAATCATTGTTCAGAAAATGACAGCATAAAGATAACCTGCAAAGTATCAGAAGTTAAAATGGAAGGACATAATTATGGTAGATGGAAGGGGAATGAGAGCTTGCATGAAAATGAAATGCCCCAATATGGGTGATGTTAGTCACAGAGTTGTCCAAATAAAGAATACTTGCTAAACTTCATGACTCTGATTAGTCTCAATGCATCAAGACATACTTTTGTAAAAGTGGTCAATCACAGTAGGAGGTGGTTTTTTTTTTGTGCATTTCAGAATTTCCTTTTGCAAAAAAAGGAAATAATCAGCAAACAAAATGTTGCACTTTGGGGCAAAATATTTTTTTATTGAGAAAATAACATGTTTTGTAAAACACACCATTTTCTACACAAATTGGGTTTTGGGTGGGGGGAGTTGCAATGTGAAAAGTCTCAAGTTACTCCTGACATGTTTTTTTTTTTTAAAAAAAATCATAGCCTTGCTTAGTAGTGAGAAACTTTATTCTTGCAGAGACTCATTCTTGCCAGCAAAAGTGAAATAAGCAAAGATTTACATCCCTAGTCCCCAGGCTAGAAAACTGCAATATCTCAGAAGGACAGGTATACGAGCCTAGGGAAAAATAAAAATTCAGACCAACTCAAGGCTTTATAAATACTGAACTATGGTGGTGATGCAAGAAGAGCCATTTTACAGCCCCATCTCACCTAATAGTTGCCATGCTCTCTCGCAAAGTCTCCAAAGCTCCACTTAAGGAAGTAATCACATTAAGGCATCATATTTGGAAAGGATACTTATACTTTGTGTATTAGTAGTGTACAATTTGTCTCCTGATAATGCAACATGAATTCCACTGGAATAAGAGATAAGTTACAGCAGATTTTTTACCATGTAAGTTTCTATTAAAATAAAATAATAAGGTTATTTTGGGAACATTTAACAAAGAAAAAAGGATTTTTAAGGATGTATTTTTCCCAAACAGAATTAGAATTAGAATTAGAATTAGAATTAGAATTAGAATTAGAATTAGAATTAGAATTAGAATTAGAATTAGAAGAAGAATTAGAAGAAGAAGAAGAAGAAGAAGAAGAAGAAGAAGAAGAAGAAGGGGGCAATATAGTAGAGTTTTCCTGTCTCTTCTGATTGTTGTTGTTGTTGTTAAATCCGAAGAAAGGGGTTTCATGATGTGCCTCCTCTCTCCACTGTACTGGTAAAATGTTTCTGGGAATAATGCACAGAACTGATTATGACATACTGTTGCAACCCAGAGCAGGAAACGGGACCCTAAGACAACAATCCACCACACTTGACTTCAGAAAAAAACAATCCTTTTTTATTGATGAAAGATGAGTACAAAAATAGAGGAAAAATGCAAGGTAAAAAGCCACAGTAAAAATCAGCAACAAGAAATGTCCATGAACAAAATCAAAAACCCACAGTAATACTGCTAAATCCTGGAACCTGTTAGCAATCCACTAACCGTATTTGAAGCACTAGAAAAACTCCTTGGAACAAAGCCACGGGAAGCAGGAGAACTGCAAGAGCCTGCACATGAATCTGAAACGATGCCTGGACTAAATGGGCATCCAGGCCAAGCGTTTTTAAAGCATATAAATCTATTTCGTGATGTGCCTGAAGGCCATGTTTGCATTTCTCTTAATCTAGCTGACCTCCGTAAACTCTGCGCTTCGCCTCTGCTTTGCCAAATCTGCCCCCATCTATCCTCGTTATTGGGACCAGGTGTCAGATTATCTGGAGACCTAGAAGGGAGTGAAAGTTCAACGCTTGGCTCTGAATCATTCTCATGGGAATTTGGACTTTCGCTTTCCAAAACAGCAGGATTTTCACTACAAAAACCATCATCTTCTACATTGACCTCAGAATCATTGACATCAGGAAATACAATCAGAGAGTCAGGTACAGGTTCACACGCAGGCTGAACCCCAACACATATAAAGCACTACATGGCTGACGTCCAGGCTATCTGGAAGACTGGATTTCCCTGTATGAGCCGACTTGGGCTCTGAGATCATCAGCAGAGGCTCTTCTCTTAGTCCCACCACCATCATAAGAATTGTTGGTAGAAATGCTCTAGAGATGTTAACTAAACATTAAGGAATTCTCTATCCTAAGAGCTGCCAAATGGTGAAATTGATTGACTCCGATGATTGTAGATTCGCCTTCATTGGCAACATTTAAAACGAGTTTAGAAGGCCACTGCTCAGAAATGCTTTAGTAGATACCCTCTGGAGTCTATTCTAGCTCTATGATTTTATGAGTCAGTATACCATGATTGAATTTCCAAGTCAGTGATGGCTCATTACCTAGATTCCTGCAACCCTGAACCCACTATTTTTGATGTCAAAAAAGGGACGTATGCAATCAAGTCCTATCATTACCATCCCACTGAAAATAATGTTCAGTAAAAATATTATTTTAAAAAGCTAAAGCAAAAAGAGAAACTTCTTAATGCCTGGCAATCATGAATTACTAAAAATTGCTCAGGCACATTTACTGCTCTGTTGAGCAAACTTCTCATTATGATGATAGGCTTTCCAGCTTGATGGTACCATACACTGGTACAGAGAAGTCTCCCAGCCAGCTGGTTGTCATAACTGAATTAGAGAACAAAACCTCCTGGAAAAAATGGGACAGTTATCCATGCTGAAAATGAAGTGAAAATTAGCCATACTGAAGTATATAAAAATTATGATCCATGCAAATGAAAGGAAGTATTCATGCAGCAAGAGCCTTAATATGTTTACTCAAATGTAAGTCCCACTGGATTCAATGATACTTGCTTGCTAGTAACTGTGCAAATAGGACTGCAGGCCAAATAGAAGGATGTGAGCAGTTTGATCAAGGCTTTTACTTAGCTCTGAATGAAACTCTATATGAAAGTTTACTTTGGTGCAAAAAACATAGAATTAAATAAAAAAAAGTGTTAGCATTGGGCATGAGTAGTCCTCTTAACTTAGGAATGTGCCACCTTGAAGATCTGGGGGTTGATTTTCTTCTCCTGGGACTCTAGTGAATGCACAGTGTACCAAAAATTCTAGCGAAACAAAAATCGCAGTCATGACCAGATGTATATTTCTGATTTTGAAAATAATGTTAATTTTGAATATTAAACTGAATATTGGGGCCCTTTGCCCTTTTGATATAACACATTTTTATATTTGGAAACTCTGGGAGAGTGAAATTGTAAAGAATACATGTGGGACCAAATTCTTTTGATGATTTTTTATTATTATTATCTCCATACTGCTGAACATAGAACCATCATTGTCATTGACTGGAATTATGTTGTTGTCACATGTATAACTTTCCTTACACACACAGAAGAATTAGGTGTGTGTGTGGGGGGGGGGTCTTGCTTTTAGTTTGCTGCTTGTTTTTCACAACAGACATATTGGTTGAATATGCAAAATTCCATGGATGTAACCATTTTGCATAGTTGTGCATTGTTGAATGAAACATTCAACACACTACAGTAAGCCTTCAACACACCACGGTAAGTAGTCACACTGGCAATTAGTTGCATAATGTGGGCGTCCAACACAAGAGTGAGATACTACAACTGCGATGCAAGTACATGAGTGTAGAATTCCACTGGACAAAAATATATAAAAGATTTTAGTTGTGCATTTTAAAAATTCTCATTGAAACAGGAGGGTCTAGAGCAGTGGTTCTCAACATGTGGGTCCCCAGATGTTTTGGCCTTTCAACTCCCAGAAATCCTAACAGTTGGCAAACTGGCTGGGATTTCTGGGAGTTGTAGGCCAAAACACCTGGGGACCCACAGGTTGAGAACCACTGGTCTGGACCATTAAGGTAACACAAGAAAATGGAGAACATCTACCAACCCCAGAGATTACTTCGGTCCGAAGACCAAAATTTGCTTGTAGTCCCCAACATCCGGACTTATCATCTGTCCTCTACTAGGCAGAGAGCCTTCTCGATTGTGGCCCCTTATTTATGGAATGCCTTGCCAGTTGAAACCCGAACCATCCGGAAAGCCTGTAAAACCTTTCTTTTCCGACAAGCTTTCGATGGGTGAATAATTTGGGACTATGTCTGTTCTTGTTTTTATTGTATTTTAAAGTTGGTTGTATTGTTTTAATCTACTGCTGTAAACCGCTCCGAGCCAAATTGGGAGTGGCGGTATACAAGTCAAATAAATAAACAAATAAATAAATAAATAAATAAATAAATGTTGGGTCTTTTTCCTTAATATTCATTTGCACTACAATGCAGATTTTCAACCTAGTTCAACCCCTCTTAAACAATATTATAGTCATCTTGTTAGCAGGTTTTAAGCCATAAATGATTGTAGCTAAATCTGTCTTTCCTAGGAAGGCATGAAACTAGTTCATCAAACAAAGCTGGGCAAAAGCACTCCTGACTGTATGAAAGACATGCATGCATATACCATAAATGCCTATTTAAAGATAATGCAGTCAGCCATTCTTAAATAATATTTTTTTCTAAAAATAATATAGGATTATATACATAGAAGTCAATGTAGGTGTTGTCAGAAAAAAAAACCAGTGGCTATCTCACTGCCCACTATGTGATGGCAGTCCCAAGTGCCCCACTGAATGCCTCTCCATGTAATCTCTCCCAACTCTGATTCTATGATTCTCTCTGGCCATTGAGGATAAACCTCTGATTGTAATTTTGAACCGATCTATGTCCCATTTGACCTATTAGAATGCTTGGCACACCAGGGCTCCAAACCCATGGTTCTTGTGGAACTGAAATCACTTGACATAGAGACAGAGGGTGTGACTTTGTCCTTTTCCTCCAGCATGCTCAAAAAGGTTTTGGATTGATACTTCTGAAAAGTCTTCAGAGCCAGAGCTAGACTGGTCAGAACTAACTTCTCTTCTTTGGCCTGTTGAGCTACAAATTTCCTCAAATCTAAACAAGCTGATTCTCTAAAAAATGGGACAGGGGGGATGCAGTTATAATTAGCATCATAATGAAGCAGAGATATCTGGTCCTCAGGTTAAATGTGTGTTATTAAAGAATTAAAATAAACAACGATCTATTTCTCAGAAATTTTGTTTTGAGCAAGAAAGACTGTGGCATTTCTTAAAAGATAAGTACAACCAAAAGCAAAACAAACAAAAACACAACCACCAATACCCCCTTTAATCTTCACTGGCATTTAGAGCATTCATTTGAAAACAAATTACCTTAGACTCCATCTGGATTGAAGCCAAGCTGCTGCTGCCAAGAATAAAAATGTCATCTCTAAAAATTTACAGTCCTCCCACACCTAAAGAAAAGAAAAACATGCCAGCTGTTTTTTACAGGTTGCAGTTCTTGACCTTACACAGTAATTTCCAGATACTATTCAAAGCAGACCACTTTTCAGTATCCCTGAAAAAGAGATCGCTCTGCTGTTATCCAACAACTATTCTCAATTCTGCAATGTGCAATCTTAATGCTTTTTTCTACTGTAACAAAAGTGGAGACATCACTATACTTGTGATAAATCAAGGGTGAGAACCACATCATTTTCACAAGCCACATTTAGAGCACTATGATTCAATTGTAACTGTTACTGCTGTAGCTTATGGAATTAAAGAACTTGAAGTTTGGCGAGACTTCGAGAAATCTCTGGCCTAAACTGCAAATCCAAACATTCCAGAGGATGGAGCTTTGGCGGTTTAACATGATATAACTATATCATGTGAAACAGCTCCATTTGACTTTCTCTAGGCTGTACTGAAACTCCCAGCATTCTTCACCATTACATATGACAGGTAAACCTGCTGGCACTGGTACAGCTACATCTGGAGGACTGCATGAGTCCCATCCATCCATCCCACCTTTCTCTCAGATTGATTTCTACCTCTGTTTAGCACAAACATAACAATGCCCCCTTCTTACATCTTAGAACTCAAATTCTACAAGGAATTGTATGCAACAATGGAAAAGAAAGAGTTATGGCATGACATAGAAATGGCTGTTTCCGTTATTGTGGGTAAGCTTCTCATCAATGGATATTATTCATTCATTAAAGATATTACCTTAAATCAAATTATATTTGGGGGAGAGGTCTAAAAAAGTAAATTGGAATATTTGTCACTGACCTAAATGGAATATGATCTCATTTAGCATGGTTATTTGACTTACTGATGTAATGTTATTAGTGTCCCCGGTGGCGCAGTGGGTTAAACCCTTGTGCCAGCAGGACTGAAGACCGACAGGTCGCAGGTTCAAATCCGGGGAGAGGCAGATGAGCTCCCTCTATCAGCTCCAGCTCCTTTTGCGGGGACATGAGAGAAGCCTCCCACAAGGATGATAAAAACATCAAATCATCCGGGCATCCCCTGGGCAACGTCCTTGCAGACGGCCAATTCTCTCACACCAGAAACGACTTGCAGTTTCTCAAGTTGCTCTTGACACGACAAAAAAAAAGTGTCTCAACATAAGAATTTTAACTGCAATGTTTGAGTAGGCAAAAGTAAAACCCATATAATTTGGTTTAAATATCTCATTCAAACATATTTGAAGTGGATGTGAAAATCTGGGTATTACTTTTTACTAGAATACTAAACTTACATTTTTACAATGTATCATACCCTAACAGGTTACAATCCAGTGCTCATTAATATGTTTTCATGCTGCCAAAAGTCTTTTCCCTTAGGAGACCCTTTCCTTCCAGTGACTAAATCAGAAAACTTGGAAGGGCAAATATATTTCATGCTATCGATAAGGGGAGGTGTAAGAAAAGTAAAAAAGATAAAGAAAGAAATAGAGTAGAATAGGAAGTGCAAAATGGACAGAACCTGACACAGATCAGGCTGGGCACAGGTGCCATCACCCTGGATGGGTTATTGTTGTGTCAATGCCACCACTCCTGGCCAGTTGTGGAGCTCTGTGCAAATTCTTGGTTACTGTGAGGAACCTGTACAAACAGCATAATGGATGAGAGATCACTCACTTCATGCTGGTCACATAGGTAACCCATTCTGATAGCAGAGATGTCCATAATGTCACATAGAACTTTGTGGAGGTGAGATGCATGTGCCCAAGCACAGTATATGCGTTCACCAGCCATGTGATCAATGGACCTGAATTCAAGGCTCTGGAGCATATTTATGTTTAGCTAAACTGCCCAATATAGATAAGCCCTGTGCCACGCTACAAACATACTCTGAGAGAAATGGTTGTTTTGAAGCCAGATCTGGAAGTTTGGCAGCAATTTCAGGAACCCTTTAATGTGACTCTCCTTTTTTCAGGAAGGCATCAGTTTTAGGTCTGTTCCAATGTGATGGTTTCCCTGGCATTTGGAGTCTTATTTAGGAGTCTGTGGTGTGCAGCTGAATGGCCACAGAAATGGTTCAAGGAAATCTCTCATCTCATCTTCTTGCAATCCTTTCCTATTTTACAGTTATATGGCTCTGGCCTGAGGAATGTTCTAATTCCTTAGTCAAGTTTTGATGCAATAACATGCTGGCAGTTCAGATCATAAATTACAATATTTATCATGCTGTAACTTTGAACAAATTACAAATCCCTGCTTGGCCTTGGAAACCGACTAAGTTACCATAGTCTTAGTCTCTGAGAGAGATGAAGGCAAGCACACCCAAACAAATCTTGTTTTACCTGCTCCATGATAGGTTCACCTTACTGCACATGGCAGAACATTTAAAATGGATGTCAAGGTCTATTTTCCCCAAACTCCTCCACTATTTACTTTTGGGCATACTGAGTATTTGTGCCAAGTTTGGTTCAGAGGCAAAACGATCTTGACAGATTAGAGAGATGATGGGCCAAAACTAACAAAATGAAGTTCAACAGGGACAAATGCAAGATACTCCACTTTGGCAGAAAAAATGAAATGCAAAGATACAGAATGGGGACGCCTGGCTCGAGAGCAGTACGTGTGAAAAAGATCTTGGAGTCCTCGTGGACAACAAGTTAAACATGAGCCAACAATGTGATGTGGCGGCAAAAAAAAGCCAATGGGATTTTGGCCTGCATCAATAGGAGCATAGTGTCTAGATCTAGGGAAGTAATGCTACCCCTCTATTCTGCTTTGGTTAGACCACATCTGGAATATTGTGTCCAATTCTGGGCACCACAATTCAAGAGAGATATTGACAAGCTGGAATGTGTCCAGAGGAGAGCGACTAAAATGATAAAAGGTCTGGAGAACAAGCCCTATGAGGAGCGGCTTAAGGAGCTGGGCATGTTTAGCCTGAAGAAGAGAAGGCTGAGAGGAGGCATGATAGCCATGTATACCTATGTGAGAGGAAGCCACAGGGAGGAGGGAGCAAGCTTGTTTTCTGCTTCCTTGGAGACTAGGACGAACAATGGCTTCAAACTACAAGAGAGGAGATTCCATCTGAACATGAGGAAGAACTTCCTGACTGTGAGAGCCGTTCATCAGTGGAACTCTCTGCCCCGGAGTGTGGTGGAGGCTCCTTCTTTGGAAGCTTTTAAACAGAGGCTGGATGGCCATCTGTCAGGGGTGATTGAATGCAATATTCCTGCTTCTTGGCAGGGGGTTGGACTGGATGGCCCATGAGGTCTCTTCCAACTCTTTGATTCTATGATTCTATGATTATTGTTTGAGTCCACAATGCTCTCTGTATGTAGGCGAACTACAACTCCAAAACTCTAGGTCAATGCCCACCAAACCCTTCCACTATTTTCTGTTGGCTATGGGAGTTCTGTGTGCCAAGTTCAGTTCAATTCCATTGTTGGTGGAGTTCAGAATGCTCTTTGATTGTAGGTGAACTATAAATCCCAGGAACTACAACTCCCAAATGACAACATCAATCCCTGCCCTTACCCCACCAGTATTCAAATGTGGGCATATTGGGTATTTGTGCCAAATTTGGTCCAGTGAATGAAAATACATCCTGCATATCAGATATTTACATTACAATTCATAAGAGTAGCAAAATTACAGTTATGAAGTAGCAATGAAAATAATTTTATGGTTGGGGGTCGTCACAACATGAGGAACTGCATTAAGGGGTCTCGGCATTAGGAAGGTTGAGAACCACTGTTTTAAAGTTTAGCACCTGAGACTGATAATAAGTAGGGTCATTTTCTCACTGGCAGTTTGGAAAGAAACAGACTGCAGTGGGTCCTCGCTGGTTGCCATGTACTGTGTTGAGAGGATGGGATGGAGCTCTGAATTAGGGAAGGGGTTAACAGACTTCAAATTGCAGGGGGGGGGGGAGGCTATACTATAAATAGTTCTAATAATGTGTGACCCACAGTTATACTTAATTGCTGTTTTCTTGCCTCTTTGTGAGGGCAGATGTGCAAACATATGTGTATGTTGGGAATGCTAACATCTGCAGACATTTCTATATCCAATTCCTGGACTCTATAAGCTGAGCTATGACATTAGGAGGGTTTTCTGCATTCATCATTGGATCTGCACCTGCCTACCTGTGTGATTCCACTCATCTCTTGGGTCTAGCATTGTGCAAAAGAGACTGGAGGCATTCCGTCAGGCACCTCAGCTGTCCACCTTTCCATATTTTTGAGCGTCAGCTGGCTCTGTAGCCAACACATGTTTTAAAACCGATTAAACAGTGACAGAAGGTTTACAGCAGTGTTAATAAATAAATGACTCATTCAATTTGTTGTTACTCTTGAGGGTGACTGCACAATTCATTCTATCTGTTAGCTTTCCTGGCAAGTGCCAGCTTTCGGGGAAAAAACATTCTCAAATCCCAAGGGTTTCTTTGGAATTCTGAAGATTCAGGAGTCTGTTCCTAATTAGCAGAATCTTTCTATTCTCCAGCCTGAGACAGAAGTGGGCATATGGGGTGGGTAGAAATGATTGATGCCACACCATAAAATCTGTGAAAAACAGCAAAATATTGTAGGATAATAACTCTAGGCAGAATAATATATGAAGAGAATATTGATGTATCCTCCTGGGTGATGAATGTTTTGCAAATATATAAAATTGTGCCCTAAGAACAAAACTGGAAACAAAGTGGATATTATGATTCTTACATTATTCACCTCTTCTCTTCTTTTTTAATGTTACATTTTTCCATCTTTACCTTTTCTCCTTTCAAAGACCAGAACTCTTACAAGGGGTCTTGGGATGTTAAAATAACTTGGATTTTCTTTTAATTAAGTTTTATATTTTGTTTACTTTCTTTAGAATACTGTCACCAAATCCTATTGGTATAATAAATCCACTGAATCAATTGTGGAATGGTAAATCAGAAGTTATGTAAATCCTATTGAGTCAATGGATGTACTGGGGGAGCCCCCGGTGGTGCAGTGGGTTAAATCCCTGCGCCAGCAGAACTGAAGACTGACAGGTCGCAGGTTCGAATCCGGGGAGAGGCAGATGAGCTTCCTCTATCAGCTCCAGCTCCTCATGCGGGGACATGAGAGAAGCCTCCCACAAGGATGATAAAAACATCAAATCATCCGGGCGTCTTCTGGGCAACGTCCATGCAAACGGCCAATTCTCTCACACCAGAAGCGACTTGCAGTTTCTCAAGTTGCTCCTGACACGACAAAAAAAATGGATGTACTCTAATTATGACTAGAAGTTGATTGTAGGCTTGTGGCTGCAATCTTTTGTCCTGTTTTTGTTGTTGCTGTTGTGCACCTCTCCAAAGTTTTAGTCCAACATTTAAACTCCTATGCCATGCTGACCCTATGTTACCAGAGGAAGAATTCAGTTGAACTTTCTGGCATTTATTTCTGACTAGCTGTCCCCTGCCACACGTTGCTGTAGCTCAGTCTGGTGATCTGGAAAATAAAGTAATGAGAAAATGTTGGTTTCTAATATATTTAATTCCTTTCTGCTTGTGGGTAAACAGTATTTCTTGCTGTTTCTTTGTCAATGTTCTATGCAACATCTACGTTAGACCCCTTGTCAGTTTGGCTCGGAGATTCGACCTGGACTGCTATCAATATGCGGACGACACCCAACTCCTGTTGTGCTTGGAGCCTGGAGTAACGTCAATACCTGACAATTTCATCGTTTGCCTGGAGGCTTTGTCGAACTGGCTACGTGCTAGCAGACTGAAGGTGAATTCGGTGAAGACTGAGATCCTGTGGCATGGCCGCCCGATAGGTCCGACCCATCCGTTACCTACCTTTGATGGCGCTGCTCTATCTCCATCGCCTACCGTTAAGAGCTTAGGTGTCATTTTGGATTCGCAGTTGACGATGGAGACTCAGGTCGCTGCTGCCAGCAAACAGGCCTTTTTCTATCTATGACAAGCGAGGCAACTGGCACCTTACCTGTCAGATGAGGCTTGGCAACAGTCATCCATGCCAGAAAACTTGTTATTTATTTATTATTTACTTTATTTATATACCGCTTTTCTCAGCCCTCAGGCGACTCAAAGCGGTTCACAACATCAATACAAAACATCACGAGACAAGTATAGGGCAATTAAAAACAATTGTAACATAAATCATTAAACATCAGTATAACAATCATTAGCGCCTCAACAGTAAAATCAGAATCCAGTCTCATCATCCATTATTCCGTATTCCTATGTTCAATTACACTGTTTAATCAAATGCTTGTTCGAACAGCCAGGTCTTCACTTTCCTTCGAAACGTCAGCAGGGAGGGGGCCGACCTGATATCTGTAGGCAGGGCTTTCCACAACCGAAGGGCCACCACTGAGAAGGCCCTATCTCTTGTCCCCGCCAAACGCACCTGTGATGCAGGCTGGGCAGAGAGCAGGGCCTCCCCAGATGATCTTAATGTCCTAGATGGTTCATAGGAGGAGATGCGTTTGGAGAGGTAAGTAGGGGCAGAACCGTTTAGGGCTTATAGGCTAATGCCAGTACTTATTCATTGTTGGCAAAATATATCCAATTGTCTTGTGATTATGTGGAAAAGTGAATAGTGATAGTTAAAGAGCACATTAAATGAATTATTTCTGTGTTTGATTTATTAAAATATTAAAAGTAATGGAGGCATTACTTTTCATTCAACCCTCGTATGTATCAGTAGTCTGATCCTCCACATCACATAAACTTGATCAATGTCAAACATTTTTCCTCAAAATTTATGCAGCTATTTTGTGAGAACAAGACATCAAAGACATGTCTCCAACCCTGATGATAAAGATGCGGCAGTTACTAATAAGTAAACATTCCCAGCTTTATCTAATAATAGGATTGGCTCTCATTGGAAACACAGCATTCTCCTGTGAACAAAGCCCTACTTTGAATTTACTTTAAGTAGACTTTTGCATATTTTAAAGGAACTGTAGTGTATCCAGGCTTATATACAAATCTGTATATATCTAAAAATCTAAGCTTATCAAGAGGTACTGCTGACATTTGTTAAATAAAAAGTTGACATAGACCAACTGAGCTTTCAGAAACAAGACAGGATACTTTATTAAAAAATAACAAACAAGCATCTTCTTTCCCTCATTTTTCCTGAAATTTGCTGCTGTCTTTTCAGAGACATGTTATCAAGAAAAATGATGGTGCTGTTGTCATATCAACCATATTAAACAATACAGGGAAAGGAAGGGATTAGGAGACAATATTTTATCAAGTGATAAGTTCATTTAGCATGTTCACATGAAGAACTCTTGAGAAATGAGAAAAGGAATGTATTGAAATATAAGCATACAAATCTAGACAGTGCGGTTACTATAGAAACAGATATTGCAAAGGTATTGTTTAGCGAGTGCCTTCTTGAATGGAAATATCATTTTCATTAGGACAAGGTGGACGGTAAGTATAAATAAGGTTATTGACACTCCTGACAAATATTTATATAATTATGGATCCATATATGGATAAACAACTTCACAAACAGGCATCATGAGTGCAGCTGTTCTCTTGGAAATGAGAACAGCGGCACTCAAGAGGAACAGTGTTATATATGAGCAGTGACTCCTTAAAAAAACTCCATTTATTTATTTATCGTGTCATCTATAAGGAATTAGAGGCTTATCAAGGCAGAGTGGACAAACAAATCCCACCGCTGCCACCAATTATAATAACTTAGAGGCTTATCAAGGCAGAGTGGACAAACAAATCCCACCGCTGCCACACCAAATTATAAGGACTCCTCAATTGGCCGTCTGGGCAGGGGGGTCAAAGAATCCCACCACTGTCCCCAAATTATAAAGATATAATTTCTTGATGGCCAAACAATATCACTGGACGGGGGCAAGCAGATCCCAACACTGTCCCTCCTTCAATAAGGAATTCACACCACTTTGGCTCTTATAGCGTTTGAGGGAATGTCTCTTTATTTAAAACCTTCGCTGCCACCATAAACTGAAGAGTCACGAACCCTCTAGCTATTTAGAATGGTAAAAGGCTGTTTAAATTATTAAAAGGCTTTTTTACTCCACCAAATACTGTGTATTAACAAGGGCTTTCTTTGAGGGGAAACAGGAGAGGTTGATTCAATAAGGAAAATGACTCCAACCAAAAATGGCACTTGACTCAGGCTTCAATTTTAAAAATAACAAGAAAGAGTTTATTGATTACAAGTTACAGAATTAAAAGTGAATGCAGGTTCAGAGGCTTGGCTGTTACAAATAAAAGTGTTCTTGTTTCTTAGAAGCGTAATGGTTACTTGAGAGAATGGTTCTTTCCTTTGTTACAATTTCTTAAACACAAAACCCAGCTATTTTCTTTTCTAAAATAGCTGTAACTCAGTCTGCCACAGCCTACTTTGCTGTGCAAACTACAGGCAAGCTGCCTATTCTTAGCAGAGACTCCTAAAAACTTCCAATCCTACTCTAAACTCACTCAGAACTAAAACTGAACTGTCCAAACAAGCTGTTCTCTTTCCCTCCATCTGACTAACTCCGCCCCCCTTTTCCAAACCAATCCTGGCTGTTGCTGGGCTGGCTCAGGCCTAGGCCACTCCCCCTCTCTGAACTGGAGCTTTTCCCTAAACTAAGATGGCTCCAGCAGCTCTCTGCCAGGCCTTCTAAGCAAAACTACCTAGCCTGTCTCTTCCTGGGCCCTGCCACCCTGGCTGGCAAGGTAAGGGATCTTCACATCATCAGCAACCATACCATTGCATTACATTTCTAACAGAACAAAACAACCAACAGATTAAAAAACTTGGTAGTTGATTAAATGTCCTTTGACCAGTATCTGGGCACTTGGAGTGCCTCTGGTGTTGCCGCAAGAAGGTCTTCCATTGTGCATGTGGCAGGGCTCAGGGTGCATTGCAGCAGGTGGTCAGTGGTTTGCTCTTCTCCGCACTTCTCCTGTGATCCCCCCAAATGTACAAACCCAGCTGCTTGCAATATGCATGTGTCTATTCCCATGTACACACTCATATGTGTTTAACAATACTTAAGGACATCAAAGGATCTCTTTAATCCTCATTTAGATACCCTTTCAGCTGCCTTTAGAAAGAAAACAAATAGGGAAAAATCTAATCAAAGTTTGCTTGGGGAGAGATAAAAGGTCTCTAGGCAGGAATCTATTTTCCTCTCCCATTCAGACAGAGTTAACATCTTTGTTATCAAGGAGGACTGCATGGTGTATTAAGGAAGAATAGGCAAAAGCATTGTTGTATGTGAATGTGGCAGCAGGAGTGAAGTGGTCATAAATGTTGTCAGATGCCAACAATGTGTCTCAATACTGTCAGAAGTTCATTAATACTTCCAGGGGAACATCAACATAATAGATGTGGTTTTATGTTTACTCTTGATAGCTCTTCTTCTCTTTGTGTAAATATGGGACAGGATATTTTCTTTTTCTCTTTCTAAAGAACTTGTTCTGAATAGGTTTCCTGTAAGCCAGCGAAACTGTTATGTACTGCTTTTAGATTCTTTTGATGTCTTGTGCAAAAGATGTTTCTTTGGTGCTTTCACAAGTCCCCAAACAATTACTGCAGAGGGTTTGGACGCCTTATTGCCTTTCTGTTTTCCTGTACTGCTGCTCATGTACTTTGTCTTTTTTATGTTTGCTGCAAGTTTCCAAATTGAGAAAGGCAAAATGTTCAGGCAATTGAAGACATGTTTTGTAAATGGATAAATCCTACCCAACTGTCCTTTTAAAATGGCAACCTAGTAATTTATGAAACTGCACTATCTATACTACCCAATTTACAAATTGATATTGAACTACAGACAGGTCAAAACAGCTATAAGCACTTCCCAAAAGGAAATGATGAGTGGCAAAGGCTTACTTACCCCTAAATTCCGCATTACTTTTATTGAAATAATGCTCAATTGTATAAAAAAACCAAGTTTATTGAGAAAAATAACAAAATTTCAGATACTTCAAAAGAAGCATAAAGTAGTTTTCTAATTAACTTTTCCTCTAGCAGAGCAAGAAAAATGATTAGATTTAAAAGCATTTTTTGTAGTAACAGAGGGAAAAATTCTAAAAGGAATGATACTGCATTTTTGTGCAGCATAAAATGTGCCAAAATGTGATGTACAATTTTGAAAACAGTAAGGCTTGGATTGCAAATATTATTTGAAAACTGTACAGTTTCATACCTTTCTTTTTTCCCCCTATAATCACTCCATCCTTGTTTTTAATTCAGGAGTAACCAAGATTTTTTTTTGTGCAATTATAGGTTTGTCTTTGCATCCAGGAATGTCCTGTAGTAAATGCCAATGTTTTGAAATAATTTTAGTGATATAATTGCACACAAAAGATCCAGAAATTTAAGGGACCTTTTGATCCATTCTGAATATAATTCTCCTACTACATCCCACAATCTTACCACTAGGGGTCACACTAGCTGTGGACACTGTAACTGTTGTCAACAATCACTCAAGATTAAAATATACTCTCATCCAACACTTAACATCAAGATTACCTTGCAACATTTAACAACATGTTCCACTGATAATGTAATTTACCTATTAGAATGCTCCTGCAAGCTATTATATGTTGGAATGACTACTAGACCCCTTAAAACCAGGATAAATGAACATCGTTCACGCATAAGGAATGGGTCCACTGACTCTTCACTATATGTACATTTCAATGAAAAAGCTCATACACACCATAGCTTTAAATTTTGCGCTTTAGAAAAAATATTACCCAGACCTAATGCAGATGTAAAAAAACTCCTTCTACAAAGAGAATCTTTTTGGATCTTTAAACTACAAACACTGGTTCCACAAGGACTAAATGATAAAATTGAATACACTTGTTTCTTGTGAAATGTAGTTCTACTTAAGAGGTAGCTTAGGTATGACTCATTGCTCGTTATAGAACTCCTCCAGAACAGAGCCTGTACTACTGAAGAGAGTGTAAAGAGAGTGTAAGTAGAGTAGCGTGTTTCTTTACTGTTATTATAGAATGTTTCACTAGAAATGTGAATTGGGGAGTTTCATGTATCTATTGTGTATGTTATTTTTACTCCTTTATTTAGTGCATTAAGTATAATGTGATAACAGACTACATCCTGAAGAAGATAATTTTTCGAAACAAGGAGAACATACCGGGAGACCTTGTAGAAATTTTGTTACCTAAGGAAGACTCTGCTGCATAAGAAGTACTCCTTAAGACTGTGTTGCTAAAAGAAGAATTCTTTTGAGGATAAAGACAGAGACTGTTGAATTCCTGCACTGAAATCCGACTCCAGGAAAGGATGGACTTTATTATCTCTAGTCTACTATTCATTTCTCTATGTTGATAAGATAACCTACATTTACTTATAATGTGCTGATAACATTACTGTTAAATGCTATAAATGCTATAAAGTCTAGACAATTTACTTCATTAGAGAACATATTATCCTGATGTATATTATTTTCTTGAGAGTCTTATAAAATACATATACATACATTCTTGTTTCTATGGTTTATTTGAAGTCTGCACTTGAAGACAGAATGTGTTCAGTAAGTTGGTCCTTATCTTCTTTTTTAGAAATGTCTATCAGACAGCTTCTGTTTTTTAAAAATCTATGAGAAAAATTATGATCTGAGTTAAAGCAAAATAGAATTATCATACTTGCATGGACAAATGAGAAACTCTAACTGGAAACTTGTATAAAGGTGAGGAGGGTCAGCTCAACCATAAAACATGGAAGCCACCGCCTGCTACTGCCCCGTACTTGTAGAATTAGTGTCGGTCTTGCTGTTAGCCACAGTTCTCTCTGGATAGTAGTAGTAATTTTATTGATTAGCCCTTAGGCCATATCACAATAAGAAACAGAACAACAAGGCCTGACAAGACCTGATCACACTCCACATAGAAAGTTAAAATGAGACACTTATAATAATACAGTAAACACTAGGCCTGTGCGGTTTCATTTCGTTAATTCGTAATTCATTAATAATTCGTTAATTTTTCCATTTACAAAACGATAACAAAACATTCTGGAGCAATTATTAAAAAAACGAATTTTAAATACGTTTTGTAATTGTTTTGTAATTGTTTCGTTATTATTTCAAACACTCCAAAACACCTGGAGCATCCAATGCCTCTTTTCCAAGCTCCGAGGCCAAATATCGGGGCTCCCCCCCCCAATCCGCCTTTCCTGGGGCTGATCCATCTCGCCTGAGGCAGCGGCAGCAGAAGCAGTGGCGGCGACGGCGGCATGATGGATGGCGTGCTCCCTTTTATGACTTTTCTATTGCTCTTGATTTTTATAGCAGGATAAACAAACTAAATCATTCCTTCCGAGGCTTCAAAGCGCGGTGGGCTGGCGGGGTGGGGCGCCGGTGGAGAGAGAGAGAGAAAAGAAAAGAAGGGAGAGAGAAAGAAGGAAGGAAAGCTGAGGTTGCGGGAGAGAGATAAAGAGAGAGAGAGAGCGCAGGAAGGCCGAGAGGAAGGAAAAGAAAGAAGGCTGAAAGGGAGCGAAAGGGAGACTAAAAAGGAAGACTGAAGCGAAGGGGGAAAAGAGAGGGGACAGAGAGAGAGAAGGAAAGAAGGCTGAGGGGAAGAGAGAGAGAAAGAGAGAGAAGAAAGACTGAGGGGAAAGGATTGTGTGTGAGAGAAGGAAGGAACGAAGGAAGGAAAGCAGAGGGGAAGCGAGAGAAAGAGAAAGGGGAAGGGGAAGGAAGGAAGGAAGGCTGAGGGGAAGAGAGAGAGAATGAAGGAACAGAAGGAAAGCTGGGGGAAAGAGAAAGAGAGAAAGAAGGTAGCCTGAGAGAGAGAGAGAGAGAAGGAAGGAAAGCTGAGGGGAAGAGAGGAAGAGAAGGAAGGAACGAAGGAAGGAAAGCTGAGGGGAAGAGAGAGAAAGAGAGTAGGAAGGCTGAGGGGAAGAGAGAAGAAAGCTGAGGGAAAGAGAGAGAGAGAGAGAGAGAAGGAAGGCTGAGGGGAAGAAAGAGAGAGAAGGAAGGAACGAAGGGAGGAAAGCTGAGGGGAAGAGAGAGAAAGGCTGAGAGGAAGAGAGAAGGAAGGAAGGAAAGAAAGATGAGGGGAATAGAGAGAGGGGGGAAAGCTGAGGGGAAGAAAGAGAGAGGAGGAAGGAAGGAAAGCTGAGGGGAAGAGAGGGGGAGAGAAAGAAGAAACGAAAGAAAGCTGAGGGGGCGGGAGAGAAAGAAGGCTGAGGGGAAGAGAGAGAGAGAAGGAAGGAAGGAAAGTAAGGAAAGCTGAGAGAGAGAGAGAGAGAGAAGGAAGGAAGGAAGGAAGGAAGGAAGGAAGGAAGGCTGAGGGGAAGAGAAAGACCAAAGAGGAAGGGAGAGAAAGAAGGAAAGTTGAAGAGATACAGAGAGATAGGGGGAAGGCTGACGGAAAGAGAGCGAAAGAAAGAAAGCGAAGGGGAAGAGAAAGAGGGAGGAAGGAAGGGTGATAGGAAGAGAAAGAGAGATAAAGAAAAAGACTGAGGGGGAAAGATAAAAGAAGGAAAGAGGGATGGGGGGACCCAAAGAAAGGAAAGTCTGGATGACAGGAGAAGGAAAAGAGGACAAGAGGACTGGATTTCCCTTCATGTGAAACACAAAGAGGGAGAAAAGGAGAGCTACTCGCTTCTCCTCGGTTCTAAAACCCGGTTTAGACGGGGGAGATTTGGATTCCACTCCCGACTGAGCCGCAGAGGCATGTCCATCCAAAGGTCTCCCCGGTCTCTCGCCGCCTTCCTCGCCGCTTCCTCCCCGCTGGCTCCCTCCTTCCTTCCTTCCTTCCTTCCTTCCTTCTCCTTCCTTCTCCCCCTTTCCTCCCCTCCTCAGCCAGAAAAAGCGCCGCTGGGGCTCGGTTCCCTTAATAATAGGAGTCTCCCCCCCCTTCCCATTCCCCAAATCAGGCCCAGCGCCGTCCCTAACAAGGCGCGGTGGCTTGCCCCCTCCTTCCCCAAATCTCCACCAAGACAAGGGTCTTCTTCTTCTTCTTCTTCAGGAGAGAGAAAGAGAAAAAAAAATCCCTTCAGAAGCAAACGAAAAGGATTTTCTATGACGGATCCGGCGATTTCCCCCTCCATAGGTTTTCGATTGTTACACACACGTAGCCCAGGAACAAAGGGGAACGAATATATTGGTCGCCCCTAATAAAATTTATTTAGACGGTTTACCTCTCATAAAAGAACCCTCATATGTATCTCCCCCCCCCCTTATATCTCATCTCTCTCTCAGTAGATTGAATTTGGTACAAGAGGGCCTGCCAAAGGGCTGCGGCGAAGCGACGGCGGGGAAAGCAGCGCCTCAGGTCTTCCTCTCCATTTCCCTCCGCTTGATTTTCCCTCCTTCGGTTCAATTCGGCGGAGGACTTGGCGTTTTCTCTCTCCGTGACCCTCCCCCTTCTCCACAAAACAGTCTTTGTCTTTTCCCCTTGATTTGGGGGGCAGGAAATCCCCCCAAATGGGAAGAACAGAGGAAGTGGGAGAAAAGGAGAAGCAGCAAAACGCACAGATGGCCCGCTGAGGAGACCAAAGCCTCAGAGTTGGCCAATTGAAACATTCACACTTGCCTCAAAGAGACGAAAGTTCTCTCTCCCACCCTGGATATTATTCCACAGATATAAACCCCATTTTCGTAGTTTCCAACTGCGTCCGCCATCTTAACGAATCAATTCGTTAATATTTACGAAATTTCGTAAATACCGAAACTTTTTTTGGAAAGTTTTGTAATTATTTTAAATATCGAAACAAAAAAACACCCCAATTACAAATCGATTTTAGAAACAAATTTTTTCTTGATCAAACAGGCCTAAATACATATGATAAGACATGATAAAACTGATAAACTGATCAAGCTGAGTATATACATCATATTTCATTATCACCCCTACAATTTACCCCAATCAGCCCTACATATGTGGTTCTCAGATGTATTGTTTTGCTTAAGTACAGAGCTGTTTTATACGTTATTTTTGGGTCTTGGCCACACATAAAATATGTTGTTCTGATGTGAGAATCCCAATACATTGTCCGTTTGATATATGGACCAAGGTGGAAGTCTCTCACCTTTTGATACAATTTGCAATCAAACAATATGTGTGCTATATCCTCAATTTCAGGTGCCCCGCAGATACAACTCCGTTCATTATAAGGGATGCTGTTAAATCTCCCGTATCTAACCATTGTCTCGAGCTGATCAAATCTGGCTCGAGTGAATACCTCCCTGAGATGTTTTGGTATTTGCATTTTTAGGTAGTTAGCAGTTTGAAAGGTACGTTTATATTGACTCAGCCATTTTAGGTTAGCAGTCTTACTGAGGGTGGCTATATCTTTTTGTGCTTCTATATCCAAAATCCTTTGTATAGCACAGTTATAAGCCACAGTTAAAAAGATATCTAAGATGGTAGTTGCAAGAAGCAAGGACAGCCGTAAGATGTTGGAGGAGAAAGATTTCAATGTCCTCTGTCCCTTTAACTAGTGAGATGACCTCAGCTTCTGCTAAGCATGGTGTCCTGTGTCATTGCTGAAATAAGATTTAATAACCTGCTTGGGCATTTTCTATACATGGGAAGTAATGGGGTATATTTTCTTTCATGTCAACCAGCAAAATATTTTAAATAATCCTGAGTGGGGCTCACCTCTCTTGTGAGTCTTCTTTTCCTTTGAAATTCTTTTTATCTTTCTCCCCAAGGCCTTCTGTATGTCATTTTCTTAGCCTTGTGCAAAAGCGGATGCAAGTTTACAAGCCTAGTTTTATAGCTTTTGGGGAAAGGTGGGATCAAAGTCTATATAAACAAAAACATGAGATGAATTAAATCTGATAATGCAGATCAATGATATATATCAAAGAAAACCCTTTAAAATGAGTAGCCTTGAAAATTGTTCAGAGACGTCTGCTATATGAGGAAGGCTGTATGGGTTGTGGTGTGGCTTAATACATTATGTGAACAACAGGACCTCAATTTCGTTGAGAAAGCTAGAAGACAGAAATCAGAATAATCCTCCTCTTTAAGGATTACTGAAGTGGCCTGAGCAAATTTTAATGAGGCCTTTTAAAGCTTTCAGCTACTGAAGGTGGAACTGAGTTCATTTTGTTCACAGCTTCCCCTAGTGCATACCAAAAAAAGTATATCTTTTTTTTTTAAAAAAAAAATGAACCTATATCCAGCATCAAAGTATTCATTTTACCCTAGTAAAAAACTATCTTCAAAAGAGCTAGGTAAATGTAACTCAGAAGGGCAGTTTAGGCAGCTCCACATGCAAGGATTTAAGGACCCTTGTGATCCATTAAGTGTCTGGGGAGAGATGATTTACATTTTCATCCCAAGCAAAGCAAAAGCTCTACTGAGTTCTTTATGTCCTTCCTGTAACTATCACCAATAGCCTTCCAACATGAACTCCTAAACTGACCCCGGAGTAACTGTAACTAAAGGTAACCACACTGGTTCTTTCTCCCTTGAATGTTATTCTACATGCAGGACCTTCTCACAGTCAATTTCTCTTCAGCACATGAAAAATTCTGCCAACATAAAAGCTGTGTTGCCCCATATAGAAGACATGGCCTAGATTTCTCCTACCAATATTCATTTTGGTCTTTGTAATTCCTGATACTGCATACCTCCTTCCTGTAGTCAGTACATCAACAAACTTTTCTAAAATCTTTTCTAAGAATCAAAATACCAAGCTGCCCAAGGCAGAACATTAAATAATAGGGCTGGGCGGTTTCGTTTGTTAATTTCGCAATTCGTTATTGATTCGTATTTAAATTAGCTTACGATCCGATATTGAGCCATGCATGAGCAACTAAAAATCGAAACGAATTTTTCAATTTATTTCGTAATTGTTTCGTAATTGGTTCGAAATTGTTTCAAAATCGTTTCGAAATCATTTCGAAATTGTTTTGTTATTATTTCCGTATGTCTGGTGCAAGTTTTATAGTTGTTGTTTGTTTTATCAGTGATAAAAAAATAAATTATCACACCAACAGTCAACAACAGAGG
The DNA here is from genome assembly GCF_025583915.1 of Anolis sagrei ordinatus. Taxonomy (NCBI): domain Eukaryota; kingdom Metazoa; phylum Chordata; class Lepidosauria; order Squamata; family Anolidae; genus Anolis; species Anolis sagrei. Next base: position 136,043,491 of record NW_026847438.1, on the reverse strand, counting down.
GAGAGGGAAGCTTCAGAAGTTCCCCCTGTCCCATTTGGAGGTTTTTTTAGTGTATTGCGCAATCGCGTCCGCCATTAACGAATCAATTCGAAATTTACGAAATTTCGTAAATAACGAATTTTTTAAAGAAAAATTCGGAATTCTTTTAAAAAACGAAACGCAATGGACCCCCTAAAAACGAAACGAGTTTAGAAACAAATTTTTCCGTGTTACCCAGGCCTATTAAATAACCCATCTCTCAAACTCAGGTGCACAGTATAGGCTCAGGTAGGTCTACATAAGGCAAGAGATCTTTCCCTCACTCTCCTTGGTCATAAAAATGAAATCAGGAAAAATTATTTTCTGGCCTTTCATGTGATCCTCAAAATCTTTCTGAGGTACCCATCTCATTCTGCCTTAAAGAAGGATACATACCTCTAAGTGCTGAAACCTAAATCCTATTAGGAAACCTTGATTGGGATATTCTCAGATGTATGGGGATTTCACAATTCAGGACTTAAACTTATTTTTCACAAAAAAAAGTTTTATTTTGCATAGAAAATATCAATTTATGGCATGTATTGTTGAAGGCTTTCATGGCTGGAATCACTCAGTTCTTGTGGGTTTTTTGGGCTATATGGCCATGTTCTAGAGGCATTTCTCCTGACGTTTCGCCTGCATCTATGGCAAGCATCCTCAGAGGTGAGGACCTCACTCTGAGGATGCTTGCCATAGATGCAGGCGAAACGTCAGGAGAGAATGCCTCTAGAACATGGCCATATAGCCCAAAAAAACCCACAAGAACTGAATTTATGGCATGTTTCCTGCCCCCACAATCACATCTTAATTTTGCACAGAATAAATTCCAAATTATGATGGCCTTCAAAAATACAGCAGAAAGAAAATTGCTACACTTAACTTACTGCTCCGGCTGGGAACAAAATTAGTGAAATATTCTAATAGCTGAGAGAAACAAGCAGATTTATGTCTGAATTAAACATAGCAATAGGACCCATCTTTTTTCATTTGTATGTCTGTTCGTTGGGTCTAATTTTTACATGTCGTTTGGTCTAAAGCATGTCGTTGGGTCTATTTTTTACACCAAACTAGATGTGTGGATGAGGGGAATTGCATTACCTCCTTAGGACACATCTAAAAAGGCACAATTTCCTGAAGAAGCAGCTCTTATTTATTTATTTATTTATTTATTTTACAGATTTTATATTCCGCCCTTCTCACCCCGCAGGGGACTCAGGGCGGATTACAGTATACACATATATGGCAAACATTCAATGCCAATTTTTGACATACAAACATATACAGACATACACAGAGGCTATTTAACTTTTTCTGGCCGCCAGGGGAGCTGTCGCTTTCATCGTCCATCTGCGACACTGATGAAGTACTTCTTCTGCATTCCCCGCATGCTTTTGCTGGAGTGCTTTGCTGGAGTCTTTTTTTATGGCCTCATAAATTAGTTAATTTAGCCTCCCCACACAAGGTGGTACCTAATTTTCCTACTTGACAGATGCAACTGTCTTTCGGGTTGCAAAGGTTGACAACAAGCTACACACAATTGGTTGGAAACCCACTCCAACCCGGGCTGGCTTTGAACTCATGATCTTTTGGTCAGAATGATCTTAATAAATAAGGCTACATAGTGGGTCTACACAGTGATTCAGTGGGTCTACTCTACAATTGCCATAACTGGACACAGAACATTATTAGGATCACCTAAAAATCACTTATCAGTGAGTTTCCTGGATTTCACAGAACTCTTTCTCAAGCACAATGTTAATTGTGATAAAACAAATAGATATTACAAAACTGTTTCTGGCAAATATTACTTTTTGTAATTACAACATTATTACATTTAATGCTGTACCTAAGGTGGATCTTTAAAAAAGACTTTGAATACAAAGATTGACATCCCGTAAGGAATAGAAATAATCATAACTCAATTACAATTAGATGAAGCTGGATTATGCTATTGTACAATGTTTGCATTTTCAAAAGGAGATTATAGATAAATTACACTCTGGGCCATTGTGTAAGTGAAGCCAGTAGCATGACGGTTTTATGACAATTATAATATGCAGTGTATCTTGATGCACACATTTCTCAATGTGCAAAATGACTCACAGCATCTTGTGTGGTGCCCTGTTGTGCATCATCAGAATTCACTGACATAATTATGTATTGTGTCAGCAGCACAATTCCATCATCATAACATACTACATCTAATGCAGGATCTCAGTCTAAATTTTACATTTAGAGAACAGCAGTAGTTGTAAAAAAAGATAATGATAAAGTAGTCATAGATAAAGGAATAATACAACAGGGAGACATAATTGAGATTGCTCTCATTGATAAACTTTTAATGCAGCAGGTTAAACAAAAACAATGACAGCTTAATTTCAATCGTAGAAAAATATTTTTCTTTGTTTTGCAGAAAACGTCAGGCTCTAGGGAAAAATGTTATGATGTTGCATAACGGTGAAATAATTCTTGAAATAATCTTCATCAGGCTGGATATTTTTAAAAGGAAGGGGGGATTTTTTTTCTTTAGTCCACCAGTTTTTATTATTGTAGCAGTTCATACTTTATATATGGTTAATAATCCATAAAATGGGATTATTATATATAGTTATATATAGTTTAATAATCCATAAAATGGGGAAGGCAAAGTGACCAAGGGAGTGTGCACTCAGCAAATCTATATAAATAAAAATGTAATGTTCGTTTGTGGTATTCACAGAACTCAAAAACCCCTGGACGAATTGGCACCAAATTTGGACACAATACACCTAACAACCCAATGTATGTCCTTCACTCAAAAAAATGGTTTTGTCATTTGGGAGTTGTAGTTGCTGGGATTTATAGTTCACCAACAATCAAAGAGCATTCTGAACCCCACCAACAATAGAATTGAATCAAACTTGGCACACAGTTCTCCCATGACCAACAAAATACTGGAAGGGTTTGGTGGGCAGTGTCCTTTGGTTTTGGAGTTGTAGTTCACCTACATCCAGAGAGTACTGTGGACTCAAACAATGATGGATCTGGACCAAACTCTACATGAATACTCAATATGCCCAAATGTGAACACTGGTGGACTTTGGGGTAAATAGAATCTTGACATTTGGGAGTTGTAGTTGCTGGGATTGGTAGTTCGCCTACAATCTCAGAGCATTCTGAACCCCACCAACGATACAATTGGGCCAAACCTCCCACACAGAACCCCAATGACCACCAGAGTGGGCCACAGCAACACGTGGCAGGGGATGGCTAATATAACATAAGAATTCTAGGTGTGAACCATTCTCAGTGTCTTGGAGGCAAATGGTGGGTGTCCCTTCGGCAGTCCGCCTTCTCCTTGTGATAAACCTGTTTTCTGCTATTGACTGGCAAAACGTATCAATAGCTCATCACTTCACATTCCCAATACCTTTCTTGTGCAGTGGGGATGTTTTGCTTCTGCACTGGCATCAAGTAATATCAGGGGATCGATGCTCCTCCTCTCCCGTTTTCCCCTACTCATTATTACTAAGGCAGGTTTTTTTGTACTTTGTTATTTTTTATTATTAATTATACCTAGAAATGGGAAAATGCTTTCAAAATATGTTTTAAAAGATGGGACTTCCAGTGGACATGGCGACGGGACTGCCTCGCTGAGAGTGAGCTCCCAGCGAGGACCTGTGTTGTGGCGGCTAGGTTGAGCTGAATGCTCCCCCCTTTGCCGGATTGAGTTTGCAAAGGTGCCGCGAATCCCAGTGTGGGCTTGAGACCCCAAAGATCTCCCCCCCCTCAAGGAGGAGAGGTCGAGTGGGTCCGAGCAACACAGGGGAAAGCGAGCTGCCCCACAAGGATCGAACCGCAAGGTCCGTTTAACCGCCGCCGATCCACCCACAAATTAGAAGAAGTTGAAACAATGAAAGCCCAGATTGGGCGGAGAAGCAAGAAAGACCCCAGCAACAGGTAACGGGACAAGATCCCACATTTCTAAAGAATAAAGAACCAAGCCGTAAGGGCTTGGGGAAATAAAGAGAGAGAAGGAGATAAGAAGAAAAGAAGCCGCAGGATTTAAAGAGGAAGGGATCACTTTTTGGATCCTCGGTCTCTTGGTAGCAAGACCTGATTGACTGATTAAATATTGGTAAATTATAATAAGATCCAACCTGAATTGACAATCTAAATTGATAAATCCAAATTATTGAAATTAGAGGCAAAACTAGAAAAAGCCGCTCTGTTAAAGTAGAGGAGTAGAGGAGATTGAAGATGAAGATGGAGTGATAGACCCCTTTCGCACCCCCCCCCCGAAAATTTAAAAGAAAGTGGAAATTGATAATATCTCCGACCTTGACGCCATAATTGTTGTGTCTATCTTCAGCCTTCTTTATAAACAAGCAGGCTGAGTTAGTGAGAAGGAAGTGACGAAAACGGAAAGGGAAGGCAGATTAAAGTGACGGACGAGAAGGTCGGAAGAAGCATAGAAGGGACAGAGGGGCGGAAGTGACGGGGCGGAAGGAGGGAAGACGCCATTTTGAAAACCATAGAGAAAGTCCGATACAGAGCGGCTAGAGAAAAATTGGAAATAAATTGGAAATAAATTGGAATTAAATTAAGGGAAAATCCGAAAATCCGATAGAGAAGTAGAGGGCAGGAGGAGACAGATCGAGGACGAGAAGTAGACGATTCGAGGACGAGAAGCAGACGCTTGAGGCGAGGAGACGTGGACGAGGTGAGGAAGAGGCGAGGAAGAGAAGTAGACGAAGGGTACCGAGGACAAGGACGAGAAGCAGACGAATATAGATAACTCGAGGACGAGAAGCAGACGAGTTGAAAGAAATGGCAACCCCAGGCAAACCAGAATCCCGGAGGGGGTCTCTGGATATAAACCCAAAAATGGACAATCTATTAAAAGAAATAAAAAAGATTTCGGAAAAACAAGATGCTTTGAAAGTGGAATTGAAAGAGGAGGTTAAGGCTAAACATGAAGAATATTATAAGAAACAAGAGGGAATTATTACAAAGATGACAGAAGAATTCAAGGTCTTGAAGTCTGAAATAAAGCAAGAATTTGGCCAGATAAAAGAAGACATATCGCAACTACATGGAGAGGTGAAAGAATTAAAAGTCTCTAAAGAGAAAATTGAGGGAACACAATCAGAAATGACCCAGAAGATAAAAGGACTGGATAAACATAGGGAAAAAATGGAATGGGAACAAGAGAGATTATTGCAAATGCAAATGGATTTCCAATTAAGACTAAGAAATATAGTGGAGGAGGATAAAGAAGACATAAGATCATTGATTATTAAAATGCTGGCAAGCTGTATGGAATGTGAGGAGGATGAATTTGAACAAGAGGTGGACCAAGTTTATAGGATTTCTTCATTCTATGCGAGGAAGAATAAAACCGTACGGGATGTGATTGTGAAATTTACAAGGAAGAAGGTGAGAGATGACATTTTGTACAAAAGTAGCAGAAACCCAATCTTATATAAAGAAAATAAAATTGTAGTTTTGAAAGAATTTCCCCAGATGACCTTAGTGCGAAGAAGAAAATATTTCTTCCTAACAGAAGAGTTGAAAAAGAGAGAGATAAGATTTAGGTGGGAGAGAAAAGAAGGAATAATGGTGACATATAATGAAGAAAGATATTGGCTAACATCTGAACATAAAGCTAAAGTGTTTTATGATAAATTAATGAAAGAACAGGGAGATGAAGAAGAAATGGGAGAGGAGGAGGAAGAAGAAGGAGATGGAGCGGAAGGAGTCGAAGAAAGAAGATTATCTACTCCAAGAAAGGGCATTAAAGAGAAAAAGGCAAGATATAAATCACCAAAGGATTATAGTTATTTATCGAAAGATCCCAAACCACAGAGAATGACACCAAGAATGACACAACGAAAGAAGAAAAAGGAAAAGAAGAACAGAGTGTTGAACAACAGGCAACTGGAACAGCGGAAATGGCTTTTGGCGATATAGGATTGGGACTCGATGGGAATGAATAAGATGATGGAACGACAAATAAAATGTTTCTCAAACAACATTAACGGTTTGAACTCCCCCCAGAAACGCAAGAAAGTATGGAACAGTTTGAAGAAATTGGACTATGATGTAATAGCGCTACAGGAAACGCACATTAGTGATAAATATATTGCACACCTCCCAAACAAAAAATTAGGAAAAGAGTATCATTCCTCATATGAAAAGAAGAAAAGAGGAGTAGTAACCTATGTAAAAGAAGCAATAGAATCAGAATTAGCTTTCAGAGATTTGGAAGGAAGATGCATTGCGGTAAAGATAATAATTGGAGACTCTAAAATATTGATATGTAATATCTATGCACCAAATGGCCCAAAAACAAAATTTGCTGAATTTTTGAACTCCAAATTAAAAGAAACTGAATTTGACGATTTGATTTTGTTAGGAGATTTCAATGGAGTGATGGACCCTCAAATAGACAAAAATGCGAAGAAAAAGAAAATAAAGGAAGGTAAACTCCCTCAAAAATTTATAGAGTTGCAAAAAGAATTTGATCTAGAAGATATATGGAGAATTAGAAATAAAGATAAAAAAGACTATACATTCTTCTCGAATAGACACCAATCCTGGTCCAGGATTGATATGGCCTGGATAACTAGAAAACTCTCCGCCAAAGTGAAGGAAATTAACATCTTACCACGAGACTTGTCAGATCACTGCCCTTTAGAAATTTGTATCAATCATAAAAACTACTCCAGGAGATGGAGATTGAACGAGAATCTAATAAAAACAGAACAGGATAAAGAATATTATAACAAAATATTTCAAGATTATTGCAAATAAATAAAGTGGAGGAAACTGACCCATGTGTGGTGTGGGACGCCTTTAAAGCAGTTCTGAGAGGACATTTTATACAACAAGGAGCAAGGAAAAACAGAGAGAGAAATAAAAGGTTAAATGAGTTGGCGGCCGAAATAGCAATTAAGGAAGCAGAATTAAAAAAGAGACCAAGAAAAAAAATAGAGAGGCAACTTTTGGTGTTAAAACAAGAGAAAACCCATGCAGAGTTAGAATCTCAGTCAATACAACTGAAGTTTCTAAAACAACAGACTTTTGAAAATGCAAATAAACCTGGTAAATGGTTGGCGAACCAAATCCGGAAAAAAAGACAAATAAATCATATATCTAAAATAACGGTATTGGATAAGGATCTGAGGACAGATAAGGAAATTATAGAGGAATTTAGGAAATTTTACATCCAATTGTATACAAAAGATAAAATAAAGAAAGAGGAAGTTATGGAGTACATTGGCCAAATGAAATTAGATAAAATAACGGATGAGGATAGAGAAGAATTGAATAAAGAGATATCGGAGGAAGAAATAGAAAAAGCAATCAATAAAATGAATGGAGATAAAGCCCCAGGGCCGGATGGATTTACGGCTGGATTTTATAAATCCTTTAAACAACAAATACTCCCAATATTTAAAACCATTGTAAATGAAGCGATGAAATATCGGAAAGTTCCAGACTCATGGAAAGAAGCGGAAATTACAGTGATCCATAAGGAAGGCTCCCCAGAAAATGATATCAAAAACTATAGACCAATCTCTCTTTTAAATACGGACTATAAAATTTTTGCAAATATTATGGCCACAAGATTAAAAATATTTCTTAATAAATGGATTGGAGAAGAACAAACGGGCTTTCTCCCAAATAGACATATGAAAGAAAATATTCGCAATATTTTGGAATATTATGAAATAAATCATCAAAAAGAATTCGCTATTTTAGCAATAGACGCTGAGAAAGCTTTTGATAACTTAAATTGGGATTTTTTTAAGATATTAATACAAGAATTGGATATGGGAGAAAAATTTAACAATGCAATTAATGCTATTTATAATTATCAAAAAGCCAAAGTGAAAATAAATGGACAATTGACACAAGAATTAGAAATTGCGAAGGGCACTAGACAAGGATGCCCATTATCCCCATTGATTTTTATAATGGCTATGGAGATCCTAATGAAGAAAATCAGAGAAGATGAAAACATAAAAGGATCGAAAATTGGCAAATTCGAATATAAAATACGGGCGTTCGCAGATGATTTGTTAGGAACAATTGAAGATCCGGACAAAAATCTACAACATTGGATAACGAAAATAGAGCCATTTGGAAAAGTGGCTGGATTTAAAATGAACATGAAGAAGACAAAATTGCTATTTAAAAATGTGAAAAAGGAGAGACAAATAAAGATTCAACAACAGTGGGGAATAGAGAGTGTAAAGAAAATTAAATATTTAGGAGTCTGGATCACGCGAGAAACTGCCAACTTCTGAAGAATAACTACGAAATAGTTTGGAATAAAATTCAAAAGGACTTACAAAAATGGAACTACTTAAATCTATCACTCCTGGGTAGAATATCATTAATAAAGATGAATGTTCTTCCAAGACTTATATTCCTATTCCAAAATATACCGGTAATAAGAAATCAAACTTTGTTTAAAAAATGGAAGAAAGATCTACTTAAATTTATTTGGAAAGGGAAAAGGCCAAGAATTAACTATATAAATTTAATTGATAAAAAAGCGAGAGGAGGCCTGGGATTCCCAGACCTGAAAACTTATCATGAGGCCTGTGCTCTATCATGGATAAGAGACTGGATGAATCTGAATAAAGAAAGATGTTTGAATTTAGAGGGCTATGATTTGAGGGTAGGCTGGCACGCCTATGTGTGGTATAATAGAGAGTCCAAGGAAAAAAATTTTGGAAATCATTTTGTGCGAGCCTCCCTATTGAGGACATGGTTAAGATACAAAACCCTCTTTTATAAAACTACACCTCTTTGGGTTTCGGCGATGGAGGCACATCAAAGAAGACTCTTAGGATGGAGGATTTGGCCAAGATATAAGGATATTCTGTTGAAAGGGGAAACGAAGATTAAATCGTTTGAACAACTAAAGATTGGGTTTGGAAATATAACCTGGCTGCATTACCTTCAAATTAAAGAGCATTTCAAACAAGATCAAAAAATTGGATTTGACTGGGAAGAAAATATATGGGATAAAATCTTAAAAACTGAGAAGAAGGTAGTCACAATCCTTTACAATAAATTGATCCAATGGCAAACGGAAAAAGAGCAGGTTTTTTTTTCTTTTTTCTCTCTTGCTTTCTCTTTTTTCCTACTTTCCTGTCTTCTTTTTATTGTTCCCCCTCTTTCGTTGTCCTATTTTATAAAACATTTAATAAAAAATATACTTAAAAAAAATATATGTTTTAAAAGATTATGGAGTGGTAGCAGTGTAGGAAGACAAGGATATGGCCCTCCAAGGTCATTTACCCGGCCCTCGCTCAGGGTCAACTTAAGTCTGAAATGACTTGAAAGCACACAACAACAGCAATGCTATCTCATCATATTTGTTAAAATTGTTCTTCATTTTAATCATTTTATTGTTTTAAGGGGTTTTGTTTTTTGCACTACAAATAAGATATGTGCAGTGTGCATAGGAATTCATTCATGTTTTTTTTTTCACATTATAATCCGGCCCTCCAACAGTTTGAGGGACTGTGACCTGGCCCTCTGTTTAAAAAGTTTGAGGACCCCTGCTCTAAACCTTTCCACATTCTCTGGAACTACTCAGCACGCGCTAATGACTGTTATTAGGCTTGGGCGGTTTCGTTCGTTAATTTCGTAATTCGTTATTAATTCGTATTTAAATTAGCTTACAATCCAATATTGAGCCATGCAGGAATAGTGTGAGGAGTAAATTAGATTCGAAACAATTTTTTCAATTTATTTCGTAATTGTTTCGTAATTGTTTCGTAATTATTTCGTATATTTTCGCATGTCTGGTGCAAGTTTTATAGTTGTTGTTTGTTTTATCACACCAACAGTCAACAACAGAGGGAGAGGAAGCTTCAGAAGTTCCCCCTGTCCCATTTGGAGGTTTTTTTAGCATATTGCACAATCGCGTCCGCCATTAACAAATCGATTCTAATTATACGAAATTTTGTAAATTTTGAAATTTTTAAAAGGAAAATTTCGGAATTATTAAAAAAAACGAAACGCGATGGACCCCTAAAAACGAAGCGAGTTTAGAAACAAATTTTTCCGTTGTTACCCAGGCCTAATGTTTATTATTACCTATGTCAGCTCTCCAACATACCCAAATTTTAAGTGCTACTGAAAATCATTTGAATGCTAAATCCTGTTGCTAAAACTCAAATGGTTGCCAAATAGTAACTCATGCAAAAATTATTCACTCAAGCATTTGGGGAAGGAAAATGATTTCAACTGTGAATAAATGTATATGCTGCAGAGAAAGGCACTAGTAGACCATTTAAAAATGAAAACAAAATCCTTATGCTACAATAAGAAACATGAAACACAGCTGGAACTTCTTTTGCTATTTGTGCTGCATCCCTAAATAAAGTAACTGCTAACTTGGGTTGTTGTTGTTTCAGGTTCTATGCTCATGTAACAAAGAAGGGGAGTCTTTTAAAACACTACACAGCAAGAAGGCTATTAAAGATAAATCCTATGTGGAACAAAATCCTTTCCCAAAGGAAAGCAGTGACATGACCAGCATGTTTATTGCACTAACTTGTTAACCAAAATTGCTGAGAGAAACACTTTAAAGGGTGAAAATATACAGCTTAAAGACAGTGGACATCTGCCATTCCACAAATATTACTATTGAATACATATGTAGGGTGATGTTCTTATAGTTGTGGCTATTTGAAGCCTTGTTGCAACCCCAACTAATGAGTTTTTTAATCTTTCTTTTATTTTTATGTGATTAAACACATTTATTTACATTTTGTATTTATAAAATCCTACTCACATGTATTCTCAGAAACTGAGATATAGGGCACTTGATTTTAATAGACCAACAGTACTGAAGTCAAAATTTAGACTCCAATTAAATGAAAGTCCAACCTGGCAATCATTTATGCTAACAATCAAAGTTCCAGATTAAAGGACACATTCATCAGGTTCGACAACAGAGACTTTTAAAAAATATTTTTTTTAATTAGTTATTTGACACAATCTCATATATAATCAGAAAATATACGTTAAGAAATACTGGAACATGTCTAGATCTGTATGTAGACAGCAACTTGTACAAAGTAGGTATAACATATTATACCATTCACTCAAGTTTAAGACACTTTCAAAGGAAAATCCATGCAAACTATTCCTAACTAGAATTGTGTCTATCTAGCTCACATCAATAGTGTCATCCGCTACTCCCACCCCCATATCACATGCAAAAAAATAAATGCCAATGTATTTTTTTTGGGGGGGGGGATTCCTTACAAGGCAAGAAATGTATCTTCATGATCAAGATGGTTTCAGAGTATGTCCAAATACATCTTGATATTACATCAATAAAAAAGAAAACAAGAATGGGAGCAGTACTCTCTTATGACTAGAGCTTTCTGACTATTTTACATACACAGGCATGGACAACTGCAAAGACCCAATTTGCGTAAATTGAAAGATGTCCAAAACCATAATCAAATGTTTCATTAGCATTATGCCAACATATACAACTTTTCCAGTAATCACTTTTTTCTATTGTATAGCATTCCAGCTTGTCCACATAGTATTACATATTTCTTTTTATTTCTTTTTTTAATTCTTTCCCTTCTCTTTACTTTTTTCCCTTTTTCTCCCTTCCTTTTCTTTTCTTGAGAACCATACATAAACATCCACATAATATTCACATCTCAGGAGTTCCACCATAACACATATACCATGGAAAAGAAAGTCACACCAAAAGAGCAACAAAGGATTCCTCATCATTTCTTTCTTCAGAAGGAAGTCAAACTATTTAATGAAAATCAGGATTTTGTATTAGTCAGTTTTGGAATCTCCATGTTGAAATAGCCTTTCCTTCTAGAAACCTTTTGAAGGGCTCCCAGTCTTTCCTTCTCGGCCTTTTGGCTAAGATCAAGGACAGAGACTTTTAATTATGTCAAGAATTGATGCAAGTAGGCACACACCTAAAAGTACAAGCATAAGCATATAGAAAAAAAAATCTTATACATTACTGAAAGCTATTCAGACCTTTCACCACCTCCCCTGATTGACCAGAAAAGAGGCTGGCCAGGATTGGTAGGCAGGGGAGAAGGGCAGCCAGGGATTGATCAAGAGTGAAGGACCAGTGAGCTATGGAGCCACCTCGCTGAGAGGGTACAGTCTGGGAAACACAAAGTAAATATATGTTAATGATTTTCAATGAACTCAAATGTCCAGTTCTATGCCAAACCAAGGTAGGACTTTAGACATTGTAAGGTCCTGTTTCTGTAGGCAGAAAGACAGGGTTGGGTTAGGCAGGAGATAATCCCATCTATAAAACAATGACTCTGGCTAATTGCTCTGGCTTGGAAGATAGATAGCCCAAGAGGTCTGCCTGCCCTTCCTTTCCAGGCAATCTCACTGCATGAAGGTGAATCTCTGGGCCTATTTGCTTATATTGTGATAAATAAGTATATACATTTTATAAATCTATGCAATAGATATAGTGTACAGACAGATAAGTTATAAAGAAAGTCATGAAGAATAGATGAAAGTATTGTCGTTGGGGAAATTTTTTTAGTTCTGACCTCCTGTAATCAAGCTTTGGATGTTCGGGCATGGAGATGATGAGATGTATAAATGCAGAGTCCAGGATGCTGAGCACAATGGGTGAGGATCCCCCAAGTCTGTTCTCAGGCTGGCCAAATAAAGAAATGTCCACATATTAAAAAGGGAAGAAGGTGAATTAAAATGAAAACTCAGTAAGAAGTAAACAAAGTCAATAAAATGGTATCATGATACCAATACTGGCAATTAAAAATACTTTAAAAAAGATAAAGAAATTGGATTGCGGAACAGGAATTTTTTTGGGATAGAATAATGCATACAGAAAAGAAATTAATAACTAAAATATACAAGAAGCTATTGGAATGGACAAAGGAGAGGAAAGAATATATGAAAATATTGAATGAAAATATTGGAAGAAAAATTAAAAAAAGAAGAATGGGAAGGAATATGGAACAAAAAAATTAAATATACTAAAGCCATGGAGTCAAAAGAAAACTGTCTAAAATGGCCCACAGATGGTACATGACCCCACATAAATTAGGGAAATATTAAAAAGATACAAATTCAAAATGTTGGAAATGTGGTGAGATAGAGGAAACATATTTCCACATGTGGTGGACATGTAGCAAGCAAGGAAAAAAATTGGAAAATAATTCAGAAAAATATACAAGACATTTTAGAAACAGAAATTCCCCAAAACCCAGAAATCTTGCTCTTAGAAATACATAATTTAAAATTAGATAGAAACAAAGACAAGCTACTATTTCTTTTTACAACTGCAGCAAGAATTTCATATGCAAGAAAATTGAAAAAAGAAGAAATTCCAGAAGAAAACCGGCTGATAAAAATACAAGACATAAGGAACATGGGCCAACTCACATTACTATTATCCAAAAGTAAGGGAATATCCAGAGAAGAAACTGACTAGAATCAAGTTACAACATTTCTGACAAGACACAAAATGAAAATATTTATTTGAAAAGGAAAGAGCCACACATGAAAAGAAGAGCGGGAAAAACAAAGATAAAAAAATAAAGAATCATAGAATCATAGAATCAAAGAGTTGGAAGAGACCTCACGGGCCATCCAGTCCAACCCCCTGCCAAGAAGCAGGAATATTGCATTCAAATCACCCCTGGCAGATGGCCATCCAGCCTCTGTTTAAAAGCTTCCAAAGAAGGAGCCTCCACCACACTTCGGGGCAGAGAGTTCCACTGCTGAACGGCTTTCACAGTTAGGAAGTTCTTCCTCATGTTCAGATGGAATCTCCTTTCTTGTAGTTTGAAGCCATTGTTCCGAGTCCTAGTCTCCCAGGAAAGAGAAAACAAGCTTGCTCCCTCCTCCCTGTGGCTGAGAGGGGTGAAACCTCTCAGAAGATACCAGGAAGCCAAGATATCTTTTTAACACTACTTTCTTTTCCTTTAAACCACTATTTCCTTTCTAATGACCCCATACCCCTCCTATTACACTCCTCCTTCTATACCCCTCCCCAACCCCCCTCACTATGCTATATTCTTTTCTATCCTATATTATATCTATATTGTATACTTTACCTATTCATTCAGTATTTTATTGTAACAAAAAAATTAAGCCTTTCAATAAAGATTTTTAAAAACAAGAAAAGAAATGCCCACAGGAGTGTTGCAATGACCATAGTGCACTTTGTCTTTGACTCTCACAACCACCATGTCAGACTACACAGAGAAGCCATTGAAATCCACAAGCAGGTGGACAATTTCAACAGAAAGGAGAAACCATGAAAATGAACAAAATCTGGCTACCAGTATTAAAAAACTCTAAAATTACAACAGCAACAACAGAGAGGAAACAAACAAGGACATCTAATCACCTCTCAACAAAAGTTTGCTCCAGGCACTGTCAGGCCATTATATGCTAATCAAGGTGGTCAGTTAAAACATTCACACCTAGCTCCAGCAGACAAGAGTCCTTTGTCTCACCCTGGTCATTCCACAGATATATAAACCCTTATTCCTAGTTCCAGCAGACCTCACTACCTCTGAGGTCACCACAACCATCCCAACGCGATCTGCTCTATATACCGGGTCCTAGGGAAGTGCACTTGGAAAGCACCAGACGCAGGGCCTTCTCTGTTTCTGCCCCTGCCTTATGGAATTCCTTGCCTCCCTATTTGAGAGCCATGCGTGACTTAGGGCATTTTATCCTAGCACTTAAGACCTGGCTTTTTACTAGAGCATTTGACCCATGTTAATTTTAATATTTGTATGTATGTGTTTTATCCTGTATAATTTCTGCAATGTAAATCGCCTGGAGCATCTCGGATGGAGGGCGATTAATAAGTAATTAATGATGATGATGATGATGATGAGATGCAGGTGAAACATCAGGAGAGAATGCCTCTAGACCATGGCCATATAGCCCAAAAAAACCTACAACAACCCAGTGATTCCGGCCATGAAAGCCTTTGACAATATAGGTGTCATTTAGCTTTTGCTTCTGAATTTACCATGTTATTTTATTTTCAAAGGTGGAAGCATTTTATATGAATTCACAATGTATGTATCTACACTCATATACACACACAAAACACACATACACAGTCTGGGTCACAGCAACGTGTGGTAGGGGATGGCTAGTATTTAATATTATGATAAGGTTGGTTTGGAGTGAATGTTTTCTCTTGTGCACTCACTCTCTCATTATATCTGTTTCTGACTCTCTTTTTCTCTCCTTCCCTCTCTCTCTCATCACCTCCCCTCCCCCTTGCTATCTCTGACCTAACATATCTCTTCAGGTCCAATGTCCAATGTGCTATATGAAAAATGACTTCCTTTTGTCAGTCTCAAATTTGGATTCCAATTATATGTTGTATTCAATTTCACTGAGTGCCTACAAGTTCTTGTATTATGGAAGACAAAGAATAACATTCTCTCTGCCCAGTTCTTCCATGCTATCCATCATTCTCTCTATGCCATTTATAATCTTTAAAACCTGTGTCACTGCTTTTTTTCCTTTGTACCAATTCCAGCATTACAATACAGAGTAAAAATGAGAGCTCAATAGTAGAGTATCTTCTTTGCATGTGGAAGGCTTCAGTTTCTTTATTAGACATCCCCCATCAAAAAGATGTCAGCTTGGAGCGGGACTAAGCAGTTTTTGCTTTCTGCATGGTCTTGAGATTTGTTGCTCATGGATATTTGAGAAACCTGCCCAACTCAGTGTCAGAAACATATATGAGGAGTATTTTTTAAGTAAGGTCCATTTTGTTGTAGACACTAGTAGTTCACGTGCATACCGCAACGAGTGCGTGCGTCATGTACCGGCATGCCTCGGGAACAACTGTGCTCAGTTTCCACTCTGTAGCTAACCTGTACGGTTCTGTTCTGTCCTTTAAAAATGTTTAAGACTATCAACTCACCCTCCGCATGTGAGGTTCGCTCAGTGATACGGTTTTTGTCAGCAAGGAAGCTGCCTGCTGCAGAAATTCATCAACAGATTTGTGAAGTGTACGGTGATACTGTTATGAGTGAAAGCAAAGTGGGTACAACAATTCAAAGATGGCCGTGACAACGTCCATGATGAGGACCGCTCTGGTTGCCCTTCTTTGATTACAGACGCTTTGGTGGCTTCAGTTCAAGCGAGGATTTATGAAGAGGGTATTTTAAAATTGGTTCAGAGGTATGATAAGTGTTTGAACAAACTTGGCAACTATGTCGGAAAATAGAGTGAAGTATGTACTTTCTGAAAATAAATTTACTTTTTTGAAATAAACTTTCATTGTATACTTATGTTCCAACAGACCTTACTTAAAAAATACCCCTCGTATTTGAAAGTGCATGGAGTCCACAGACTTTTGAAACACTTTGATATATTCCAGAATATTTACACACTTATACATGCAAGAAAAGCCACTGTGGTCCATGCTCTTGTTACATCTTGAATAGACTACTGCAACACACTCTACGTGGGGCTGCCTTTGAAGACTGCCTGGAAACTTCAACTAGTCCAACCATCGACAGCCAGGTTGCTCACCGGAGTTGCGTTCAGGGAGCACACAACTCCTCTGTTACGCCAGCTCCATTGACTGCCAATCAGTTTCCAAGCACAATTCAAAGTACTGGTTTTAACCTTTAAAGCCCTAAACAGATCTGGCCCAGACTACCTGTCCGAACATATCTCCTGGTATGAACCATCACAAAACTTAAGATCATCTGGGGAGGCCCTGCTCTCAATCTCACCACTATCACAAACACTATTGGTGGGGATGAGGGGCAGGGCCTTCTCAGCAGTGGTCCCCTGCCTGTGGAAAGCCCTCCCTAGAGACATCAGATTGGCCACCTCCCTCCTGTCCTTTAGAAGGAAAATCAAGACCTGGTTATGGGACCAAGCATTCGATCAATGAACAGCAAGTGGAATAAGACTTAGCAACTTATGGCAATGAACTGACCCGGACTGCATTTTGGATCCTGATTTTAATAGAAGTGTGTTAATCAATTGTTTTAATTACTGTTGTAATGTTTTAATGTACTGTTGATTGTTTTATGGTGCTTTTGTGAGGCTGCCCTGAGTCCCCCCTCTGGGGTGAGAAGGATGGGATATAAATATAGGAAATAATTAAAATAAATAAATATCTTAAACTCCGAGGTGGGATGTAGAAGGATATACGTTCTGACAGGTACGCTGGGCCGGAGCTGTATAGGGTTTTGTAGGTCAAAACCAGCACTTTGAATTCTGCTTGGAACTGGACTGGCAGCCAGTGGAGCTGACATAACAGGCGGGTGGTATGCTCCCTGTATGATGCTCCGGTGAGTAATCTATCCGCTGCCCGTTGGACTAATGGAAGTTTCCGAACAGTCTTCAAATGCAACCCCACGTAGAGTGCGTTGCAGTAATCTAATCGGGATGTAACAAGAGCGTGGACCACTGTGGCCAGATCTGACTTCCCAAGGTACGGGCTTAGCTGGCGCACAAGTTTTAATTGTGCAAAAGCTCTCCCAGGTTCCAGGCTCAGTGATGAGTCCAGGATCACTCCCAAGCTGCGAATCTGCATCTTCAGGGGGAGTGTAACCCTGTCTAATACAGGCTGTAACCCTATGCCCTGTTCGGTCTTACGAGTGACCAGTAGGACCTCTGTCTTGTCTGGATTCAGTTTCAATTTGTTAGCTCTCATCCAGTCCGACACAGCAGCCAAGCACCGGTTCAAGGTTTGGACAGCCTCCTTGGTAACAGGTGAGAAGGAGTGACAGATTTGGACATCATCTGCATAGAGATAACACCTCAGTCCAAAACTCCGGATGATCTCCCCCAACGGCTTCATGTAGATGTTAAACAACATCGGGGACAGAATTGATCCCTGAGGGACCCCACACAACAATGGTTGTGGGGCCGAACAGGTGTCACCCAGCAATACCTTCTGGGACCGTCCCTCAAGAAAGGCCACTGCAAAGCAGTACCCCTAAGTCCCATGTCCTCGAGGCATCCCAGAAGGATACTGTGGTCGACGTGGGAGATCACAGTGGGAGATCACAGTGGCTGAGAAGGCCACTGTGATGCTTTTTTCTATAAGTCTCTTTTCAGTAGGCGTTATTATTTTTGATTGTCATCCTCCATAAGTAAGTCCACTTTTGCTTACGATGATGATACAGCTCTCTTGGATATTTATTTACATGTTATCATCATAGTTCATATATTCTAATTTGGGGACTCTTTGTTTTGCTGTTCTTTTTGGTTGTTCAGTCCAAGAGAAAACACACATCATTGCAAATATATACATTTCTGGTACAATCATGCCTTTGCATGTATTTAGTTTGCATATCTTTTGCAGAAGAACACAACCAAAACCATTTTTAAAAAATATTCCAATTGAGGTGACATAAAGGACAGCAGTAAACACACATGGAGCAGATTAGAGTCAATCCTTACATTCCTACTTTCGACCAGTCAGATTAAACAGCATTGCACAGGATGAACCTTTGATGTGAAAGCTCCTTACACTCTTTTTTGAACTGGGGAAATCTGAACTTTACATAGCCACCACACAACAGGTTTATAAAATGGCATTATGACCCTGACAGCCTCATTTTCAAATTCCTAAAACATATCCTGAGGTGTGGGTAATGGCAGCTTAACATTCAGCTCCCCTGACACAAAGATTATTCTGACAGAAAGAGCTCATTCATTTCTGTCCAGTCTCACAAAGTAGAGATTAAATAACTGCATTTCAGGTGCAGGGGCTAATGTCAAGATCCTAAGCCTTGAATGAAAGTCAGAAACATTCCATTTGCCAATGATCAAATACTGCAGACTCTTAAGTCTCCCATTTGACTTTTTACTGCAGAGTACATAATGCTCTACTCTGATCGCCAAGATGCTTTATTTCTCCCACATACAGTACTATATAATTCACTCATTTTTATACCCCAACTTTATTCAGTTGCGTTTTTCACAAAGACACCCTTTCTTGTTTTGTACAATGGGAGAAAAAGGTTTGCTTCCACAGCAGATCCTTTTAAAACAGCAGAAACATTGTATTGTTGAAGGCTTTCATGGCCGAAATCACTGGGTTGTTGTAGGTTTTTACGGGCTATATGGCCATGGTCTAGAGGCATTCTCTCCTGACATTTTGCCTGCATCTATGGCAAGCATCCTCAGAGGTAGTGAGGTCTGTTGGAACTAGGAAAAAGGGCCACCTGATTATTTTAAGGTAAATGTTCCTCTCTCTATACTGCATCATACTAGAAATGAATCCGCTTTAAATGTGGTTGCTGCCTCCTGCAGAGTTCTGGGGTTTGTAGTTTAGAGAGGAGTCTTTAACAGCCTCACTAAACTACAAACTCCAGAATTCTGCAGGAGGCTGAAACTGGATTTAAAGTGGATTCATCCTCTAGTGTGATGAGGTAATCTGTATCCTTAAGTTGTTGGAAACTGGACCCCAAGATGATGACTCCCATAGTCCGCATAACTATAAGAATGAATCAGAGAGCCCATGTGGACTTCATTCCTAGTTTCATAGTTATTTTCATTAAACCCCCTTGGGATCATTAAACAGACAGAAGTCTTCATAATAAACTAACAACAGTTTATTAGCTTTCCCACCACGATTGGAGTCAATTAGTGATGATGACGGACAGAGCCTCAGACTAAGCAGGGAATGGATCCTAGCCGGACCCATTTCAGACCAATCAAAAATCAGTGAGTAGTCTTGAATAGCTGTCAAAGTGCTATAAGTATTTCTGTATGTTTACATTGTTGTATGTCAGTTCTTCGGAGTACAGACTCCACTGACATCCTTTTTGTCCAAGAAAAATAAATGCCTCTGATTTTGCCTTCAACCCATCTTTGTCTTATCTGGGCCTTTGGAAGCTTGGCACACTGG
>NW_026847438.1:135990632-136022506 GCF_025583915.1 Anolis sagrei ordinatus | reverse complement strand
GTTCAGATGGAATCTCATTTCTTGTAGTTTGAAGAGCATCCTCAGAGGTTGTGAGGTCTGTTGGAAACCACTTCTAGGACATGGCCATATAGCATGAAAATCTGTTCATGGTTTTTTAAAATCAGTAAGTCTCTTTGCACACTCTGCTCTCCTCCCTTCCTCCTTCTTTGCCATGCGGAGAGTATGATTAATGAACTGGACTCGACACACATTTATTTGAGTGCAAGATATGTCTGACCCCACAATTTGTCCTCCGCTCTTTTCAAATGGAGGAGCACAAAGCACAGGGTTAGGCAGATTCCATATTTAATAAGGAAAATACAGTGAAGTGTACCTATTATTTGCCCCATATGGTAGAAAGTGAAGTGGAAGAAAAACAAAGTCTTGGATATCTACACTACCATATAATGCAATTTAGAACAGCATTCTATGATCAGTGTAGACACATAGAATGCAGTTTAATGCAGTTAAAATGCAGTATATAGGTCTACACTGACCATATAATGCTATTCGGAACTGCATTATATGGCAGTGAAGATCCAGGCTATAACTCTTATTTGGATTCAAATTTCTTAGTTGAAAACAACAGTAAACACAATTACCCTTCCTTTATGCTCTTCCCAATGCAAAACTGTATTCTTTTTTAATGATAAATATTACTGGACCCTTGAGACAGAATGGGTTATAGCTGAAATAAAGCACATAATCTGAAGCCTGAACTCCATAAATCTCTATAACGTAAAGCCAAACAGCCTTTCCTATCTGCTTCACAAAGGGTAAGGGAATTTTCAAAAGACTTTCATAAATCTCTCTTCTCCCCTCACTCACTTACATGCACACACACACACACACACAAATACAAATACATGCTGACCTTTCTCTATTATATGGAACTGCTTCCTGTAAAGCTGTTCATATTCATGAATTATTCATTGGCATTTCAAAATATGTGGGGAAATTCAATGAATGAATGGTACTTGTCTGAACTATCTCTTTCTCAGCAAAAGATAAAAGGACTAGCCAAGCTGGAAAGCACTATCTCTCAAATCCACTGAACATGGCTTTCACTCAGTTTTTCTCTCTCACAGTATCTGCTTTGTGCTAAAGGAAGGTAACAAAAGCACACAAACAATCACAAACACTTTATGGAAAGCGCAGGGAGAAGGAAATGAGACCCAAACACTGTCAGGATTTATACCCACTTGATTTTAGTCATGAAATTATTGTTGCATTTGAAATACCAGGGATGTTTTTTAGTTAATTAAATGCCTTCTAGACAGGGTAATAAATTTCATGCAATTCTCTGTTCCAAAAATGTAATCGGAATAAGGACAAAATGTTGGTGCTTGGTATCTCCCATGCTTCATTTCTTAGTTCTCTGGTGGATCTTCTGCCTGTTCTGATAAGAGTATGCGCTGAATGACACAATGCTCTTGGCCTTTTAGAAATAGCTCGGAATGGAGGCACGAGTGAATGGGACACCTGAAAGAATAGAGAGCCTTTAAATACAGCAGAAAGCAACAGTAAATGCAAACCGAAGTGGCAGGAGGGACAATCAACAAGGGGGATACATTTCTTTTCATTTACAATTGCAAAACTCACACTGAGATGAATGGCTCTGACTTACATCCAATATGGCAAGCCAAACTCCATGACCAACAATTTCAGTTTTTTTAGTTCTATAAAACTATAGTCCCTAAGATTAATCTTGCCAGTATCACCCATCAACCTAATGGTCTGTATGATGGGTTTATTTCTATTTTTTCCCATAATAAACCTATTATCACAAAGGGTTATCTCTACACTGTAGAATTAATGCAGTTTGATACCACTTTAAAGGGGATTCTGAGATTTAGAGTCTGGTGAGGCACCAGCGCTCTTTAGCCGACAAGGCCAAAAGACTTGTAAAACTCATATAACTCCATAGCACTGATCCATGGAGGCTTAAGTGGTGCAAATAGTTAGTTGTTAGGTTTTACAATGTATTGTAATGTAATATAGCTGAGTCATGCACTGCTAGTGGGCTTCTATTAGAAATGCTAAGTTATGCATTAACTGTATCTATAGAACTTCATTTGGGGAATGTGTTCTGGCCTAGTCCAGGTGATTGTGAATGATGCAATCCTGGGTTTGAGTTAAGTCAGTGAGTTGGGAACCAATCAGTGATTGCTATGTGTAAATGAATTGTATATAAGGAAGTCATGTACAGTGTATTCTCTCTCCTTGTGCTGTGATGTTGTTTGTCGAAGGCTCTATGTAATTGATTAAAAGAACCTGTCTGCTAAGACAAGATATAACTGTATGCTGTGGTAAGTTTGTAATGTCATCTAGACTGGGGGAAAGACAATGGTAAAATTTACCATGGCCAGGCATGTGGTCAAGTGTCTGTAAAAGATTCCAGAGTGACTGCAGGCTGTGGGAGCAGTTGACTGAAAATACTGTGCAGGAAGAAGCTACTGGAAAGCGCTGAAGTTGTGCAACTGATCTGCTGCTGAATTGTGAAATTAATCTCACTCTCTCCCCATTCCATTTACTGGGAATTTCCCAAAATCAAAAGGCTGGAATACTGTTTTGTGATCTGTCAATCAGAAGTTCTGTTTTTGCTCTGGGAAGATCCAGCCCATTGGCAACAATGGGGGAATTGACGAATGTCCTCTTTCCATAATTTTTAAGGCTTTTGGGCCAAAGATGGCCACACTTGGAGGACATGTTTACAACTGCAGGTCCCCCAAGTTTCAGAGCATTTGGGATATCTACTGATTTTAGGAAAATGTTAAAGTTTCTACAAATAATGGAGGAAGGCTGCTAGACTGGAGCAGGAGTACACACACAAGCTAGAAGATAGAGCTGGGAAGGGAAAAGCAGATTGGTTGTTGTAGGTTTTTTCGGGCTGTATGGCCATGGTCTAGAGGCATTCTCTCCTGACGTTTCGCCTGCATCTATGGCAAGCATTCTCAGAGGTAGTGAGGTCTGTTGGAACTAGGAAAAAGGGTTTATATATCTGTGGAATGACCAGGGTGAGACAAAGGACTCTTGTCTGCTGGAGCTAGGTGTGAATGTTTCAACTGACCACCTTGATTAGCATACAATGGGCTGACTGTGCCTGGAGCAAACTTTTGTTGAGAGGTAATTAGATGTCCCTGCCTGCTTCCTCTCTGTGTTGGTGCAATTTTAGTGTTAATCAATGTGGTCAGTTGAAACATTCACACCTAGCTCCAGCAGACAAGAGTCCTTTGTCTCACTCTGGTCATTTCACAGATATATAAACCCCTTTTTCCTAGTTCCAACAGACCTCACTACCTCTGAGGATGCTTGCCATAGATGCAGGCAAAACGTCAGGAGAGAATGCCTCTAGACCATGGCCATACAGCCTGAAAAAACCTACAACATCCCAGTGATTCTGGCCATGAAAGCCTTCGACAATTCAAAGAAGTGAACTAGAAGAAAGGGATTTTAATTTGGTGCGGGGGAGCAGCCAGACGGTAGGGCTGGGGAGGGAATGAAATTGAAATTCTCCCTTTGGGGACTCAAGGAAGTCAGGCTATTCCTGAAACCTATCCCACACTCAGTCAAGTTAAATAAAAGGTAAAAAATATTTAAAGAAACACACACAATACAATATAAAACTTTATTACTGTCACTGACCAGCACAAAGCATCCTGGAAAGGGAAACACAGCTCCCCAGTGAAGCAGTTATTTAAAAATAGATTAGAAAACAGTTTAAAACCACATTTTACCAACACAGCTTGATGTAACATTTATGGAACCAAGGAGGGGAGAAAAAACACACAAAAGTTGCAGTTTCCCTCCAAGTTAGCTTTCTTCCCTGAAAATTGACTACATTTCCCTTATTTTCTGCACAACTTTGAAACTATCTTCTATTTGAGGAGCTGTTTACTGATTTCCCACCATCATTATAAACTGAAATAGTTGACATTTTTCAAACATACCTTATAGCAAAGGGGGTTGCCATTTAAATGTAGAATGTTTTAGAAATATAAAATATAGAAAATTGTGATTTACAGCCCCAAAACCACTTATTCCTTTGTAAAACACCATACTGTAGTCACTTCTAATTTTATTCACCATTTGTCTGTTTAGATGTAGCTTTCTGGTGCTTGTGACTGCAAAAGCCTCTGTTAAATCATGTGTCGCCAACCACATACTAAACATAAGACTCATAGTAAAAATGAGAAATAATACAAGTAATGGATAATGCGTTTGGCTTTTATGTTCCTTCTGAGGGTATGATGTTTAATTATTGTGCACATAAATCCCCCTACCTGGTGCCCTGGATCTTACACAACAATATTATTTTTCCTTTATTTTCTTGGCAAGACATTTTTACACTGTATTAGTATGTTTCTCTGAAATTATGAAGAAAATAAATTCTTTTCCAAGTTGCCTATGGCATTTTCGGGGTTTCTTTTGAAAATCATGTTCTGGTTCTTTCCTAAATTATCCCTTCATTGCAGTATCATTCTTCTTATTCAGCTACATAATGGTCACTAACAGTGTTTACTCAGAAGTAAAACTCATAATGCTCAATTTGATTCATTTTGAAGAAAGCATTAAAGGATTACAGTTGCCCAAATAATCTTTATTTCAACCATAAAGGGTTTTTTTTAAAATGGAATTACAACTGTTCTTTAGTGCTTCAATCCATTCTTCCAAGAAGAAGCTTGCTGCTGACTGAAGCAAAGAATAAGATGTTTCCCTCTCTGCCAAATTCAATGTCTAGAGCCCAACTACACTAGCAACTTTTTTTTTTGTCGTGTCAGGAGCGACTGCTCCTGTTGTGAGAGAATTGGCTGTCTGCAAGGACGTTGCCCAGGGGATGCCCGGATGATTTTTGATGTTTTATCATCCTTGTGGGAGGCTTCTCTCATGTCCCCGCTTGAGGAGCTGGAGCTGATAGAGGGAGCTCATCCTCCTCTCCCCAGATTCGAACCTGCAACATGTCGGTCTTCAGTCCTGCTGGCACAGTGCTTTAACCCACCGCGCCACTTGAGTTGGAAAAGCATCCTCAGCTATATCTGAAGACATCAGATAGGGGGCAGAGGTTTAGCACAGCTGGTAAATCATCAGCAATTATAAGATCTATCAACTAAAAGGTTGCAAGTTCAAAGCCCCGGGTTGGTGTGAGCTGCCAACTGTCAGCCTAGCTCATTGTTTACCTAAGCAATTCGAAAACAGCTTTATTGTTTATTTATTATTTATTAACTTTATTTGTACCCCCCTACCATCTCCCCAAGGGACTTGGTGTGGCTTACATGAGGCCGAGCCCAAACACAACAATACAAGCAATAAAACATCAATACAAGCAATTCAAAACATAGACAATAAAATAAACAACATTATCAAAAAAGCAACGCATAATTAAAACAGTGGGAAGGCCAAATGTAGAGTTGAAATTGGAAATAATGCTGGCCATGAACGAAAGGTGAGACTGGTGTTTGTGGGGGCAGACTCGGGGAAATATAAAGTGCTTTGGAGGACAAAGTACTATGGGATCATTATTCTGGGAAGGCACACTGGAACAGCCACGTCTTCAAGCTCCTCCTGAAGACTGCCAGAGTTGGAGCCTGTCTGATATCTTTAGGGAGTGAGTTCCAGAGTCGAGGGGCCACCACCGAAAAGGCCCTCTCCCTCGTCCCCACCAAACGTGCCTGCGATGCTGGTGGGATCGAGAGCAGGGCCTCTCCGGAAGATCAAAGGGATCGTGTGGGTTATCATATACAGAGATGCAATCACGTAGAGAAATTATGTGATTAGAGAAATTAGGTAGCACTAAAAGCGGGGGAAGTGTTTTACAATGCCATAAAGAAAAAAAGATCATTGGGTGACCAAAAGAAAGGAGGAAGTCCTGGGGGTTCTTCGTCATAGAGGATAGAGCAGCAGCACCCCCTTGACTCGAGCCCAACCTTCCATGGCACCAAAAACAGCTGGACACTGTTTCAAAACAAACCATCTCCTTCTGTTGTCAGTCTGTCTGTGTATTGTCTATACAAAGCGACATTTAATGTTTGCCATGTATGTGTACTGTGATCCAAACTGAGTCACTTTCAGGGTGAGAAGGGTGGAATATAAATAAAGTATTATCATTATTTAGAAGGTGTAGAGAAGACCTTGTGATGAATAGATATTATTTCTGTCAATCCAACTTGTATGGAATAGATTTTGGGTGTATCCACATTGTAGAATTAATGCCATTTGATACCACCTTTAACTACTATAATTCAATGCTATGGAATGTTGGGAGTTGAATTTGCTGAGACACTCGCAGAGAGATAAAGATCTTATAAAATGGTAACTCCCATGATTCCATAGCCAGGGGCGGCTCAACCCATTACACAAAGTAAGCATTTGCAGTATAGTTGATTTTGCCCAGGGGTGCTCTTGAGGCGCTTTGGGGGAAAAATAGACCTTGACATATGCGAGTTGTAGTTACTGGGATGTATAGTTCACCTACAAACAAAGAGCATTCTGAACTCCACCAATGATGGAATTGAACCAAATATGGCACACAGAACTCCCACGACAAACAGAAAATATATATCAGTGATTGGTTGGGGGGGGGGACAAAATACTGTTTGCTTTACCATTGAAAATTACCTAGGGCCGCCTCTGTCCATAGCAGGAAGCCATGGCAGTTAAATTGGTGTCAAACTGCCCTAATTTTGCAGTGTAGATGAGAGAGAACAGAGATCTAGAATACTAAGCTAGTGGACTCTATCCATATTTATGGTATTGACACTATAAAGGAATGAAAATTCATCGGATGAAAGTGTGCAGCTATTTTGTTAAGTGGAATATTCGTAAAACCCATTTAAAATGGTTTGATGGGATACTAAAAGCTAGTAGGAATTAATGTGGGGACTGTATGTCAATGAAGTGTAATTGTAAAGTCAATTCTTCATAATACTCTGTTTATAGCTTTTATTGCTGCAGTGATAATATTCGTCTAGTGATAATATTCAAAGGGAACATTTAAATTGATTTAATTGCTCTCAAAGATATATAAGCCCCATTTAAATATTGAAAGCATACAGATTCTCCACATGAAGGGTGACAAGGAATATGAACTTTATCACCTTAGCCACTGGAATCACCACGCATTGTGACGAATCTGGCGGAACCCGGCAGGGGAGACCCGTAGCCCCATTGCCCACATTGCCCCTTACATTATCCCACGAGGGGAGATGTCCATCACTCAGCTTACCAGAAGTTCAGAGTGATGTCTGTACATTGTCCATGTTTCACAGGCATACAATAGAGTTGGAAGGACAATCGATTCATAAGCAAGCATCTGAGTATCCCCACAAATATCCTGATCTTCAAACACTCCCTGCTTCATATGAAAATGGAGGAACGGATAGACCACAGAAAGTAGAATAGAATCATAGAATCAAAGAGTTGTAAGAGACCTCATGGGCCATCCAGTCCAACCCCTGCCAAGAAGCAGGAATATTGCATTCAAATCACCCGACAGATGGCCATCCAGCCTCTGTTTAAAAGCTTCCAAAGAAGGAGCCTCCACCACACTCCGGGGCAGAGAGTTCCACTGCTGAACGGCTCTCACAGTCAGGAAGTTCTTCCTCATGTTCAGATGGAATCTCCTCTCTTGTAGTTTGAAGCCATTGTTCCGCGTCCTAGTCTCCAGGGAAGCAGAAAACAAGCTTGCTCCCTCCTCCCTGTGGCTTCCTCTCACATATTTATGCATGGCTATCATATCCCCTCTCAGCCTTCTCTTCTTCAGGCTAAACATGCCCAGCTCTTAAGCCGCTCCTCATAGGGCTTGTTCTCCAGACCTTTTATCATTTTAGTCGCTCTCCTCTGGACACATTCCAGCTTGTCAATATCTCTCTTGAATTGTGGTGCCCAGAACTGGACACAATATTCCAGATGCGGTCTAACCAAAACAGAATAGAGGGGTAGCATTACTTCCCTAGATCTAGACACTATGCTCCTATTGATGCAGGCCAAAATCCCATTGGCTTTTTTGCCACCACATCACATTGTTGGCTCATGTTTAACTTGTTGTCCACGAGGACTCCAAGATCTTTTTCACACGTACTGCTCTCGAGCCAGGCATTGTCCCCCATTCTGTATCTTTGCATTTCGTTTTTCCTGCCAAAGTGGAGTATCTTGCATTTGTCACTGTTGAACTTCATTTTGTTAGTTTTGGCCCATCTCTCGAATCTGTCAAGATCGTTTTGAATCCTGCTCCTGTCCTCTGGAGTATTGGCTATCCCTCCCAATTTGGTGTCGTCTGCAAACTTGATGATCCTGCCTTCTAGCCCTTCATCTAAGTCATTAATAAAGATGTTGAACAGGACCGGGCCCAGGACGGAACCCTGCGGCACTCCACTTGTCACTTCTTTCCAGGATGAAGAGGAAGCATTGGTGAGCACCCTCTGGGTTCGTCCATTTAACCAATTACAGATCCACCTCACCGTAGTTTTGCCTAGCCCACATTGGACTAGTTTCCTTGCCAGAAGGTCATGGGGGACCTTGTCGAAAGCCTTACTGAAATCCAGGTACGCTACATCAACAGCATTCCCCGCATCTATCCAGCTTGAAACTCTATCAAAAAAAGAGATCAGATTAGTGTTGTATTTCAGTGTTGATGTCAACTTTTGTGGAGAAGTGGCTATATAGGTTGCAGAAATGCTCAACATTTTCTAGCTTTACACCATTAAGCTTGATTTCTGGCATTCCAGGGTGCTTCGAGACATACATATAACCCGCGCTAAAGTGCATTAAAGTCCACACATCGTGGGGGGAAAATGGGCTTTTCTACTGGCCCCGCAGTAACTTCTTTGCTGCCATGTGGCCACCCCAATAAACCCCACAAAACCCTTAAAAATAAAACTTACCAGGAATCATTAGACCTCTCTTCATTCTGATGGAACATAACAATGTTGCGTGACGAGACATGGGGGAGGGGGCAAATCACTTCCCCTGTCTTCTTGTGCATCATTGGTATGTTCCATCAGGTCTGAAGAAAGGTCTAATTCTTCTTGGTAAGTTTCCCTTTTATTTTAAGGGTTTGGGTGAGGGTGGGTGGGAATGGGGTGGGCACCATCTTGCATCTTTGGACTCTAGGAGCCAAAAAGGTGCAAGATGAGTACACAGACACACCCCCCCCCCCCATCGACAGGGTCCATGACTCATGCCATTCACAAAGGTGTGGATCTAATGGGCTATCAAATTAATTTACGATAAAACAAGATTTTCCTGCTTTGTCTCAAATTCATCATCTTTTACTAGAGGCATTGTTTACTGGAGTGCGAGAAGGCCCAAGGAACCATTTATGAGACTTACAAAACTCATCCCAAAGTCATAGGTCAGTGTTTTGAATGTTAAGTTTTTTGTGTAGCTGCCCCTTGTGTTTTTTAAAATATTGCTTTGCATATATGAACCTAACAAATTAAAAAGGTAAAGGTTGTCCCCTGACATTAAGTCCAATCATGTCTGACTCTGGGGTGTGGTGCTCATCTCCATTTCTAAGCCGAAGAGCCGGCATTGTCCATAGACACCTCCAAGGTCATGTGGGCATGACTGCATGGAGCACCGTTACCTTCCTGCTGGAGCGGTACCTATTGATCTACTCACATTTGCATGTTTTCGAACTGCTAGGTTGGCAGAAGCTAGTGCTGACAGCGGAAGCTCACGCCGCTCCCCAGAATCGAACCTGTGACCTTCCGGTCAACAAGCTCAGCAGCTCAGAGCTTTAACCCACTGCGCCACCGGGGGCTCCTTATTATTATTATTATTAACAAATTAGATCTGAAAAATGAATTAAAAATGAAGTTTTGCATACCCATACTGAGAATATTTTGTGTCCTTCTAGTAAAATAAAACTGCCATCAGACAGTTGCTTTTTCATCTCCTTAACCAATCCTGAGAGATTATATCAATAGGA
This sequence comes from Anolis sagrei ordinatus, assembly GCF_025583915.1. Classification (NCBI taxonomy): domain Eukaryota; kingdom Metazoa; phylum Chordata; class Lepidosauria; order Squamata; family Anolidae; genus Anolis; species Anolis sagrei. Next base: position 136,012,578 of record NW_026847438.1, on the reverse strand, counting down.
ACAGGTGGATACTAGGCTTGGGCGGTTTCGTTCATTAATTTCGTAATTCGTTATTAATTCGTATTTAAATTAGCTTACGATCCAATATTGAGCCATGCAGGACTACTGTGAGGAGTAATTAAAAATCGAAACAATTTTTCCAATTTATTTCGTATTGTTTCGTAATTGTTTCGTTTCAAAATTGTTTCGAAATTGTTTCGTAATTGTTTCGTAATTATTTCCGTATGTCTGGTGCAAGTTTTATAGTTGTTGTTTGTTTTATCAATGATAAAAAATAAATTATCACACCAACAGTCAACAACAGAGGGAGAGGGAAGCTTCAGAAGTTCCCCCTGTCCCATTTGGAGGGTTTTTTAGCATATTGCGCAATCGCGTCCGCCATTAACGAATCGATTCGTAATTTTACGAAATTTCGTATATTTCGAACTTTTTTAAAGGAAAATTTCAGAATTCTTTTAAAAAAATGAAACGCAAGGGCCCCCTAAAAACAAAACGAGTTTAGAACCAAATTTTTCCGTTGTTACCCAAGCCTAGTGGATACAAGGCTGCGGTCTGGACAATCCTGACTTGAACCAACTAAGGGCACTTCCAGACATCAATTTATTGCAGGCAGAAATGAATCAAAGTAACCCAGTTTTGCCTGCCTTGATATCCACAGGGACACCCAAAAGAAGTGGGCTTTGGATGCCTCCGGTAAAAGTGTGCGAATTCTTGCATTTTGGGCCCTTTCTGGATGGGCCCTACCATCCTCAGAAAGAGAAACAACATAATAGATTTCTAAATTTGTTTTCCGGAGGGTTATTTATTAATGTACTATATATCTATCAGTGTAAACATGAAAACTCTGGCTCTTGATCTCCATTAATGTCTCAACTTTGGCTTCCCAGCATGCTTCAGACAAAATGTTCAGCCTGTGTCAGGGAATACAGTGATAATAACGAGGAAATCAAATGTGTTTCTGCACCTGAAAAATTCAAAGACCAGAGAAGTGAGTTATTCCAGCTGCCTGCTTGACTGCTTGTTTACAGAGGTGTGACAAGTGCCATCTGGTGATGATGGGGATTTAAGTAGGGACTTCTGCATTTAAAAGCACAACCTGCTTGAGTTTGTTGGGTACAATTTCTCAGCATGGTATACCAAATCAAATTTCATCTTTCTCTGGAATGTTATTCAGACTAGAACACATGCAAAAATTGAATAGGTAAAGAAATATCTATAAAGGAGATTAAAGTCTCTAAGCTAAGCATAAAGATTTACAACATGGACATAACTTTTCATTGGACAAAACAGAGTAAAACCTGTTGAAGTCAGTGTGATTTATTTATTCATTCATTTACTGCATTTCTGTTGGGAAAGAGTGAGGATTTAATTTCCAGTCCCTTTTTATATAAATATATTCAAATTGACACATTTCCATAACCAACGGTAAGGTGGGTGGGTGCGAGGGCAGGGGGTGAGCGATCAATGGGGGTAGGCAAGCCAGTGAGTGGGCAAGCAGGGGGATAGGCAAGCAAGAGGGCAAGTGGCAAGTGGGTGGGTGAGCAGTCAAGGTGAGTAAGTGGGTCGGCAGGTGAATGGGGATGAGAGAGTAGGAGAGTGAGTGCACAAATGGGGAACAAGTAAATGGGCAAGTGGCAAGAAGGCAAGCAGTGAGCGGGCAAGCAGGGGGACAGGTGAGCAGAGAGCAGGCAAGTGAGTGGGTAAGCGGGTGGGTGGGGGTGATGACCTGTGTGCCAGGAGAGAGGGTGCTGCCTGGCCCTCCTGGCATGTGTGCCATAGGTTCACTACCACCGTTTCTACATGGTTCAAATAAAGTGGACTCACTTTACAACTGTTGTGAAGATTCCATATGACATACAGTTGATTTTATAGTAGGAGCTGCCCAACCATTAATCCAGCGAAAGGGGAGAAAGAATTTACTGGTGTCTGCTGGTGTTTTTGAGGTCAGGACAGTTGGATCCAGCCCAAACCAATGTGTACATGTCAAACACAATGCTGTGTTGCTGGCTAAAAGTTTCCTGGCAGAATCTGGCTGACAATGTCATTTCTGATGGTCACATGGCTAGACACTCTGTTGTGACCTTAACGAAAATGGCATTGCCAGCAAGGTTCTGCCAGAGATATGTTTTGGACAGCAAAACTGTAGTAGCGATCCCAAGGCACTATCTGGAAGACAACCTAAATGCGCTGAAGCGCATTACATTATGTATTTTTGGCACGTCTTGTGATTTTGCTTATCCTGGTTTAGGACCTTGAAAGTCAAGCAGAGTGCCAATGAATAGATAAATGGGGTATTTATTTATCGTGTCATCCGCAACCAGAACATTGTATTACATTTCTAACAGAACAAAACAAACAAACAGATAAAAAAACACAAATTTTGCAAACTTGGTAGTTGGTTAAATGTCCTTTGACCAGTATCTGGCCACTTGGAGTGCCTCTGGTGTTGCCGCAAGAAGGTCCTCCATTGTGCATGTGGCAGGGCTCAGGTTGCATTGCAGCAGGTGGTCTGTGGTTTGCTCTTCTCCACACTCGCATGTTGTGGATTCAACTTTGTAGCCCCATTTCTTAAGATTGGCTCTGCATCTCGTGGTGCCAGAGCGCAGTCTGTTCAGCGCCTTCCAAGTCGCCCAGTCTTCTGTGTGCCCAGGGGGGAGTCTCTCATTTGGTATCACCCACGGATTGAGGTGCTGGGTTTGAGCCTGCCACTTTTGGACTCTCGCTTGCTGAGGTGTTCCAGCGAGTGTCTCTGTAGATCTAAGAAAACTATTTCTTGATTTAAGTCGTTGACGTGCTGGCTGATACCCAAACAAGGGATGAGCTGGAGATGTCACTGCCTTGGTCCTTTCACTATTGGCTGCTACTTCCTGGTGGATGTCAGGTGGTGCAATACCGGCTAAGCAGTGTAATTTCTCCAGTGGTGTAGGGCGCAGACACCCCGTGATAATGCAGCATGTCTCATTAAGAGCCACATCCACTGTTTTAGTGTGGTGAGATGTGTTCCACACTGGGCATGCATACTCAGCAGCAACGTAGCAAAGTTCAAGGGCAGATGTCTTACTGTGTCTGGTTGTGATCTCCAGGTTGTGCCAGACAGCTTTTGTATGGTATTGTTTCTAGCACCCACTTTTTTCTTGATATTTAAGCAGTGTTTCTTGTAGGCCAGAGTGGAACTCTCTGCCCCGGAGTGTGGTGGAGGCTCCTTCTTTGGAAGCTTTTAAACAGAGGCTGGATGGCCATTTGTCAGGGGTGATTTAAATGCAATATTCCTGCTTCTTGGCAGAATGGGGTTGGACTGGATGGCCCATGAGGTCTCTTCCAACTCTTTGATTCTAGGATTCAAGACGGTCCAGTGACTCCCAGGTATTTGGGTGTGCTGCAATGCTCCAGTGGGATTCCTTCCCAGGTAATCCTCAGAGCTCAGGATGCTTGTCTGTTCTTAAGGTGAAAGGCACATGTCTGTGTTTTAGATGGATTAGGGACAAGTTGGTTTTCCCTGTAATAGGCAGTAAGAGCACCCAGAGAGATTATTGTCATGATTGGTCCTGAAAAGGTCCATTGGTTGTTTTGCTTGCTTGCTTGCATGCTGCAAGTCACTTCTGGTTGCTTCTGAGGCGAGAGAATCAGCCATCTATGAAGACATTGCCCAGGGGACGCCCGGATGTCTTGCAATCCTGCAATCCCCCAACTCCTGATTATTTCAATAAACTGAGATGCAGCCCCAATCCAACTTTCAAATCACTATAACATACAGGTACTCCCAAGATAAAATCTATAACCAATTGAAATAGATACTGAATAAAACTGAACTGAAACTTTCTAAGTGTTTAGATCACCTCAAATGTTCATATATTTTGCTTCTTTGTGCAGGGAAACATTACGAATATAAAATCGAGAATATGGCATTGACTGTGAGCCTAAGCAACTTTTCAATACAGACAAGATTTGAATCAGGAACATAGTGGTTTTACAATAGCTCTCATAAATCAGACTGGCAAATTACTCAATATTAATATTTAAATTCATATTCTCCCAAAATGTTCTTGTTTCTTCTTCTACTGTATTTGATGACTTATGAGAATCTGCAGAGGACACCTGCCAAAATGAAAAGAAATAGAAAGCACTTGAATTTTGACACAGAAATTTCACATTCATCATTCAAATGCTTAAACCTGGAAGAGGTCTTATTTTAAACTAGCTGTCCCCTGCCACGCGTTGCTGTGGCCCAGTCTGGTGATCTAGAAAATAAAGTAATGAGAAAGTGTTGGTTTCTAATATATGTAATTCCTTTATGCTTGTGAGTAAACAGTATTTCTTGTTGTTTCTTTGTCAGTGTTGATGTGGAGTGTCTGGTTTGCAACATATCATTGTCCTTCTTTAAGGGTCTCTTTCAAATCTATGATACTATATCTGTGTGTGTGAGAGAATCATATCTATCTATCTATCTATCTATCTATCTATCTATCTATCTATATCTATGGCTGGATGGCTCTCAGGAGGGCTCTGATTACATTTTCTTGCCCTGGTGAAGAGAGTTGGACTGGATGGCCTTGAGTATTTTCTGTTGGTCATGGGGGTTCTGTGTGGGAAGTTTGCCCCATTTCTGTCGTTTGTGGGTTTCAGAATGCTCTTTAATTGTAGTGAACTATAAATCCCAGTAACTACAAATCCCAAATGTCAAGGTCTATTTCCTCCAAACTCCATCTGTATTCATATTTAGGCATATGGAATTTTTGTGTCAAGTTTGGTCCAGATCCATCATTGTTTGAGTCCACAGTGCTCTCTGGATGTAGGTGAACTACAACTCCCAAACTCAAGTTCAATGCCCACCAAACCCTTCCAGTGTGTTCTGTTGGTCATGGAAGTCCTGTATGCCATGCTGGGTTCAATTCCTCATTGGTGGAGTTCAGAATCCTCTTTGATTGTAGGTAAACTATAAATCCCAGCAATGACAATTCCCAAATGACAAAATCAATTTTTTGAGTGGAGGACATAAATTGGACTGTTAGGTGTCTTGTGTCCAAATTTGGTGTCAATTCCCCCAGTGGTTTTTGAGTTCTGATGGTAGCACGAACTAACATTACATTTTTATTTATATAGATAGCTGCAAATCTTCTGCATCTAGGTGTGGTTGGCTCTTGGCACAATGCACTGGATTTGCCTCGTGCTTTTAAAATCCTGTTACATTTTATGTTGGTCTATTAAAGTATTATATACAATGCTCCTGAGCTTATAGCATTTAAGTTCACCTTCAACAGATCTGAATTTTATTGGTAAAGTAGCAGGTCTCAGCAAAGATGATCAAAGCTTGCTACAGCACATCTTAAAATTCCAGAACTCAATAGCAATACATTTGCCATTACAGGAATGTATACATTTAAATGTGAGGTCACTTGCTGAAGACTATCTGCTTTTAGTCAGAAGCTTCAGGGCAATTAAGTGTGTCGGATCATACCATAAATCTTTCTGAGTAAATTTGCATTTCCTGAAACTTGTTTCTGCAGGTATTGCTTTTTTGATGTAGCCATTCATTTTTATTGCATCAATGTCACTTGGTAATAGAGAATACATTGCTCTCAGAGGTAGATTTATATTAAGCCATGCTTTTACCTATTGACGTTAAGCTTTTCCAGGACCAAACCCTGAGAGAATACCTATAACCTTAAGGTATTTTTCCAACTTACATTTCTTTTGGAGATGCCTTTTTTATATATTGCAACAACATCATGGGAGCCATTATTTTTCTCTTTGTGACCTTCATGACACTACTGCAGTGTTTAAGGGTCTACTACCACAAGTGGAGTAAGGAGGTGCAGAGCTTAACAATGCTAAAGAAGAGGGAGGAAAGGAGTAGTTCAGATCACATTGCCTCTATCTCTACATGAAGCCGCTGGGGGAGGTCATCCAGAGTTTCGGAATGAGGTGTTATCCTTACGCAGTTGATGTCCATATCTGTCACTCCTTCTCACCTGTCACCAAGGAGGCTGCCCAAACCTTGAACCGGTGCATGGCTGCTGTGTCGGACTGGATGAGAGCTAACAAATTGAAATTGAATCCAGACAAGACAGAGGTCCTACTGGTCAGTTGTAAGGCCTAACAGGGCATAGGGTTACAGCCTGTGTTAGATGGGGTTACACTCCCCCTGAAGACGCAGGTTCGCAGCTTGGGAGTGATCCTGGACTCATCGCTGAGCCTGGAACCCCAGGTCTCAGCGGTGGCCGGGAGAGCTTTTGCACAATTAAAACTTGTGCGCCAGTTGCGCCGTACCTTGGGAAGTCAGATCTGGCCACAGTGGTCCACTCTTGTTACATCCCGAATAGATTACTGCAACGCACTCTATGTGGGGTTGCCTTTGAAGACTGTTCGGAAACTCCAACTAGTCCAGGGAGAGGCAGATTACTCACTGGAGCATCATACAGGGAGCATACCACCCCTCTGTTATGTCAGCTCCACTGGCTGCCGATCCAGTTCCGAGCACAATTCAAAGTGCTGGTTTTGACCTACAAAACCCTATACAGCTCCGGCCCAGCGTACCTGTCCAAATGCATCTCCTTCTATGTCCCACCTCGGAGTTTAAGATCTTCTGGGGAGGCCCTGCTCTCGGCCCCACCTTTATCACAAGTGAGATTGGTGGGGATGAGGAGCAGGGCCTTCTCGGTGGTGGCCCCTCGCCTGTGGAATTCACTTCCCGGGAAAATCAGGTCATCGACATCCCTCCTCTCTTTCAGAAGGAAACTAAAAACATGGATATGGGACCAGGCCTTTGGGTAATCTGACAGATAGACAAAGGATAATGACGACTAGAATTGATAGGATTGACAATGTGGAATGAACCTACGGATTCTGAGCTGGCGAACGTTGAACATTAGATTGGTTTTATTGATTGTGATATATATATTGCGTGTTTTAATTGTTTATAATGGCTATAGATACATGTTTTTATCTTATTGTTTGTTGTTGGCATCGAATTGTGCCTTTTGTAAGCCGCCCTGAGTCCCCCCTTGGGGGTTGAGAAGGGTGGGATAGAAATATGTGAAATAAATAAATATTCTAGATGCTGCCCCTGACAAATTACATCTTAGGGCAAATGTAGAGAAAACATAATCCATGGGCAATTTTTGTCTCCCAAACCTTTGTGGAAGCTGAAGTCTCCTGAGACCTCTAAATTTTGATTTTTTCCCCAGCATAGTCTTCAGTTATTTTGATTGGTATTTGATTTGATTAGATTTGACAGTGGTTTGCCATCCCCAAATTCCAAACGCACAAACCACAACCCTCCATGTTTGCTCAGCTCTCAGCCAAGACTATAAGTCATAAGTGACTCATGAGTTATATTTTATTATTTTATTTTATTTTGAACATTTTTACCCCGCCCTTCTCAACTCCTGGGGGGACTCAGGGCGGCTTCCAATTGGCAATAATTCAATGCTGCATCATAAAATACAGAATAACAAATATAACAATTAAACAAATATAACAATTAAACATTAAACTGTTTTAATCTTTATTAATAAATAAAGATTAAAACAGTATACTTACACTCTGATTAGCTATTGCCGGTCTGGTGGCTGTTTAACTAGCCATCTAGTAATGATTACTCCTCTTAACTTATCCAAATCCTCTTCCATGCCAGAGTCAAACATTATCAATTGTCCTTTAACCTGGTTGCCCGAAGTCCTGGTCCCACAGCCACGTTTTAACCTTTTTTCCAAAGGTGAGGAGGGATGACGATGACCTAATTTCCCTGGGGAGCAAATTCCACAGGCGGTGGGCCACCACCAAGAACGCCCTGTCCCTCGTCCCCTCCAAGTGTGTTTGAGACAAAGGCGGGACCGAGAGCAGGGTCTTCCCAGAAGATCTTAAGCTCTGAGGTGGGATATAGAAGGAGATACGTTCGGACAGGTACGCTGGACTGGAGCCATATTTTGGAGTAGCAGAAAGCACAACAGTGACCTGGAGAGAGGTTGTGAGAGGAAATTGCCATTCATTTGCATGTGTTGTTCAGCCCTTTCTTAAGGAATGCATACACACACACACACACACACACACACATGGTTCCTATCCCTGACATTCAGAAGTAGGAAAATGTTATCTTGTTTGTAGCTTTGAACCTCTTTTGCAAGTCTTCTGGGACTTTCTGCAGCATTTATGGGATCCTGGGATTTGTAATTTGGGGAAGGATATTTATAATTTTTGGCCAGAGGGCTCTAATGACTCACCTCAGAAGTCCACAGGATGCAATCATGGGCAGTTAAAGTGGAATCCTTTTGTGGTGAGTATGTAGTGTGAAGGCACCACACTCCCAAAGTTCTTGGATACCCATTTCTTTATTTAATTATTTACTGTATTTGTATATGGGGAGTGTAACCCCGTCCAGCACAGGCTGTTGGGTGTGAATATTTCTTATAAATTACAAAAAATGCTGAAAAAAATGTTTCAAAGCATTGATTTTGTGTTTTTTTGCTTCCCATCATCGCATTCCTCCCCAAAAGTTTGCAGTTGTATTAAATTCAAGGCAAATCAAAAGCACAGTAGCCCACTGGAGCTGTACTGGGTTGAAAAGCATCCCTTAACCCCAGTAGAGTACTACATTCCTATACTCCAAGGAAACAGAGGTATGAAAAGACCTCCAAAATGGTAGTCACTTTTTATTCTTCATGTTGTTATATAGGAGATTAGATCTCTTTTTTTCTATGCATAATATCATCTGGAAGTACACAACCAAACTGAATTAAAGGTGCACATGTAACACCTTCAAACACTTTATGTGTCAATATTAGTGCCATACAGATAATCTTGAATTGCCTTTTTTAAAAAGTTATCTGCCCATTGTCTGTCATTCTGCTGACTCATTATTGAACACACATCTCAAAGAGTGAATAGGAACACATTGGAAGAGTATAATCATGCAATCAAGAATGACATCCCCTGAAAAGGAGAACTGCCTGTGTCACATTGCTCTGTATCAAATACCCTAATGAATTCCCCACTGAATAACATGCTGCTTTGAAACTGAATCTCTGTTGCAAAGGAAGCCTTCTGTGAGAAACCCTTATTGGGAAGTATAAATATATCCACCAAGTTTATGACAAACTTTAAGGTTGAGGATAACTTTATTTTCATGTTAGGGTTTCTGACACAGAAAATATCTTAACTGTACTGAATCAATATGAGGGTTTACACAGTTGATTACATTGTGTCTTTGCTAACCATTGGGGGTTGGTTCCAGGACTCCAAATGGATTCCAAAATCTGCTGATGCTGAAGTTTTAGCATTGTTTGTCAACTTTGAGTCTCTGTTAAGAGAGAAAAAGCAGCATATAAAGGAGCAGGAGGGGAGGACAAAGTAGTAGTAGTAATAGTAGTAGTAGTAGTAGCAATCCAGTTATATACACTAACATAGTAAACAAGGTAAAACAAGGTATGCTTTCATATTTTTAAAAAAATCTAAAATGGATGATTGAATCTACAAATTGCTTAAAACAAAAGTTGTGATGATTGCATACATACGATATAGGGAGAGTAAGTGGGATGAGGTACCTGAACATACAGAAGCTGGAACACAATTTATTTTATTTATTTACAGTATTTATATTCCACCCTTCTCACTCTGCAGGGGACTCAGGGCGGATTACAATGTACATATACATGACAAATATTCAATGCCATAGACCATGGGATTTAAGAATTAAGGAAAGCTAGAAATCATAGAACAAGAAATGGAACCATTACCATTACCATAGCTCAGGGGTCCTGCCCTTCTCAGAACCTATATGAAAATGTGCTGACTCCTGGGAGGAAGACAACCAGATTAGTGTCACTGCTGGCATGTGTTGTTTTTCCACCATGCCCTTGGGCTAGAAATCCCCTTTCCTATAAGTTAGGAAGTATGCATGGGTTATTGAGCCAAAAACTACATCACAAAATAAAGCTTGCCCTTGACCTTTCTGTTTTACAAAGGTCATTTCTAGGAGACATGGATGAAAATACCCCATATTGTGTAGGCTTTGCTTACGCCAAGAAGAAAGGTATGTCTAAAGAGCTTCAGCACAGTAAAGGGTAAAAGCAGTATTTACAAGTTTTAAATTATTTATTGCTGCATCTTATACAGGTTCTAGAAGCAGAGAGTTGCATAATTACTTGTTTTTAACTTCTTCCTCCCTCCTCTCTCTACCCTACCCTACATGTATGTGTGAGTGACAAGCTGTGAGCATTTGTTGTTGGTATTTAATGTATGACTTAATGATATCACCAGGGACTATTACAAGGTTTAAAGCAGGGGTCCTCAAACTAAGGCCCGGGGGTCGGATACGGCCCTCCAAAGTCATATGTCCGGCCCTTGCTCAGGGTCAACCTAAGTCTGAAATGACTTGAAAGCAAACAATAACAACAATCCTATCTCATCAGCCAAAAGCAGGCCCACACTTCCCATTGAAATACTAATAAGCTTATATTTATTAAAATTGTTCTTCATTTTAATTATTGTATTGTTTTAAAGTGTTCTTTTGCACTACAAATAAAATATGTGCAGTGTGCACAGGAATTCATTTGTGTGTTTTTTTCAAATTATAATCCGATCCTCCAACAGTTTGAGGGACTGTGATCTGGCCCTCTGTTTAAAAAGTTTGTGGACCCATGCCATAGACACACAACATATATAGACAGACACACAGAAGCTACTTAACATTCCAGCTTTTTTATGAGGGCATTCTGGCCACCAGGGGAGCTGTTGCTTTACTGCCCTTTTGTAGCACTGATGAAGTACTTCCTCATTCTTTGCATGCTTGCTGGAGATTTTTATGGCATCATAAATTATCCTTTGTTACATTCTCTTCAACGGAGATAGAAAGCTCAATAGAGCCATTCTCTGGCAGGCCCTGATCATCAGACTCCAAGGTGGAGTTTATTCCCTTTAAGTGACCCCGAGCTCGCACACCATTTTGCAGGCAAAGTTGCTCAGATACGTCTTGAGCTCGACTCCAATTTCATCGCAGTGCCAGGTGAGGTGACTGAGGCATCTGCTTGTCCAATTTTGTGGGATTCTTTTAGGCTTGTTCCTCCTGAAACCATGGAGGAGGTCCTTGGGGCTGTGAGGGCGACCACATCGGCTCTAGACCCTTGCCCATCTTGGCTAATTAAATCGGCCAGGGGGGTTGGTTGATTGGTTTGTGTTGATCATTAATGCATCGTTGGAGCAAGGGATTTTTCCATCCAATCTGAAACAGGCTGTGGTTCGGCCACTCCTTAAGAAGGTTTCCCTTGACTCCACGGTGCTGAGCAATTACAGACCGATCTCCAACCTCCCTTTTTTGGGTAAGGTGCTGGAGCGGGTGGTCGCCTCCCAGCTCCAGGGATTCCTAGATGACATCAATTACCTAGATCAGTCACAGTCTGGCTTCAGGCCTGGTCACGGCACCGAGACAGCCTTGGTCGCCTTGGTGGATGACCTCCGTAGAGATCTGGACAGGGGGAGTGTGGCTTTGTTGGTTCTCTTGGACATCTCAGCGGCTTTCGATACCATCGACCATGGTATCCTTCTGGGTCGACTCTCTGGGATGGGTCTCGGGGGCACGGTTTTGTCGTGGCTCCGGTCCTTCCTGGAGGGATGAACCCAGATGGTGAAGCTGGGAGATGCCTGCTCGGACCCCTGGCCTTTGACCTGTGGGGTCCCGCAAGGCTCTATTTTATCTCCCATGCTTTTTAACATCTACATGAAACCGCTGGGAGAGGTCATCCGGAGTTTTGGAGTTGGTGCCATCTCTACGCAGATGACACACAACTCTACTACTCTTTTCCACCTAATTCCAAGGAGGCCTCTTGGGTGCTGGACGAGTGCCTGGCCGCTGTGTCTATCTGGATGAGGAGGAACAAGCTGAAGATCAATCCCGACAAGACAGAGGTCCTCCTGGTCGATCGTAAACCGGATCGGGGTATAGGGTGGCAACCTGTGTTGGACGGGGTTGCACTCCCCCTGAAACCACAGGTCCGCAGTTTGGGAGTCCTCTTGGACTCATCGCTCACGCTTGAGGCTCAGGCTTCGGCGGTGACCGGGAGGGCGTTTGCACAATTGAGACTCGTGCGCCAACTGCAACCGTACCTCGCGAAGGCTGATATGGCCAGGGTGGTCCATGCCTTAGTCACCTCTAGATTGGATTACTGTAATGTGCTCTACGTGGGGCTGCCCCTGAAAACGGCTCGGAAATTCCAACTGGTCCAACGGGCAGCAGCCAGGATGTTAACTGGGGCTCCTTACAGAGAGAGGTCAACCCTCCTGTTCAAGGAGCTCCACTGGCTGCCATTTATTTTCCGAGCCCAATTCAAGGTGCAGGTGCTTACCTACAAAGCCCTAAATGGTTTGGGACCTGCCTACCTGAGTGACCGCATCTCCATTTATGAACCCACACGCTCACTTCGATCATCTGGTGAGGCCCTGCTCGTGATTCCCCCTGCGTCACAAGCGCGACTGGTGGGGACACGAGACAGGGCCTTCTCTGTGGTGGCCCCCCGACTCTGGAACACCCTCCCAAAAGATCTTAGACAGGCCCCTACATTGGCAGTCTTTAGAAAGAACTTGAAGACTTGGCTGTTCCGATGTGCCTTTCCAGAATAGGAAATCTCCATTAACAAATCCTCGAAGCACTTTAGTAGAACTAAGATGATTGCACACCGCACACTGCACTTGCCCTATAATCCTCGTATACCTCCTGCCACTTCAGCACTTTTAATCTTGTACCCACTACTCTGGCCCGGCCCAGTTTTTATTGTGTTTTGATATGTTGTTCATTGCATGTCGTTAATATTGCTTTAACTGTTTTTAATTTTGCTTTTGGTGTTATATTGTTTATGTTGTGTTTTGTGGCCTTGGCCTTTGTAAGCCGCATCGAGTCCTTCGGGAGATGCTAGCGGGGTACAAATAAAGTTAATAATATATAATAATAATTGGTCTTACATTAAGGGTCCTTATTTAGTAGTAGGTTTGTGATCTTACATTGTTTGGGGAGGGTCTCATCGTTTTCTTGATTATTTGGAAGATTAGTTCTTCTCTGGGGCTTCCGTTTCCCTCTTTTTTCCTGTTGGAGCCATTCTTTCTTTGGGTGTTATTCATTGTAGTAAAAGGTCTTCAGTTTGTTTACAGTTTGTTTTCTCAGACCTTTAGCCTTGTTGTCGTAAGACCGAAAGTTCCTGGTGGAAAGCAGAAGGAAATGTAAACACCTTCTCTGGCTGGTAAGAGACTGGTGCAATAAACTACTTGGCTAATAAAACAATAAAATAGAAATAAAACTAACTGCAGGAGTGCTCTACAAATGCAGCCTGCACTCCTCACGCAGCCTCCTACTAAATCGGCGTAGTAAATTAGTTAAATTAGCCTCCCCACATACGCGGTACCTACATTTCCTACTTGACAGATGCAGGCAAAATGTCCGGAGAAAATGCCTCTAGAACATGGCCATATAGCCTGGAAAAACCTACAATAACCCAGTGATTCCGGCCATGAAAGCCTTCGACAATACATATCACTGGGTTTCTTCAAATTTCAGGTGGTATTTCCCCCCCTCTCTTGAGCTATGCAGTAGAATCATAAACCTGGCAAGCACTGTTGAGGTAGATAAGGGTGAGGATTATGTTTAATTTCTTTAACAAGAATGTAAAATACACTGGAGGCTTATGCTTAAGGTGAGACATCAGAGGTATCAGCACACTAAAGAACATCTTTCCAAAAGGAGGTTTGATGAATAGTCAGACCCAAGAGACCGGTATTACTATTGATGTAGTCTATAAAAGGAGACCAAGATGTTTCACTGCTAACAAATCCTTTAATCACTTTCATGTTGTTTTTCCATAAGAAAGAAGTCCCAAACTTTTTTCCATCAATCTTCCATGGAGAAGTTTGTTTCCAGTATGTTAAATTTGGATTCATTTTGTTTACCAATTTATAAAATTTCACAAATTTCTTCATATTCATGGAATAAACTTGAGATTTTTGTTTTAAATCGTGTTTCATGATGGGAATCTTTGAGATTTCAAATATTTTAATGTGGGAGAAAATGAAACTGATAAACTCTATTAAATTTAGTACCAACATCTGAAGGTCACACAGTTTTGACTCACAAAGCATTATTTTCATGATGCGCAATACATTATACTTTTATATAATACATACAGGGAGAAATAGGCTTCAGCTGAATTGCTCTGAATATGTTTGACCTTGTAGATAATATAGTAGTGATTGTTGAATGTGTGAGCCATTAAACTGAACAAAAAGACATAATGGTTTTTTGTCCTCCCTGAGACAGCTAAAACAAGCAAATATAAAAATAGCTGGCAAGCTGATTTTAGCTAGGCGGATCACAAGTTGCAGAGGTCTTATCAAAACTGAAGTAGTGGGAAACAGAGTAAGCCAGCAGATGTAGGAAGAGGAGAAATAAATAAAAAGACAAGCTCTTCCTTTCCAATAATATATCTTCTTGTAGTATCACATGAAAGCCTTAGCCACCTTTTTTCACATAATCCAGCATAAGTGAAATCATTCTTTGGGGCTGCATTGACACTAGCCCATGTTTTGGGCCCAATACGATTGTATGTATGTGTGTGTGTGTGTGTGTGTGTGTGTATACTTAGAGGGTTGAATATTATTATATGTATGTGTTCAGGAGGTAAAAGACAGTTATGGATGTACATAAAGGGTTAACCATTTAGAAATGGCAGAACTAGGGGGATGGGACCAAGCTCAGAACTCTGAGTTAGGTTACCATGGAGAAAGGGGTGGAGCCAACTGCACTTACCAGAAGCAGACATTTTGAGGCTTCAGTCCTTTGGTCATCGAGCCAAAGGGAAGGTGGTTCAAACGTGTGGTGAACCAAACTAAGGGAAAGCTTTTAGCCTGAGTGATTTAAATAAATCAAGGGGACTTACTTAGGTTTGTGATTTAGCTGTGTGCTAATAGGATAAGAAATCCCACTGGGAATCGTTACTTCAGCAGGAAGCTGAAGGGAGACAAGGGCATTAGCTGACCTTAGATAATCTGTCAAACAACAAAACATATTTAGAAGTGTAACAACTAAAGAACTAGTTGGTGAAGTAAAAGATATCCTAAAGTTATATTAAGATTTGTTGAAACTGTAACTTGTGAAGAGAACCTCAGGAGAAGAGACCCTTCCATATTCCAAATAAACTTGTTATTGTTTTAAAAAACTCAAGTCTCAGTGTGCCATTTAAAAAAAAATCTCGCTACGCACCAAAAGAAACACTACAGAGTGGTAGCAGTGAATCTATTTGAAAATAGGGGAATCCATTAATAAACTAAATAGGAAACCCTTATTAATTGGTGGCAGCATAGCCTAGTACCTCACAGGTGGTGGCAGCATACTAGATTGAATAGAATATCAGACAACGAAGATGAAGCCTTTGCAGTAACCTACTCCTCTGACCAGAGCCAGCATGGTGTCTTCAGATGGTTTGAATCAACTGGTTTTAAAGTAGATATGACTGATTTTAGTTTGGGTATATTTATAGTTATTTTATGTCCCGGCATGGAATGTTTGCCATTTGATCGTTGTGTTCCACTCTGAGAATGATGGACTATAAATGTTTCAAATAAATAAATAAATGTAATGTTTTATTATTTCTTTTGCATTCAACCACATTTTAATATCATTGCTGAAAATATATATTGTTTATACACGTATTTTACTCATATATTTTAAAAGCTCAATATGAAAATAGTTTTTGATCAGTCTGTTCTAATCACATAACCATTTTGTTTCACTTTTCATTAAGACTCCACAAAGAATTATTTAAACAGTATTGATGAGAGTCAGTTTCTGAGCTTCAGAATTCCTACTTTTACATCAGTAAAGAAACAAGGACTCAAGGAATTTGATGTGAAAACTTTCTAATGTTTATTTTGCACATCCCATAAATATCTTGCAACACTGTTGTTTCAATCAGTATATTAAATCTCATTTATTGATTCAGTTTTACTCTGTTAGGGAATGTGATACCTTTTTCCACTTAGCTTTTCTTCCTTCCTTCCTTCCTTCCTTCCTTCCTTCCTTCCTTCCTTCCTTCCTTCCTTCCTTCCTTCCTTTCTGGAGTTAGTTTCACTTAGTCCAGGGGCAGTCTGAATTTCAAGGAAATTTACTTTTCTGTCGTTAATGGAGTGAAATCTTATTTCCTGTTTTTTTTTATTGTCCTTCTCCCCATTGCTTATATTTCCATGAAGGGGAGTAAGGATTTCTTAGACTTCTGACTTTTTAACATTGTCATTTCTCTTCTCTTGTATGATTTCAAGTATCTATTCCTTGCATACTGCATTTCTGGCATTTTAGTTGATGAATAGACTACTGATCTCTTTTTTGCAGATTATATATTTTTTCTTTTCTAGAGCATCTCTGGGACTCTTTTCTTTTAGTCTGTTAGCAAGAAGTTGTCTCTCACACTGGGACAAAGGGTGGGTGTTCCTTGGTTATAGAAATCCAGTTGTTCTAGCCACTGAATAATGCAATTAGTTTATTTACTGTGTGATTCTGGAAGTGCTGCCATTTTCAGTCATTCACCACCTCACATTATTATGAGTCTACTCCTTTATGAATGTGTGCATAATGTGTGTGTGTGTGGGGAGGAGTATACTTTTATATCTTTAATGCACAGTCAGGGTTCAAAATCCTATAGCAGGCTTAGGGAAGTCGGACTTGGCCACGGTGGTCCACGCTTTGGTTACATCCCGTTTAGATTACTGCAACGCTCTCTACGTGGGGTTGCCTCTGAAGACTGCCCAGAAGCTTCAATTAGTCCAACGTGCAGCAGCCAGACTACTAACAAGAGCGAGGTACAGGGAGCATACTACTCCTCTGTTGCGCCAGCTCCACTGGCTGCCAGTCAGCTTCCGAGGACAATTCAAAGTGCTGGTCTTAATCTATAAAGCCCTAAACGACTCCAGCCCAATTTACCTGTCCGAACGTATCCTCCCCTATGAACCATCAAGATTGCTAAGATCGTCTGGAGGGGCCCTGCTCTCAGTCCCACCGGCCTCACAAGCACGTCTGGTGGGGACGAAGGACAGGGCCTTCTCGGTGGTGGCCCCTCGACTCTGGAACTCCCTTCCACTGGAGACCAGAACTACCCCTTCTATCTTGACGTTCAGAAAACAGATGAAAACTTGGCTCTGGAAATTGGCATTCAACGAATGAGCTACAATCCTGTGATATGGGTGGATGATGACAAACAATGATTTTTTGATGACGACTGACCATTATAATTATATGACTGTATTTTGCTATTTTAATGTTTTTGTGTGATTTAGAATATGATGTTTTTAATGATTGTCTGTAATATTGATGTTGGAAACCAGCCTGAGTCCCTCTATGGAGGTGAGAAGACTGCTAAATAAATAAATAAATAAATAAATTTACTTTTCACAATAATCCAGGCCCCAAACCTTAAGCAGTGGATAGAAGTAAGTACAGCTTTTGTTGAGTCTGGACAGAATTAGAAACTTCATTTGACTTTTCTGTCCTTGAGAGCAAAAAATATCTTTTTTTTTTTTGCAGTTCTCTGGCTAGTGTATATATGACATCTAACCTATCTAAACCCAAGACTGGGGTTGCCCAGAGTGTCAAGCTAAGAAGATTTCAAGCTTATCATTCCATTTTTTAAATGTAATCTCTGCAACACCTAGTATGACATAATAAAAGAAAGAAAATGTTTTAAAATATTTATTTTATTTTATGTTCCTCAAGCCTTCAGGTTATTATCTACAAATGCAAATTTACTGTTTTGGAGTTTCTTTTTCAGTTTGCAGTCTGATGTTGTTTGCACTAAATACTAAACTGTTGATTTTACTTTACTTTAAGCATTCTCTATGGAAAATATTGCAAATGCTATGTCAGCTCCTTATCCAGCACAGTAGATTGCAATTTCACAAGTTTTGAGATGCCAGATTTGTCACTGGCATCTGGAAATGTAAGTATCAGGAGGATTCATTGTGGCATCCAGATGTTTGGGAAAGCATCACTCATGTTGATGTCATGAATGTCCTGCAGGGCATCCCATGGTGAGTCTATTCCAGGAAACAGAATGTGATGAAAATAGTCCAACTCATCGTAAACATCTGGAACATCTATGTCAGAGTGGTTGCCATCATTGAGAGCTCTGTGGAGTACAGTACCATAGATGGCAAATTTATTTTCTATAGCTTTTGTACAGGAATCCCCATGTGTCTCTGTGTGGTTCGAGTTGCCCACTGCCCAGGTGGAGCTTTAAACATGAGCTTTGCTGACAAGAGTGTGTAAAAACTCCTATTTGAAGATTTATTCTAAGCTACTGTACACCTCACTGTGAGTCTGACCCACATATTTAAACTACCTCTTCTTGTTGGTTGCACTTTTAAAATGGCATCAGCAGAAAAGGCACGTCTTTCACTGTGATAACTGCCTCTGCATATCTGCTTTCCTTGTACAGTGCAATGGACTCCACACATTTCATTATGATGGAGGGATTAATTATAATGTCCATTAGAAGGCACTGGAGGCCTTGCCTTCCTTGAAATAGTTATGAGAAACAGAAGGTGGTGCCATACTAGTCTTGATTTGAAGAATATTAAGTCCATAACTTGGTCTTCGAGAAGCTCTGTGCTTCACTGCAAGGATCCAAATCTGCCTGAGGCAGTCCTGCTACTTCCATCAGAGTATCACAACCTTCTTTTGTTTGATATTAAATAGATTTCACACTGT
Source organism: Anolis sagrei ordinatus (assembly GCF_025583915.1). NCBI lineage: Eukaryota > Metazoa > Chordata > Lepidosauria > Squamata > Anolidae > Anolis > Anolis sagrei. The sequence goes on along the minus strand of NW_026847438.1, from coordinate 135,993,848 downwards.
CTTTGTGATTTTCCCAGTAAGTGTCACTCAGACTCAGTGAATCACTTTTAGCATCTGCACCATGGAATAGAGGCAGATAATAGCATGTGCTATAGTGCACCACAAAGGCCAATAAATCCCTTTGAAGATGAGGTTGCAAGCAAAGAATGCAAACGGGGTCCAAATGACATTTATTGGTTCATGTACAGCCATGCCTGTACACCACCACTTATCATCATGACATTGGCCACGGCCTGAAGGCTAATGTTGTTTGCAATGTTGCTAACACATCGTTCTGTAGTTGATTCATAAACCGCTATGAATCCTTTAAAAATGTTCCTTTACGCAAACCTTGCCCCATCTTTGTCTGTGTCTACACCAGGTTACTATAGTGCAGGGTCCTCAAACTTTTTAAACAGAGGGTCAGGTCACAGTCCCTCAAACTGTTGGGGGACCAGATTATAATTTTTTAAAAAAACATGAATTAATTCCTATGCACACTGCACATATCTTATTTGTAGTGCAAAAAGAAAACACTTAAAAGCAATACAATAATTAAAATGAAGAACAATTTAAACAAATATAAACTTAGTAGTACTTCAATGGGAAGTGTGGGCCTGCTTTTGGCTGATGAGATGGGATAGTTGTTGTTGCCATAGGTTGACCCTGAGTGAGGGCTGGGTAAATGACCTTGGAGGGCCATATCTGGCCCCTGGGCCTTGGTTTGAGGACCCTTGACCTAGTGTATATCTGTCCTAGAGCAGCCCTAGATTCATCCAATACATGCTGATCTGGGGCTGGTATCCTAACATTTGCAAAACTGTAATGCTGACAGCCATAGACCATTACAAATATATAAAGCAGACTATTATACACCGCAATCAATGCAGCAAGGCTTCTTGTGGGAAAATATATATGGGTGTGGGGTGTGTATATGCAAATGCTATATCAATCCATAAATATATATGGATTTATACTAATTATTTTCCCACATAGATGACTTGCTCCGTTGTTTTCTGGTTTATATAATTGCAGTGGTCTATGGCTATAAGCAAGAAGAAGGAGAATGAGAAGAAGAGGACGGGGACATAGTGGTGGAGGAGTTATTCTCATGCACAGTTTGTACATTTAGTTAATCTTACATGTAGACCCAAACTTTGAATATGTACAAATCCTTGTAAAGCACAACAGTAAGGATCTCTATGTAATCATCATCATCATCATCATCATCATCATCATCATCTTTACTTATTAATCGCCCTCCATCCGAGATGCTCCAGGCGATTTACATTGCAGAAATTATACAGAATAAAACACATACATATAAATATTAAAATTAACATGAATCAAATACTGTAGTAAAAAGCCAGTTCTTAAGTGCTAGGATAAAATGCCCTAAGTTACGCATGGCTCTCAAATAGGGCAGCAAGGAATTCCATAAGGCAGGGGCAGAAATAGAAAAAGCCCTGCGTCTGGTCTTTCCAAGTGCACTTCTCTAGGACCCGGTATATAGAGTAAAGTCGCGTTGGGCTGGTCGTTGCGACCTCCGATGATGGGAGAAGGAGAGACGGTCTCTAAGATACAGGATGGACCCTGGCCATATAAATTTTTAAAGGTCAGGACCAGCATCTTATACAAACCACGATACTCAATTGGGAGCCAGTGTAGATGCCGCAGCACTGGTGTTATATGGCATTTCATGGGCGTTTTTGTGAGTAACCTGGCTGCAGCATTCTGGACAATACGGAGCTTTCAGGTCGTAGAAATAGGAAGGCCAACATACAAGGCGTTACAATAGTCCAGCCTAGATGTGACCGTGGCATGAATGACTGTTGCCAGAGCCTCATCCGACAGGTAAGGTAGCCATTTTGTTTCCTTCTGCTTCAGGATAAGCTTTGTTTAAATTTAACTGCTTTCAGTGCTGCTTGTTTGAGAGGAGGGGCTTCCTGAGTTTAAAAATTAACTGCTTTGTTTGAGAGGCGGGGCTTCCTGAGTTTAAAAATTAACTGCTTTGTTTGAGAGGCGGGGCTTCCTGAGTTTAAAAATTAACTGCTTTGTTTGAGAGGCGGGGCTTCCTGGTTATCCTATATAAACCAGTGACGGCGCATGCAAACTCGTACACTCAGTAAGTAACCTATACTTTCACCCCTGCATACAGACAACAACATAAAACACACACCAAGAGGAGGTAATTAGCAACTTCCAGATGGAACAAACACGAAAACTTCCCGTCTCATGCACAAGCTGTGGCATTTTCAGCTTTTTCACACTACAATTACTCAATTACATCTGCCCCAAGTGTAAACAGATCACTCGCATGGAACACAGGATCCGACAACTCGAGGACCGTATTATGACCCTTAAGGACATTCAGGAACTTGAGCTGTTCTTAGACACCACACACCACACTGTCCTAGACACGCAGCCCATATCACACCAACATTACGGGGAGGCTCAAGAGAACAGCACCTCAGATGTGGACAACCCTCAGGCTTGGAGAAATGTCACCCTTAGAAGGACACATAGGACCCGGAAGCCTCCTCAGAATACTTCCGCTCAGCTGCAGTTACACAATAGATTCCAAATTCTCACACAACTATCACCTGACCAAGAAACACAACATATTGGGGAAGACCAGAATGGCTTAGATACTGATCAGTGGCTCATCCTTGATCAGTGTGCAGGGGATGGCCTTGACTGGGACAACACTTCACAACATTCACACTTGCACAATCGTGCAGGTGTACCATCCCCAACCATAGACCAGGTGCAACAGGAACACATACAGGAGAACCATAGGCTCTTGGACGAATCTCAATGGATTGTCCTTGACGAATGCACCGGGGATGTCGAGGAGGAGGACAACACTTTTCACCTACACAATTCACACCAACAGGATCACTTTTCTGGAGACCTACACACTACATTGCACAAAAGGGGCACTGTCATTCCCGAAAGTAAACAGGTCTTGGTAGTAGGCGACTCCCTCCTTAGAGGAACGGAAGCTGTCATTTCCAGACCAGATGGGATGGCTCGAGAAATATGCTGCCTACCGGGGGCAAAAATACACCATATCGCTCAGAGGCTCACCAGGCTCCTCAAGCCCTATCACCGTCCTCCCCTCATGTTGATTCATGTAGGAACCAATGATACTGCAAGTTATATGTTTCAAAAGATCACAAATGATTTTCGAGCTCTAGGAGCAAAGCTAAAAGAATGTAATGTACAGGTGATCTT
>NW_026847438.1:135939437-135987425 GCF_025583915.1 Anolis sagrei ordinatus | reverse complement strand
ATGATTCTATGATTCTATGATCCGACAGGTAAGGTGCCAGTTGCCTTGCTTGTTGTAGATGGAAAAAAGCCTGTTTGCTGGCAGCAGTGACCTGAGCCTCCATTGTCAGCTGCGAATCCAAAATGACACCAAGGCTCTTAACGGTAGGTGATGGAGATAGAGCAGCGCCATCAAAGGTAGGTAACGGATGGATTGGACCTATTGGGCGGCCATGCCACAGGATCTCAGTCTTCGCCGGATTCACCTTCAGTCTGCTAGCACGTAGCCAGTTCAACAGAGCCTCGAGGCATAAGGTGAAATTATGCCTTTCCAGGCCTCATAAAACCTCTAGTTAGCCTTAGGCAGATGTGTTCACTGAACTGCTCACCTAAATTTGACATTGAGTTTGAGACAATAATGGGTTCTCTCTTTAAACTGAGCAATATGCTTACAGTGGAAACATATTTAAATAAAAAAGCACTTTTTTAACTTGAGGAAACACCTCTCAAGGGATTTCAAGATCATCCAGGGTGACCCTATGGCCAACATCCACTGGAAGTTCTTCATACAATTAGACCTAAAGATTCCTAGAGAAAATGTATTACTCAAATCTGCAAATAATCAAATCTGTGAAGGTTAAACCCACAAATGTGGAAGACTGACTATATATCTAGGCTCCCTATGACCTTTTTTCCTAGCTCCTCCCCAGCCCTATCCTTGTTCATAACACTATTCATCTAAGAAATGGCCCTGTCCAAGGCAAGCACCATTAGCACATCAATCTCCCACTTTTAGTTTGAAATGAAATAGTCTATGAACATACTAAGGTCAATTAAATCCTGGCCCTGTCGACCCGAGGTTCGCTACCTTCCAGCTCAGTAGGAATTACTCCTGAGAAAATATGAGAAAACACTGGTGCATTCATCTCTCTATCTATTGTGCTAATTCACTTTATTTGTTTATTTATTCTTAAAACTGTGGTTTGGTTGTCAAAGAAATTCATCAACTTCATAGCAACTTGCAATATATTGCAATTTTGTTGATTCAAGCAGAATTTTAATGCCAATTCTTCACAAAGAGATTTGCTTACCATATTTTAACTTCCCATAAGCAATATTTTTCCACATCAGCATGGCATGACTGTTTGAAAATATAAATTTTCTTCTGCTTTAAATCATCTTTTTCTCACTCTGTTTAATATGCATACACATAGTGTGCAAAGAATGGACATGGTCTTGAAATAACTCTCTGACTGATCTATGGACTGGCTTGACTTACCACAAACCAGAACAGAAAATATGTGTCTTTTTCCAGCCCTAGACATTCACTTTGAGTGCTATATACAATTCCATTTGTATCACAGTCCTCATGGCTATGTCATTTTCTTTTTAATATTCATACTAAATACCTATTCCAATTTCACAATATGGACAGAAACAGGGCATATGACTTCAAACCACTTTTTCTTAAGTGACCTGTGAATTTCATATGTTTTTCTCAGGCAAGGATAACGCAGAGATAGTTTGCCAAATAATTTGGCAGAAATTGAAAAGAAATTAATGGCTTCCTCCAGATTATTATTATTATTATTATTATTATTATTATTATTATTATTATTATTCCTGGTCAGTCACAAGGAGGTAATCCTGGTCAGTCACAAGGCAAACAGGGTATAGGGTTACAGCCTGTGTTGGATGGGGTTCACTCCCCCTGAAGACGCAGATTTTCAGCTTGGGTGGTATCGCTGGATAAAGTGCCTGCTTCTAACTAAATCATAGATAAAGCTTATAGGAAGTGAGGTAAATAGACAATAGGGATTATTGGGGGCTTACTAGTATGAGGTAATTAGATCACCTTGATAGTTAAACTGACGAAACGACAAAACTATACCCTTATGAAAATAGGAAACAAGAGAAAAACTTCTGTGAGAAATTAATTGTGTCTTGGATTGACAATATTCATAAAATTAAACATATGAGGATCAAGGAAACCCAAAGGAAAATAATCTCCAAATGGTATAGGACCCCCACCCAATTAGCACACATAATGGGAAATATCTCAAACAAATGCTGGCACAAGTGTATAGGTTCATTCTCCCACATGTGGTGGGATTGTAGAAAAATCCAGAACTATTATGGTAAAATAAGGACTGTAATGGAAGACATAATAGGGAAAGAATTAAAGTGGAATAAAGCCAGGTTCATGTCCCTCACCATAAAGGCAAAGGAAGATAACAATAATTGGACAGAAATCCTAAATATATGACAGCCGCAATACAGGCCATGATAGCCCGGGGATGGAGAGACGATACAAAATGGGATTTGGAAACCTGGTGGGCCTATCTATCAGAATATATAATTAATGATTTTATCAATCAAAGGAAAAACAAGTATATAAATAGTCAAATAGAACAAGACTGGTTTAGGAAATGGTCTGTGCTAATTGACAAAATAGACAGAGAGAACAGATACAGCATTTTGAACCAGGCTTTCCACACGGTTAAATTGATGTAATGACATGATTTAGAATTGCTGTTCCAGGGGGGTGGGGGGAATGGGGGGAGGGGGGTTGTTGGGTGATACATAACTAAGGAATGTATAGAATGTCATTTAAGGAAAATTTACTTTTGGAATAATGTTTATTGAAATAAGTCCTGTATGGCAAAGTTTTTTGTTGATTGTTGAAAAAAACCATTTGAAGATTAAAAAAAATAACAAATTCATAGATCAACTAAGGACTAGGCATTCTTAAAAGCTTGTTTGACTAGCCAGGTCTTCAGGTCCCTACAGAAGGACAGTGTGGGGGCTTGCCTAATCTCCCTGGAGAGGGCATTCCAGAGCTGGGGGGACACCACTGAGAAGGCCCTCTCCCTCGCCCCACAAACTGCATTTGAGATGGTGGCAGGACCACGAGGAGGTTCTCCCCAGCAGATCTAAGAGTCCCTCTCCGTCATCCCACCAACCCTGCTTGAGATGGAGGGAAACAGTCACGAAGATAGGCAGGACCCAAACCATTTAGATAAGATCATAGAATCATAGAGTTGGGAAAGATCGCATGGACCAACCCTTTCCATGCAGGAAAAGCACAAAATACCCCCGACAGATGACCATCCAGCCTCTGTTTAAAAGCCCCCAAAGAAGAAAGATCTTCCCTAGCCCACACCTTCTAATTTTAAATCTGCTTTTTCCATAGCAAAAACATGTCAGTGAAATGTATTTAGTTATTATTATTATTATTATCTTTATTTATACCCTGCTAACATCTCCCGAAGGACTCGGTGCGGCTTACAAAGGCCGAGGCCCTCAATAAAACAACAGCACAACAAATACAACACTAAAACTCATAAAACAAATCAATAAACATTAAAGCAGTAACAGTAAAACATTAAAACAGTACATCATGATGCATTTAAAACTAGGGCTGGTCCTAATATAATGACTAAAAATTAAAAGTGCTGGACATGACAGGTGAAATGTAAGGATTTTAGGGTAGGTGCGATGTGCAGACAATCTTAACTCTCTAATAAAGTGCGTTTGGGACATGATGCTGGGAGTTTCCTATTCTGGAAAGACACACTGGAACAGCCAGGTCTTCAAGCTCTTACTAAAGACTGCCAATGTTGGGGCTTGTCTGATGTCCTTGGGGAGAGAGTTCCAGAGTCGGGGGGGCCACCACAGAGAAGGCCCTGTCCCTCGTCCCCACCAAACGCGCTTGCGACGCAGGTGGGATTGTGGGCAGGGCCTCTCCAGATGATCGAAGGGATCGTGTGGGTTCATATATGGAGATGCGGTCACGCAGGTAGGCGGGTCCCAAACCGTTTAGGGCTTTGTAGGTGAGCACCTGCACCTTGAATTGGGACCGGAAAATGAATGGCAGCCAATGGAGCTCCTTAAACAGGAGGGTTGACCTCTCCTATTTACATATTTATTTATTTATTTACATATTTATTTGTTTATTTACATATTTATTTATATATTTATTTTAAACATTTATATTCCACCCTTCTAATCCTGAAGGGCGGAGCACAGCATATACACGGCAAACATTCAATGCCAGGATACAATTTCACATACAATACATAAACATTAAAAAACATTTATCAAAATATTAAAATACACCATTTAAAACATCCTAGTCATCTGCGTCAAATCATTGGCCTGGTCATCTTTCCTATTGCCGCTTTATTGCCCTGTCCCGAAAGCTTGGTCCCACAGCCAAGTTTTTACCATCCTTTATTTCTCCTGGATCCTCATATTTCAGGAACAGCTGACTGTTGCTTCTGAAGATGCCTCATCAAGATAAAGAGATTTAATACATGGCTGCCATCTCAGAGGCAAAAGCAGAAATTCTACATTCTAGATCTTAGTACAGTACTGAGAGCTTTTTACTGCAGCAAGTCCCCTTGAAATTAATGAAGCTCTCTCTGATGTAACATTTGGAGGCTTGATCGCTCAAGAGTAGCTTTCCGTTCCCTCTTTATTGCCTCCATGCTGTTACTTTTTATGTTTGTTTGTTTTACTCTCTTTCACTCACCATTCTCGCAAAATACATGTGCATGGTTATATATATCTATCTATATATACACACACACACACAATCTCTGTGTGTATCTATGATGACATTTTGATGAAAAGTGAGAGCAAGCCACTGGTTCAGAAAAGCAACCAGTGAGTTAAAAGACTTTTTACACTGCGAGGCTCATTATGTGAGGCCAGTCATACTTCCATTTCAGGGATCACTGCTGCTACTCAAGCGACACGACATGCCTCGTTCTTTATTCCAAGATGCACTTCAGAGAGCATATATCCAACCCTGCCCTCACTCATCCATTACATACTCTAGCTCCATTACCAAGTCATTTGGAATAGCCTCAATATTTTTGATGCTTTCAAGTTCAAAAAGCCATACTGAGCTATCCAGTGTGAATTGCTCACACAAGGAAAGCAACAACAGCACAGTAATGCTCAAATATAGTAATTTGACTCTGCACAGCAATCCTCAATTGCTCACCAGCTACAGGAAAACAACTAAAGTTTATTTTAAGAAATTATATTCAAACATCAGAGGACCTCAGTGTTAAATAGAATCTACCTCACTGTCCTGTGGCCATTGTATGAGTGCCTGCATGGCATAAACCTTTGTTTCTGTTTTTGAAGGTGACAGGGGAGATAAACCAACCTGGTTCCATATAGGTTAGAAGGCAGGATCATCAAGTTTGCAGACAACACCAAATTGGGAGGGATAGCCAATACTCCAGAAGACAGGAGCAGGATTCAAAAGAGATGGGCCAAAACTAACAAAATGAAGTTCAACAGTGACAAATGCAAGATACTCCACTTTGGCAGGAAAAACGAAATGCAAAGATACAGAATGGGGGATGCCTGGCTTGAGAGCAGTACGTGTGAAAAAGATCGTGGAGTTCTCGTGGACAACAAGATAGACATGAGCCAACAATGTGATGTGGTGGCAAAAAAAGCCAATGGGATTTTGGCCTGCATCAATAGGAGCATAGTGTCTAGATCTAGGGAAGTAATGCTACCCCCTCTATTCCGCTTTGGTTAGACCACACCTGGAATATTGTGTCCAATTCTGGGCACCACAATTCAAGAGAGATATTGACAAGCTGGAATGTGTCCAGAGGAGGGCGACTAAAATGATCAAGGGTCTGGAGAACAAGCACTATGAGGAGCGGCTTAAGGAGCTGGGCATGTTTAGCCTGAAGAAGAGAAGGCTGAGAGGAGATATGATAGCCATGTATAAATATGTGAGAGGAAGCCACAGGGAGGAGGGAGCAAGCTTGTTTTCTGCTTCTCTGGAGACTAGGACTACGAAACAATGGCTTCAAACTACAAGAGAGGAGATTCCATCTGAACATGAGGAAGAACTTCCTGACTGTGAGAGCCGTTCAGCAGTGGAACTCTCTGCCCCGGAGTGTGGTAGAGGCTTCTTCTTTGGAAGCTTTTAAACAGAGGCTGGATGGCCATCTGTCAGGGGTGATTTGAATGCAATATTCCTGCTTCTTGGCAGAATGGGGTTGGACTGGATGGCCCATGAGGTCTCTTCCAACTCTTTGATTCTGTGATTCTATGATTTCTGGTTTAATGTTTCTGAACAATACCATCAATTTTGGGTTTTGTGTATCCTGGTTTTGGTGAATAGTGACCACTACTTTGTGTTTCATTCAAATATCAAAATGTTTCTCTTTCACTTCAGGGAGCCCAACAACATCTGGACAGTCTTAGGTTTCTCACCTTTGGATCAAATTGATTACCTTGCATAATTATATAGAGGCAATACATATGTACCTCTGTTTGTATGGTCTATGATGAAAATAGTTTCCAGGAAAGGGCAGAATATTGGTTTTGCAGTTTTTCTCTTTCTTGTGAAACACAGCCATCTATACAATCTTAATTCTGTATTTTAATCCTTCTTCTGCAGTGCTCCAATTCTGAAATTAATTTTAGGCCTATGATCCCTTCTACACTGCCATAGGAAACCCAGATTATTTGCGTTGAACTGGATTATATGGCAGTGTAGACTCTGATAATCCAGTTCAAAGCAGATAAAGTGGATTATCTGATTTGATTATCTGGATTATATGGCAGTATATAAAACTTAGACTGCTAAAGAGAGTATATCACTTTCACTTCAATACCAGCCAGAAGAAAACATGTTCAGGTGACACCATCTGCAAGAAAAAAATTAGCCTGCTATGAAGGAGGGGTGAGAAAATTCTCCATTTCATATTCATTGCATTTTGTGGAATCCCACCTGCTCTTTCTGCTCATTCTTGTTTTCTACTGTCTTGTAAGGCTCTGTATTTTTATCTCATATTGAAATGTGTACACATTTTGAGCATATTTATGTCCATTCTAGCTGTCCCCTGCCACTCATTGCTGTGGCCCAGTCTAGTGATTCCCATGTTATCCTCCATTAGAGTCTTTCTCAACCTGTGGGTCGGGACCCTGGGGGAGGGGTCATGAGGGGTTGTCAGAAGGGTTACCAAAGATTACAGTATTTTCTGTTGATCATGGGGGTTCTGTGTGGAAAGTTTGGCCCAATTATATCATTGCTGGAGTTCAAGATTGCAAGTGAACTATACATCCCAGTAACTACAACTCACAATTGTCAAGGTCTATTTCCCTCCAACTCCATCTGTGTTCATATTTGGGCATATGGAGTTTGGTCTAGATCCTTCATCGTTGGAGTCCACAGTGCTCTCTGGATTTAGGTGAACTACGATCCTTCATTGTTTGAGTCCACAGTGCTCTCTGGATTTAGGTGAACTACAACTCCAAAACTCAAGGTCAATGCCCACCAAACCCTTCCAGTATTTTCTGTTGGTCATGGGAGTTCTGTGTGCAAAGTTTGGTTTAATTTCGTCATTGGTGGAGTTCGGAATGCTCTTTGATTGTAGGTGAACTATAAATCCCAGGAACTACAACTCCCAAATGACAAAATCAATTTTTTTGAGTGATGGTCACTCCTTGGGTTAGTAGGTGTCCTGTGGCCAAATTTGACGGAAATTCGTCCAGTGGTTTTTGAGTTCTGTTAATCCCACAAACGAACATTACGTTTTGATTTATATAGATTTGTTTACACAACTTACCTATTGCACACAGAACTTCCCATTGTCTGAATTATATTTGTGCCCATTTTAACTGCAGAAATGTTCAGCTGTTCATATTTTAAAATGCATGCATTGGTTGTCTACATTGGTTATGCAGCCTTTGCTTCTCTGAAAGGCCTCATAAGCCTTGCAAATGTGTGAGTTCTTAAGGTGAAGCACATTGCTCTTTTGGCAGTGAGTCTCAGGTGGTGTGAAAATGCTACTTGCATCAAAGCTGTTGAATCCAACAGAATTTTTTTCTATTCTTGGCCTGAACTGCATATCAATCCCTGTCTTGTTCTGGACTTGAAGAACTGATCAGTCTCCCTTTCCTTTGGTTTTTTACTGCTCTTTGTTTCATGCCTTGTCTCTTTAATTTTAATCCTGATGGCAGAGGCTGACCTTTTTATTGATTTGAGATAGTTTGGAGAATATAATTATCTAAAAATGGGAGGGTGCACAATAAATATGTGTTACTGTGTTAATGGGGCTATTGTATTTATCAGTTTTATTGATGGCCAACTTGCTTTCCTATGTTTCTAGTTGTTCTGCTGTAGTTCAGTCACAGTCTGGCTTCAGACCTGGCCATGGCACCGAGACGGCTTTGGTCGCCTTGGTGGATGATCTCCGTAGGGAACTGGACAGGGGGAGTGTGACCCTGTTGGTTCTCTTGGACATCTCAGCGGCTTTCGATACCATCGATCATGGTATCCTTCTGGGACGACTCTCCGGGATGGGCCTTGGAGGTACGGCTTTGTCGTGGCTCTGGCCCTTCTTGGAGGGTCGATCCCAGATGGTGAAGCTGGGAGACGCCTGCTCGGACCCCTGGCCTTTGACCTTCTGTCTCCAATGCTTTTTAGCATCTACATGAAACCGCTGGGAGAGGTCATCTGGAGTTTTGGAGTTGGGTGCCATCTCTATGCAGATGACACACAACTCTACTACTCTTTTCCACCTAACTCCAAGGAAGCCCCTCAAGTGCTAGACAAGTGCCTGACCGCTGTGACTATCTGGATGAGGACGAACAGGCTGAAGATTAATCCCGACAAGACAGAAGTCCTCTTGGTCAATCGTAAACCGGATCGGGGTACAGGGTGGCAACCTGTGCTGGATGGGGTTGCACTCCCCCTGAAGTCACAGATCAGCAGTTTGGGTGTCCTCCTGGATTCATCATTTACGTTTGAGGCTCAGGCGTTGGTGGTGGCCCCCCGCCTTTGCACAATTAAGACTCGTGCACCAACTGCGACCATACCTCGTGAAGGCGGATCTGGCCAAGGTGGTCCATGCCTTAGTCACCTCTAGACTGGATTACTGTAATGCACTCTATGTGGGGCTGCCCTTGAAAATGGCTCGGAAATTCCAGATGGTCCAACAGACAGTGGCCAGGTTGTTAACTGGGACTCCTTACAGGGAGCGGTCAACCCTCCTGTTCAAGGAATTCCACTGGTTGCCATTCATTTTCTGGACCCAATTCAAGGTACAGGTTCTTACCTACAAAGCCCTGAATGGTTTGAGACCCGCCTACCTGCGTGACTGCATCTCTGTATATGAACCCACTCGATCTCTCTGTTCACCTGGAGAGGCCCTGCTCGCAATCCCACCTACATCGCAGGCGCGATTGGTGGGGACGAGAGAGAGGGCCTTTCGGTGGTGGCCCCCCAACTCTGGAACTCACTTCCTAAGGACATCAGGCAGGCCCCAACTCTGGCAGTCTTTAGGAGGAGCTTGAAGACGTGGCTGTTCCAGTGTGCCTTCCCAGAATAATGATCCCATAGCACTTTGTCCTCCAAAGCACTTTACATTTTTTAGGTCTGCTTGTATGTTTTCCACAAACGCCCCATCACTTTTTCACCCATGTTCCAGCATTACTTTCAATTTTAATTTTACATTTGGCCTTCCCATAGTTTTTAATCGTGAGGTCTTATTGTTAATGTTGCATTATTGTATTGTCTATGTTTTATTTTAATTGCTGTCTTGTTGTTATTATTGCTTGTATTGTTGTATTTGGGCTCGGCCTCATGTAAGCCGCACCGAGTCCCTTGGGGAGATGGTTGCAGGGTACAAATAAAGTGTTGTTGTTGTTGTTGTTGTTGTTGTTGTTGTTGTTGTTGTTGTTATTATTATTATTATTATTATTATTATTATTATTATTATATTCCCACTTCAACACCTTAGGAAGGAGCAATATAAACCAATTAAGTGTAAGCCAAAATAAGTAAGATAAAAGGACTAGTGGGATTTATTTCTGAGGCCCCTTCTACACAGCCTTATATCCCAGGATCTGATCTCAGATTATCTGCTTACCACAGATTATATGGAAGTGGAGACTCATATAATCCAGTTGAATCCAGCGTAGATCCAGCCATGGAGCCTCCAGTGGTGCAGTAGATTAAATCACTGAAATGCTGAACTTGCTGACCAAAAGGTCGCAGATTCGAATCCAGGGAGCAGGGTGAGCTTGCACTATTAGCCCCAGTTTCTGCCAACCTAGCAGTTCAAGAACATGGAAATGTGAGTAGATCAATACCTCTGGAGGGAAGGTAATAGCACTCTATGCAATCATGCCGGCCACATGACTTTGGAATGCTGGCTCTTCGTCTTAGAAATGGAGATGAGCAACAACAACCAGAGTCTGACATAACTGGATTTAAGGTCAGGGAAAAACCTTTACCCTTTACTAGCTCCATCCAGAATAGGCAGACTTGTAACACTGAATAGCTTCCCCATTCACCCCAGGTTTTTGCTTTTATTTTTGGGAAAGGCATGGTGCCTGAGTTCTCCTCCAGATTGGGCTAGAAGGTGCTGAATACTTTCCTAAAATGATCAGGAAAAATTGAATGGCAAGACCTCTGTGTAGTCAATAGGCCTGGGTAACAACGGAAAAAATTGTTTCTAAAATCGATTTGTATTTGGGGGTTTTTTTTGTTTCGATATTTAAAATAATTACAAAATTTTCCTTTTAAAAAGTTCGATATTTACGAAATTTCGTAAATGGTAAAAAATTAACGAATCGATTTCCGAAACAATAACGAATCGATTCGTTAATGGCGGACGCGACCGCGAAATACGCTAAAAAACCTCCAAAACCTTCTGAAGCTTCCCTCTCCCTCTGTTGTTGACTGTTGGTGTGATATTATAATTTTTTTTCACTAATTAAACCATAAAAATGGCCCAGACATGCGGAAATAATAACGAAACGACCTCAAAACAATAACGAAACGAATACAATATCGAAATACGAAGCATTTACAAAACGTTTTTGAAAATTCGTTTTTTTTAAAATTGCTCCAGAATGGTTCGTTATCGTTTTGTAATTGAAAAAATTAACGAATTATTAACGAATTACGAATTAACGAAACGAAACCGCCCAGCCTAGTAGTCAAGCTTCCTCTGGAATTATCCATCTCAAGTGTACTAGATGATCACGTTCACAGATGCACACTTTCAGACTACTATTGTAGGTTTTTTTTTCCTTAATAAGATCTTTATTGAGATACAAAAGCTACAAATAATGTAGAACAGTAAAATTGAGCAATTCATAATAGTAAAACATGACTGATTTATAAGCAATTTAAAGAGGGCATCAATTAAAAAATTACAGAACTGCACACTCCTCAATTAAAGGCCTCTCTCTCAGCAGCCAATTGGTTGTCAAAAGCCCATCTGACTTTTAAAAAAGATTTCTGGGCATTCACTGGAGCTCCAGCTTTTCAGAGGTCTTCTTTGTCAACAAGAAAATACTGAAGCAATCTGTTGGTTGGCAGATGGTAATTTTTGAGGTGCTTTGAAAGACCCTGAACAGTCTGGCATAGCAGGGCCAACAAGGGCACTGTTGTAGCTGAGCCCTCAAAAGAATAGCAAAGTCAGCATGCAAACTATCTAATTACTTGAAGCCAAGGTCTACTGAGCAAAGAGGCTTGCAAAGTCTATGAGTGGGACCCAGAACTGTAAAACAGTATTCCAGATGTGGTCAAAACATGGATTTGTGTTATATTGGCCATTTCATTTCTTTCCCCTCCAAAGTTCTTTACTTTCATTATCCGTCCCCAGGAAGGTAAGATAAGCCTCATGGCTCTTAAGCAGGTTTTTTTCTTTTGTTTTTAAGGCTAATTGGGGGATGGGGAGTGGGTGGTGTCTCACATTGCCACCCCTCATCCCCAGGTTGCCTGTGCCTGCTTTGATCCCAAATGGAGATTTAAGGAGACAATCACCACTGCCTTCATATCTGTTAATCCAGGCATGTTAGGCTGTTAGGAAATGTAGGAGTTGAAGTTCCAAACACCTGGAGACCCGAAGTTTGCCCATGTCTGTGCTAATCTGTTTTCTATTCCACATTATGTGGCTGTGTACATGGGACCATAATTACAGAGGTTCATGACACTGAGAGCATTTGTGTGGCAATGCTCTGGAATCATGAGAATTACATTTTTACTTAGTCTTAAGCATTCTCTGCCAAAGAGTTCTGATTCCTCACCAAACTGAAAATCCAAGGATCCCATAGCATTGAGCCATAGCAGTTAATGTGGTGTCCAACTGCATTCATTCTACAGTGTAAGGTAAAGGTTTCCCTTGACATTAAGTCTAGTCATGTCTGACCCTGGGAGGTAGTGCTCATCTCCATTTCTAAGCCAAAGAGTTGCCGTTGTCTTCAGTCACCTCCTAGGTCATGTGGCCAGCATGACTGCATAGAGAACCGCTATATTCCCACCTATTGATCTACCCACATTTGCATGTTTTTGAACTGCTATGTTGACAGATGCTGGGGCAGAAGAGCTCACTCTGCTCCCTGGATTCAAACCACCAACCTTTCAGTCAGAAAATTCAACAGCTCAGGTGTTTAAGCTGCTGTGCCACCAAAGGGCACCCTGTAATCACTTTAAAACAGGTCTTTCATGCTAATACTTTTATTTTGAGTCCCCTTCAGGGCAGATAAAAGTGGAGGTATGAATAAATATAATAATAAATAATAATTCCATAAAAAAAAGGGCAGGACTGGACTAGGGATACTTCCAGGACAGAGCTAGGATAGAGCCCAATGGAACTCAACATTGGGAACATGACACAAGGCTCTTCCAGTGGGGCTCCTTCCTGTATACATGTGAGGATGGAGCCCTGGGAACATGCTTGGTATAATAAAGCAATGATGTAGTAAGATTTTATTTTAATTTATTTATAGATGGGGAAATATATAAATAATCCCAATGCTGCTCAGCCAAAATTATAAAGCCGTCAAAAGGAAAAGGGAGTATGGTTGCTGAACCAACTGTACATTTAAAACTTAGGAACTGGGAACCACTGGAATTGAGAGACTTAAAATGATTTTTCAAATGAATTCCGCTGCCACCATTTTACTATTATTCAGACTGAGGTAATATTGAGAGGTTGTTCTGTAACACACACTGTGCCAATATAGTTTCTTAGAGGCTGCTGTGAAGCTGACTTTAATAATACTTTGACCACAAAGGTATTCACACTGAGGCAGGTATAAGTTGATAAAGAACTAGAACGTTTATTGAACAGGCTTGAATTAATTCAGATACAAATGCTTAATGGTTTCAGTAAAATACTGGCATAAAAAGCTTGTGGTTGCGTTAGAGTCAAAATCTTAAAAAACATCTGGGTTACAAGTCTTCAAAGTTCCACCACAGAAAATTACTTCAGGGAATGAATCTCTGAAAGTAACTCCCAAAACTTCCCCTCAGGAATCTAGCCACAAATACCCTGAACTAGAATTCCCTAGGAATTGAACAGACAACTAATGGGGTACTGCTCCACAAAACAGTATTCTAGCTATCTTCTAGGGCTGGGCGGTTTCGTTCGTTAATTTCGTAATTCGTTAATAATTCATTATTTTTTTTGATAATGAAGCGATATTGAACCATTCAGGAGCAACTAAAAAACAAAACGAATTTTTAAATCTATTTCCTAATTGTTTTGTAATTGTTTCGTTATTATTTCTGTATGTCTGGTGCAAGTTTTATAGTTGTTTCCCTCCCCTCTCCCTGGTTGCAAGCGGTCGGCATTTACCCCACTTCCGGGTCCCTGGCCTCGGCTTAAGTGGATCAAATTCTCCTCTCCTCCTGTCGTCACCTCACCTCGTTCCTCACTCTGGCCTGCGTGCATTGGGCAAAGAGACACAGCAGTGCAGCACTCAGAGACCTGCCTGTTGCCTGCCTAACCTCCTGCCTTCCTGGGCAGGGGTTAAAACTGTTATTATTATTATTATTATTATTGAGAAGCATTGTCAAACCAGAATAGAGATTTCCCCCCTCCTCTCTCTCTCTCTTTCCCCCCTCTTTCCTTCTCCGAGGTTAAAACTATTATTATTATTATTATTATTATTATTATTATTATTAAGAATGGATGGCCATCTTTCAGTAGTGCTTTCACTGTGCCTTACATGCACGAAGGCAGAAAGTGGTTTGTTATTATTATTATTATTATTATTATTATTATTATTATTGAGAAGCATTGTCAAACCAGAATAGAGATTTCCCCCTCCTCTCTCTCTCTCTTTCCCCCCTCTTTCCTTCTCCGAGGTTAAAACTATTATTATTATTATTATTATTATTATTATTATTATTAAGAATGGATGGCCATCTTTCAGTAGTGCTTTCACTGTGCCTTACATGCACGAAGGCAGAAGGAGGTTTGTTATTATTATTATTATTATTATTATTATTATTATTATTATTGAGAAGCATTGTCAAACCAGAATAGAGATTTTCCCCCCTCCTCTCTCTCTCTCTTTCCCCCCTCTTTCCTTCTCCGAGGTTAAAACTATTATTATTATTATTATTATTATTATTATTATTATTATTAAGAATGGATGGCCATCTTTCAGTAGTGCTTTCACTGTGCCTTACATGCACGAAGGCAGAAGGAGGTTTGTTATTATTATTATTATTATTATTATTATTGAGAAGCATTGTCAAACCAGAATAGAGATTTCCCCCCCCTCTCTCTCTTTCCCCCCTCTTTCCTTCTCCGAGGTTAAAACTATTACTTAAAACTATTATTTTCACGTTGCGCAACCGCGTCCGCCATTTTAACGAATTGATTCGTTAATATTAACGAAATTCCGTAAATATCGAACTTTTTAAAAGGAGAATTTCGGAATTCTTTTAAATATCAAAACGCAAAAAAACCCCAAAAATAAATCGATTTTAGAAACAATTTTTTCCGTTGTTACCCAGGCCTACTATCTACTCAATAGCTTCTCTGAATACTTCACAAAAGACTAACCCAATCTTCTTCTCTAAACTCAAACTTGCTCTCACTAACACCAACACTTCTTCTCTCTAACAGCTCCAAACCCTAACTCCAACTGACTCAGCTGGGGCTTCAAGCCTCTGTTTAAAAATTACTTTTTTCTCTAGACCACATAGGCTCTGCCCCCATCTTCCTAGCCAATCCTAGCCTTCTTATTTTCCCTCTAAGGCTTGAACATGCCCCCTCAAGGCAAACCTAACTAAAATGGTTTCTCCCTGTATCCCTTTTCTAAAATGGAAGCCGCAGCTTCACCAGGCCTACTCCCTTAGGCTTCAGGCAGCCAACTAAGGTAAGGGATTCATTATGTTTGGCTAGCTACCCATGTTCTTATTAGGTAAGCCAGGGAGAGAGCAGGGAGAAGCCAGATGGTGACACTTTTCCCGTGTGATGGGGAAGGAAGCAATGCAGGACACGGGAAACTGGTTTCCCCTGCTGCACCATGGATGCCCTCACTATCCCCTGGCTTGAGGATCTCAATGTGATATGGTTCTAGGGCTGGAATATGAATCTCAGTACACATTATTACTTTGTTTAAATACTACTTGGCATTTACTGATAGCAGTATTAGATTGAGTTGTTGCTTTTTAGCAAAGCCAGTTATTTGTGTGAGAATCTGTTTAAGAGAGAGCGAGGAGGGAGGGAGGGATAGCAATTTTCAGTTAGGTTCACAGCTTAATGTACCAGTAGAACTCAGTTTCATGGTCTCCTCACAAAGCTTATAAGCAATGCACAGAATGGGGGTGTGAAGGAGGTCCGTTATTAAACTGCTGCCACCAACTGTGACGATGACCGTTTTAATGCCACCGAATACCACCAATTGTGAAGGTGCACGTGGTAAAGCACCCACTGCCACCTTATCTATGAGGGAAGCCGGGCAACGATCAATATCAGCCTAGGAACTATTTTATAAAGGGACTGTTTTTGGCTGACTTTATTATTGCAGGCTGTTCAACTTAGAAGAAACTGTATCAGGCAAGGCTTGAGGAAAAGTAACAAGTTTATTTTAACAGGAGTATAACAATGTATAACTGTTCTTCAAAAGAGGCATAAATCTTGATGGTTACATTGGAAAGGTTTCATGAGTAAACTCAGGCAAACACTTCATAAGGTTTCACAGCTGGCACAACAGGCTTAAACCCAGCCAAACCTTGATTCTTAATTCAGAATCAACAACCCCCTGTACCGGGTCCTTCTCTGCAACCACTTGGTCACCAATTGATTCCCTGAATCTCCAAGAGATTCAGTTTTTCCCTATAGCACACTGGCTACAGACACATTCCCTGAATCTCCACCAAAAGATTCAGTGTTTTCTCAGTAGCTCTCCGGCCACTGACTGGATTTTTAAAACACAGCTGCCTCTGAAGAGGCGGTTGGCTCCGCCCCTGTTGCTATGGCAACTTAGCTAACATCAAGCCACTCCCACAAAACATAACCTCCCATACTTACCATCCCTAAACCATTGTCCAAACTACACATAACCAAAGGAATAAAATTTACACATCGTCACAGGGGGAAACAGATAAATGTCTCTGGATGCAGCTTGTATTTCTTTTGTGACTACAGATAACCATTGAAATTCCATCCAGGATTTGAAGAAAAAGCTTCTAGATTAGACAAGGGTCTTTTCAGAAAGGTTTTAGGTAACATGAGAAAGTATACTTGCATAGTGAACATTTTAAATTGAAGTCAATTTCCCTGTGAGCTTACAGTACATTACTTTTGGATGGAAAATCACAGTTCTACATTAGCCGTCATAGCTGCAACATCAAGCCTAGTTGTGCTGTTATTGCTCACAATTTTCCCTTTTTCTTTCTTCACAAAAGAAAATGGAATATACTAAAGGATATATCTGGGCATACCTGTCACCCATTTCGTTTGCAGTGTCTCTTTTGATCATTGTGCAATTGTGCAATTCTAACTATATGAACCATCAACATATTCTCCATCTTGTGCTCATATTCCAAAGACCTGGATAAAAAAAAACACCCTCTAAAGCTTGGAAAGTTAGTTTAAAAAGTAACTTGCTACTTTTACAGTTCCAAGGTTCCACATAAGTACTTAGTTGCTATTAAAATGCTGGTTATGACCTATAAAATTCTAAATGACTTAGATTCCGCCTATCTGGAAGATCATTTCTCACTCTCCGTGAGCCTGTCCCAGGCTCTGAGATCCACAGGAGAGGTCATTCTCTCAATCCCACCACCATTGCACTAGAGGGGACACTAGACAAGGATGCCCCTTAATTCTGTAACTTCATTCCTTGTTGTTCTTCTGCTGGCAGACTAAAACCTTTTATTCAATATTCAAAAGGTGAGTACTAGAGCTGCGTGCTTGATAAAAAAATGTTTCAAAAGTCATACAAAATTAGGATGTGCTGCATTTCATTTCTAAAGGGTTTCTAAAGTATCATTAGTAAAAAATATATATAACTATAACAAGAATAATGAAATTTTGTTACTTTTTCGTTATAGTAATTGCACCCGTGGGGAAACTTCAGGGGCACTTTTCTCCCTCATTTTTACAGCTATTGGGGTGAAACTTGCTACAATAATAGAACACATTTACCACTGTTTGCCCATCAAGTTTCAGAATGTTTTACTTATTCACTGAGTTTTGGAGAATTTTAAAAAAAAAATCACAAAAGCTATCTTCTTGAATTTTCTATACAATGACACAAGATAACAGCTGATCATTCCCCTCAACTTTCAGAAATATTCATACATCTACTGATTTTAGGGATTTAAAAAAGTTCTGACAAAACCCAGCACAGAGATTTCCTTACTAGAAGTATCAGTCAGTCCTCCTCTCCCTAACAATTTATTGGTACTCTGGCTGGCTGCTGCTACAGAGGGACAAATCTCTCTCCTATTTTTATTTGGGGCTTTCTGATACTGAGCAGAATTCTGGGAAATGTGGTTAAGGGTAGGGCTTTTTGAATTCTCTGGTATAGGGCTCCTCGCTTTTTGCAGAATTCTGTGCTTTCTCAGTCTCTTTCCCAGTAAACTCTGCTTTCTCTACTGTTTCCCTCTCCTAATGGTGAGAGGCCATAAATTTAAAGAGGAAAGGTAGCCTTTTTTGGCTTTCCTTTGCTTCCTTGCACTGAAAATAAAACTGACTTTGAGAAGCTTCTGAGATTTACAAAATTCAAATGAAAAAGTATTGGGTAAGTTTTGATTGTAAAGTTTTTTGGTGCAAACTATGCTTGCATATCATATATTCTTGGACTATCTTATACATTAATTAGTCCCCTCTTCTGCAAGTATGGGCATTTTTGCTAATGTAAGTGTTTTTCCTTTCTCCACAATACATGCATACTTTTATTGAAGGGGACAAGAACCTGATTTAATAAATATGAAGAATAGAAGGTTAATAAATAGAGTCTCTCTTAGTCACATAGGGAAATCAATTGAAAGGTCTGCTGATGAGAAATATATCAAGCCAAGAAGAAGGCTCACACAAGCTGTTCTTTAGGGCACACACTTCCCTTTTTCCTCAGGTGTAGGTTCTGCAAAAAGAGCCCTTCACTTTGATTCCCTTCCTCCTTCACAATAATAAACCTTTATTTATAACCCACTACCATCTTCCAAAGAACTTGGTGCGGCTTACAACAGGCTGAGGCCCAATACAACAATAAACAAGACAAACAACAATACAGCAGTAAATAAAACTCAAGCAATAAACATAACAATAACAACACGACGCAATTAAAACCAATGTCAGGGCCTGATGTAATGGTTAAAATTTTAAAAAGCAGGGCATGACCGGGTAAAATGGATGGATGTTTTGGAGATAGGTAGGGCATGCAGACAGTCCTAGATCTCTAGTAAAGTGCATTTAGGACAAGGTGCTTGGAGTTTCCTATTCTGGGAAGGCACACTGAAACAGCCACGTTTTCAAGTGAGCATCCTCACACTTACCAAGGTCCTTGCAAACCAGTTCTTTTGGGATGTGGGACTTTTGTGACCATTAGGCTCCTAAGGTCTCCTCTTCATGTTCAGTGGGATCTGTTGCCCTCTGTCACCCCTCACCAGTCTGTTGGTCAATTGCCAGAAATTAGTAAGTGCGCACATCGACTCCGCAGCTTGCAAAAATCAGCAGCTGGCAGTGGTTCTTCCAGGAAATGTTTTAACAAGGGAAAATGTCCCTGCCCCTGTTCAGACACCTGATGTTGGAGCCTAGTTGCAGTGCCCCTGAAACCTCCAGGGTCCATTTCCAATGAGACTCTGAGAGGCGAGGAGATGAAGATACAATAACAAATAAGGCTGTAGGGTCAACAAAAGAAAAAGCGTCACACTTGAGAAATAGCTTAACGGGGCTTATATAGGCAGATCTTAAAACACAATTTCCTTTCACATCCTTCTCCCTTCCATTGTTCCTGTTCCTCATGGTACTTTGATCAGTTGCTTACCAAAATAATTCAAGTAAGCAATTTCCCAACAATTTCTTGATTACAGGTCATTCAATTAATCAAACACTGTTTAGACTTTCTGAGTTCTGCTTTAACTTTCTTTCTTCCCTTTAATGTCTCATGCTTCCATTTTGGTGTGTTTCATCATTTCCTTGGGATGTTTTATTGTTTCCTTAAGAAGTTTCCCTTCTGCCCCCTTGTGTGAGTATGTCTTACCTTGTCCATCTGTTTCCGCCATCTGCTTCTCTGGCCCTGGAACTCAACAAAAAAGCTCCTGTTTTGTAGCAGGTTTCCTATGAGGCAGGTGAGGTGGTAGTCCTTTGTGATATTATACATTTTTCTCAGGAGGAGGCGGTGGTTCACAGTATCATAGGCTGCTGACAGGTCTATGAAGACAGCTCCTGTGATCTGATGCCTTTCAAAGCCATCTTCTATGTGCTGAGTCAGGTTCAACACTTGCGATATGCAGCTTTTGCCTTTCCCGAAGCCAGCTTGCTGTGGGATCAGACAGGGGTCTATTTTTTCCATAATCCTATGCAAAATAAGTCTCTCCAGAACTTTGTAGAGGTGGCACAACAGGGAGATTGGTCTGTAGCTTTTTGGATCATTACGGTCTTTGCCTGGCTTCAAGATGGCGATGACTCTTGCTTTCCTCCAGATTTTGGGGATCTGACAGGATGCAGTGCAGTTGTTCATCAGCTCCAGCAGCCAGCGCCTTGCTTTTGGACCAAAGTTCTTGATTTGTTCCATCCATAGATCATCCAGGCCAGCTGCTTTGCCATTCTTACATTTATTGAGAGCCATGTCCAATTCTGTAGATGTAAAGGGTTCATGGAGGTTGTTGTTCTCAATCTCTGGTTGTCTGGTTATTGGTTTCTTTCTTACTTTGGTGTCAAAGTTGGGTTTCCCATTCTTCAAGAGTTGGTGTGCTATCTGACCTGCCTTTATGTTGGCATGGGTATTAGTTTGTGAGGGGTCATTGCTCAACCGTCTTAGCAGCCTCCGCGCCTTCTGGCTGCTCCTGCCCATGTCGACCTCTGTGATCAGCTTGATCCACTGTTGTTTCTTGGCTTCAGAGATGGAGGACACAATGCTCTGCACTGCCTGAAGGGTCTGCTCACTAAATGGGTCTTCGTTGTGGAGCCTGTAATAGTTTTCCAACAAGGCAGCTGTTTCAGGAGTAATGCCTGAAGGTAGTTGGTTCTGCAGCCTCTCGGTATAGAGGCCTGTGAGCAGGTTTTCACTATTTCAATAAAATGCTCGTATTCCTCTGTTAGAAATGTAATATAATTGACTGGTTGCCCTGACATGACAAATAAATAAATAAATACCTTGTCCATATGGTGGTTTATTGCCCTGCTTGTGTGACCCTTTTTCCTGGCTTGATATATTTCTCATCAACAGACCCTTCAATTGATTTCTCTATGTGACTAAGAGAGACTATTTATTAATCAAACCTTCTACTCTGCAGGTAAAGCAGAAGGTGGGCACAGTTTTTTTCCATGTGGGCAAAATGGCTCACCAATACCTTTTTTTTTACTGTGACATCTCTCTCTGACTCATGGAAGGGTCAGCTCCTGACTCAGATCAAAGCATTTACAGCTCAGTCTGGTTAAAGAGAACCAATGAGGTGGCTTTGTGCCAGAAGCATGGCCCGAAAAGAATGTTATGGCATGCTTTGCATTCCTACTTGCAGTCTGAAGTGATTCAGCACAAATAAACAAAGAAAGAGGCTCATGGTTCAAATCTTTTCCCAGCTTGAGACTAGGCTTTAATCTTTTACATGACTGATTATCATTCAGCTTCAATATGAAGAGGCAATTTGAGACACCCACCATTTTCCCAAAATAGCTTTCTCATCCCAACACTGGAGAAATAATTAGTGTTTGCTCGGCAAATATAGTCACATTGTGTTATATTATGGCACATAAAATTAATTTGATTACAATACCTTACAAGTGTGTTTAAGACCTTTTTCACTTGTACATTTTCTGCAATTATCTAGCTGACCCTGAAGTTAACAGAAAACTTAATTTTCTTTGAAATGAAAATATGAAAAGGAAAACAAGCTCTTCCTTTAAAAAAATCCAGTGGCCTACTCATTTATTTTGCAAACACAGCTGTAATAAGTTATCATGACCGATAAAGCCTTGAACCAAGGTTAATTGAATCATGTGTTATTGATGTGGAGAAATCACACAAGAAACAAATTTATTTATTTATTTATTTACAGCTTTTTATATTCCGCCCTTCTCACACTGCAGGGGACTCAGGGCGGATTACAGTGTACACATATATGGCAAACATTCAATGCCAATTAGACATACAACGTATATAGACATACACAGAGGCTATTTAACTTTTTCTAGCCACCAGGGGAGATGTCGCTTTCATCGTCCATCTGCGACACTGATGAAGGACTTCCGCATTCCCCGCATGCTTTGCTGGAGAGCTTTTTGCTGGATCATAGAATCATAGAATCCTAGAATCAAAGAGTTGGAAGAGATCTCATGGGCCATCCAGTCCAACCCCCTGCCAAGAAGCAGGAACTTCCGCATTCCCCGCATGCTTTGCTGGAGTCTTTTTATGGCCTCATAAATTAGTTAATTAGCCTCCCCACACATAGGTAGTACCTAATTTTCCTACTTGACAGATGCAACTGTCTTTCGGGTTGCAAAGGTCAAAAACAAGCTACACAATTGGTCGGAAGCTCACTCCGATCCGGGTTGGCTTAGAACTCATGACCTTCTGGTCAGAGTGATCTTAATGCAGCTGACACTCAGCCAGCTGCACCACAAGCGGCTTAAAAAGAAGCAACAAAATTTTTTCCCCAAAAAAATCCAACACCAGACTCTAACTAGCACCCACTGAATTGGGCTCACAGTGGACTTTATATCAGTTTTACTACATGTCATATATAACAGAAGAGGGAGTACTGATACTCCATGTCTCATTCTATCAAAATAAACATTATATTTGCACAAAGACATCACCTAACAACATTTCATTATAGTGACAAATGGAATAACATGTTCTGATGCAATCAGAATTGACATCTCACATATTTTGGGTGCCAGCCAATTAGGAAGCTTCATAGAAAGAGAAAAGGGCAGCTGTGAATGGTATAAAGAAAACAGAAATAAAGTCCCCTTAGTCAAAATGCAGGTTGTCATTATGGAAATCAAATGCGTTAAAACCTAGATTTCAAAATGCACCAATTTTATTATAAGTACACTATTAAAAGCCGACTGAGTGGTAAACTGAATATCCAGGACAAGGGAACCTATGTAACAAAGAACATAGACATTTTTGGTTGCTTTCATACAGTTTGGAAAATTGTTACAAAAGAACATCCTAACAAGGACATCTTCTCTGAATTCATTTTACCTTCTAGTAAGAAAGGGGAGGGACTGTGTTCTTGTTTTAAGAAAGGATAAAACAAGGTGGAAGGCTAGCTATAAAACAGTGCATTACAACAAAAGCAACAAACAAGTAAGGCAAAAAGATAGTAGCAGTACTCCAGTGGATATTTTCTAAAAGACACAAGTAGAATTCATACAAAAATTAGGTAAGTTGGGGGGTGGATATTGTAATTCAATGAGATAGTGGTTATAAAGTAAGATGTGGCTGTGTCTTATCTCAGAATCCTATGCAATGTTGCTAAAAATATAAGAAGTAAAATGCAAGAGTTCTTTCTTCCCAAAGAAAGAAGTGTAAATTTGGCATATTTATTTTGTAAAGGTAAAGGTTTCCCCTTGACATTAAGTCTAGTTGTGTCCAGCTCTGGGTGAGGTGGTGGTGGTGCTCATATCCATTTCTAAGCCAAAGAGCCGGTGTTGTCTGTAGACACCTCCAAGGTCATGTGGCCGGCATGACTGCATGGAGTGCCACTACCTTCCCGCCAGAGAGGTACCTATTGATCTACTCACATTTGCATGTTTTTGAACTGCTAGGTTGGCAGAAGCTGGGGCTAACTGCGGGAGCACACCCCACTCCCCAGATTTGAACTGCTGACCTTTTGGTCAGCAAGTTCAGCAGCTCAGTGGTTTGATCCACTGTGCCACCAGGGGCTCCTATTTATTTTATATCATTTAAGTATTCAGCTGGCAAATATGGCAGAAGTGAAGATGGCACCGCACTAAATAATGAACTGTTCTATTTGGTTAAAATCTTTGTTGCTTCACAATATTTTCAGACAGCTAGGAATATTTTCTTCACATATTTACTTTCCCCAGCCAGCCATTTCTCATTTTTCAAGTTCTCTATCTAAAACTAAATCCGAAACTATTTCAGCTTCTATGGAGCAGCTTTGCCTCTCTTCTTTGTTTAAAAAACACAGAGATAGACACACACACACACACTTATACAAAGAAAACTAACAGAAGAAGTAATTTAAGCAAGTGTTGATATGATAAATGTTATAGTAGAGTCTGAAAATAATTTTGTTTCAAGTAGCACTCCTTAGGTGATGAATTTTCACACTAGTTCTTATCATCTGGAACTAACTCTAGCCAAGGACACATCAAAAGATGACCCCGGGAATGGTGGCGGATGTGATTCTGCCTTCTCTAGCAGCAATTTATTTTACTTTCATAGAGCAACTCAGCTGAAGCCTGTAATTTTCGTATCTTCAAATGTCATAATGCTACATGTGAGGTCAACATTCAAGTGGGAAATCTTTCCTAGATGCAGCACGAAAAAGGAGATTACATTATTTCTATTTGGAACCACAATCTATTTATTGGAAAAATATAATTTCAGGCTTGTAACCACTATTATTTGTTCTTTTTTATGACAGACATCTCTTTCTCTTATTTAAACAAAAGCAATTCAGAAAGCCTGTCTGATATTCCAGTGCCACCTTAACATGTAAAAGTAGAATTGTACTAATATTTAAAATATTGGCTGAATTGTTGCATTTGCTCTGAGAGCTTGTTAGCCCAGCGGAGTAGTTCTACATTTAGCGCTATGCGCCAAATCCAAGGCCATTGTCCATGTGGGCAAAAAAAGTGATAGAGTGGTTTGTGGAAACATACAAGCAAACCTAAAACAATATTGAGTGCTTTGGAGGACGAAGTGCTATGGGATCATTATTCTGGGAAGGCACACTGGAACAACCACGTCTTCAAGCTCCTCTTAAAGACTGCTAAGGTTGGGGCATGCCTGATGTCCTTAGGAAGTGAGTTCCAGAGTCGAGGGGCCACCACTGAAACGGCCCTCTCTCTTGTCCCCACCAATCGTGTTTGCGATGCAGGCGGGAGCATGAGCAGGGCCTCTCCAGATGATCGAAGAGATCGTGTGGGTTCGTAAACAGAGATGCAGTCACGAAGGTAGGCAGGTCCCAAACCATTCGGGGCTTTGTAGGTGAGAAGATTTTATTAAAGAGAAGGCAAAGCATCGAAGAAAGAACAATCTAACTTAGCCATGTTTTCCCCAATCAACCCATCACTGCTTTGAGTCGCCTCACCACTTTGAGTTGCCTGAGGGCTGAGAAAAGCGGTATATAAATAAAGTAAATAAGTAATAAATAATCAGTAACTCCTAGCTGGAACTGTAGTGAGAGGTGCCCCACTGCCACTGATAACATTGATCCTGGTCTGTAGTGGACTTCAGCGTTTTTCCATATTACTTAGGCGATCCCTCGTTGGACGAGTAAGATGGTCTTCCATTATGGATTTCCTTGTGGGTCCGTATGTGGCTGTGGAGCCCTATTCTTGCTCTGCATCTTCTTCCGCAGTGAGGGCATTGGTTTCCAGGTGGAAGGCGGTCCCGGTCGGGGTTGGCTTGACGCGCCTTCCTCCTGGCACGTTTCTCTCTTTCACCCTCCACTCGTGCCTCCTCAAATTCTGCAGCACTGCTAGTCACAGCTGTCCTCCAGCTGGAGCGCTCAAGGGCCAGCGCTTCCCAGTTCTCAGTGTCTATGCCAGAGTTTTTAAGGTTGGCTTTGAGCCCATCTTTAAATCTCTTTTCCTGTCCACCAACGTTCCGTTTTCCGTTCTTAAGTTCAGAGTAGAGCAAATGCTTTGGGAGACGGTGGTCAGGCATCCGGACAACGTGGCCGGCCCAGCGGAGTTGATGTTGGAGGACCATCGCTTCAATGCTGGTGGTCTTTGCTTCTTCCAGCACACTGACGTTTGTCCGCTTGTCTTCCCAGGAGATTTGCAGGATTTTCCGGAGGCAGCGCTGATGGAAACGTTCCAGGAGTTGCATGTGACGTCTGTAGACAGTCCACATCTCGCAGGCATATAGCAGGGTTGGGAGGACAAAAGCTTTATAAACAAGCACCTTGGTATCCCTACGGATGTCCCGGTCCTCAAACACTCTCTGCTTCATTCTGGAAAAATGCTGCACTTGCAGAGCTCAGGCGGTGTTGTATTTCGGCGTCGATGTTGACTTTGGTGGAGAGGTGGCTGCCAAGGTAGCGGAAATGGTCCACATTTTCTAATGTGACACCATTAAGCTGTATTACTGGCATTGGAGAGGGATTGGCTGGCGACTGCTGGAACAGCACCTTGGTTTTCTCAATGTTCAGTGACAGGCTGAGCTTCTCATATGCTTCTGCGAAGGTGTTTAGAGTGGCTTGTAGATCTTCTTCTGAATGCGCACAGACGACATTGTCATCAGCATACTGGAGTTCTATAACAGATGTTGTTGTAACCTTGGTTTTGGCTTTCAGTCTGCTGAGGTTGAATAGCTTGCCATCTGTCCGATAGATGATTTCCACTCCGGTGGGAAGCTTCCCATCAACAAGGTGAAGTATCATAGCGATGAAGATGGAGAATAGAGTTGGGGCAATAATACATCCCTGTTTGACACCTGATTCCACCTTAAATGGGTCACTTTGGGAGCCACTGCTGTCCAAGACTGTTGCCATCATGTCATCGTGGAGGAGCCGCAGGATGTTCACAAATTTGTTTGGGCACCCGATTTTGTGGAGGATGGTCCAGAGAGCGCTGCGATTCACTGTGTCGAATGCCTTTGCAAGGTCGATGAATGCCATGTACAGAGGTTGGTTTTGTTCCCTGCATTTTTCTTGGAGCTGTCGTGCAGTGAAGATCATGTCCACAGTTCCTCTGGAGGGGCGGAAGCTGTTCTGGGATTCTGGGAGGGTGTCTTCTGAGAGGGGTAGAAGGCAGTTTGCAAGGATTCTTGTGAGATTTTCCCAGCGGAGGTTAGAAGGGAGATACCTCGATAGTTTCTGCAGTCTGTTCTTTCCCCTTTTTTGAAGAGGGTGATGATGGTGGCATCTTGAAATCTGCTGGGATTTTCTCGGTCACCTACACCACTTTTTCTATGAGCTGGTGGAGTTGTTGTGTCAGCTCAGGTCCTCCCTCTTTAAAGATTTCAGCAGGGATCCCATCAGGTCCACTGGCTTTGTTATTCTTCTGTTGGCTGATGGCATTGCTGACTTCTTCCAAACTAGGCAGTGCTGCAAGCTCGTCCCTGGATTGTTGTTGCGGGATTTGTGAGAGGACTTCTTCGGCCACATTGGAGCTGCGGTTCAGGAGGCTTTGGTAGTGTTCTTTCCAACGTAGTGCAATTGAGTTTTGGTCCTTCAGGAGTTTGGTTCCATCTGATGAGCGTAGAGGCTGTATCCCATGGTTTCTTGGTCCATAGATGACCTTTGTGGCTTTGAAGAATCCCTGAGCATCATGGGTATCTGCCAGGTGTTGGATTTCTTCAGCCTTCTTTGTCCACCAGATGTTCTTGAGTTCTCTTGTCCTTCTTTGGACCTCAGCTTTTGCACTGGCATAGATCTTTTTCTTAGCAACACAGTTGATGTCTCTCTGCCATGCTTGGAAGGCTTTCCTTTTCTTGTCAATTAGCTGTTGGATCTCGATGTCATTTTCATCAAACCAGTCTTGATGTTTCTTGGCTTGGTATCCAATAGTTTCTTCGCAGGCTTGGATGATGGAGGTCTTCAGTTTGTTCCAATGTTCCTCAACATTTTCGGGGTGTACTGTGGGTAGATGGTCCTTGAGTGCTGTTTGGAGATGGGCTCGTCTGGAGGGCTCTGAAGGGCTTGGGTGTTCATTTTGCGCCTTGTCTTCCTTCCTTGGAGTCTGCGCTTGGGAGCGATCTTGAGAGCCATCGAGGATCGAATTAGCCTGTGGTCAGTCCAGCAGTCGTCAGCACCTGTCATGGCTCTTGTGAGGAGCACATCACGGCGGTCTCTGGCGCGTGTGATTACATAGTCTAAGAGGTGCCAATGCTTTGACCGGGGGTGCTTCCATGATGTCTTGAACTTGTTTTTCTGGCGGAAGAGCGTGTTGGTGATGACAAGGTTGTGTTCTGCACATTTGGTGAGAAGCAGGATGCCATTTGAGTTGCTGTTTCCAACCCCGTCTTTTCCGATGGTTCCTGGCCACAGGTCGAAGTCTCGCCCAACTCTTGCATTGAAGTCCCCCAGGAGGATGATTTTGTCCTCCTTAGGTATCCCCGATAGGACGTTGTCCAGCTGACAGTAGAATTTCTCCTTGATGTCTTCGTCAGCATCTAGTGTTGGTGCATAGGCACTTATGATGGTTGCCCGTTGGTTTTTGGCAAGATCGATTCGGAGGGTTGAGAGTCGTTCGTTGATGCCAGTGGGTGCTTCGGACAGATGTTTCACCAGATCATTCCTGATGGCAAAGCCAACTCCGTGCATTCTTTGGTCTTTTTCGGGCAGTCCCTTCCAGAAGAAGGTGTAGCCTCCTTTTTCTTCCTTCAGCTGTCCCTCTCCTGCTCTCCGGGTCTCCTGAAGGGCTGCTATGTCGATGTTGAAGCGTCCCAGCTCCCTTGCAATGATGGCAGTTCTGCGTTCGGGGCGTTCACTGCCACTGTTGTCCATCAGAGTCCGTACGTTCCACGTACCGAAGTTCATTTTCCTTTTTTGGCCGCAGGGTGGTGACCCCACTGGACGCGGCAGTCCAGTCAGGGATAAGTGAGGCAGACTATGTTTAGGGCACCTTTTCTAGCCCCCTCCCCATGTGGGGTGAGCAGAGTGGGTCCTCAATAGGGCTGCTCAGTCGCGGATACAGCTGCCGAACTACTCAACTGCCTCGGACCTTGAGGTAGAACGACTGAGTCCGTACCCACCGCCCATGTGCCAGTCTGTGACTAGGGGCTTCCAGATTTCACAGTCCTGCCCCCGTCGCCACTCGCTGATCGCCATGGGACTTTGGTTGCTTGGTTTTTATTTTCTTTGGAAGACGCCTGTGCGTGGGTTTTTTTAATGTGTGGAGGTCAGTGCACAACTGATCAACACACAGACTTCACAGAGTGAGGTTCCACTGGTGATGTAGTTTAACACAATGACCGTGGCTTCTCAGTCTGTTGCAGCCTTCTTCCGCCTTCGCAGCCGTTGTAACATGTGCCATGTTATCCTCCGCCTGTTCCGCCGTTGAGGTCTTTGGGTCTTCGGACTGTGCTTGGTCTGGAACCTTCCCCGCGGCCATTCCTGGGAGTGCATGACTCCAGTTGTTGTGCCCACAGGTTCATTGGAACACGCATTGGAACGAGCAAGCCCCCTCACCACGACAAGGTGACAGTCCATCGAGGGGGTTTTCCATATTGTCATGGTTTATATAGGTGTCTCAATTAATTAACCACTTTGTTTTACTGGGGAGTCTCATCAACCAGGTGCATAAGAAATAATTATTCTTGCACTTTTTAATTGGGAACATCAAAATGAATGAATCAAGCCAAATGAATGGATGGTGGCCAAGCAACCCAAGCAGGTAAATGACAGCCAAACATAATAATAACCTTTCCCATTATAATAATCAGGGTGGACATCCTTCTGTACTTCAAGGCCATGATCTCCCCTACAATGGCCCAGGACTACATCTGGTTTAGGTGACCATTGTGTCCTCCATATCACCACCATTGCCACTTCTAGCTGGCCACAGATCTCCACTTTAGCTCCTTGCTCTCATGGGCACTTCTTCTGATGTTAGAAAGGGCACCTGTGAGACAAGCAGGAAGGACCAATGATCTCTCGTCTTTCCGGCTTGTATCAATGGAGCCATATTCTGTTTTCACTAGAGGCACCTCTGATGTTGAGGAGCTTGCATGGAGCTTTGTGGCCAGGTAGGAGAGGCGGTGATTGTCTATCGTGCCCCATGAAGACCCTCACTGTTTACCCCTAGTTAAGCCCTTTTAAGTTAGAGGGATTAATCTTTTATGTACAGTTTCTAGGGGGTCAGTCTAGACAGCCTCTTTGCATTTGAAGCCTCTGTCTCCCTGCCCCTTTAAGAATCCCCTCATGGGTGGAGCGTCAGGCAAGGA
The DNA here is from genome assembly GCF_025583915.1 of Anolis sagrei ordinatus. NCBI lineage: Eukaryota > Metazoa > Chordata > Lepidosauria > Squamata > Anolidae > Anolis > Anolis sagrei. The sequence goes on along the minus strand of NW_026847438.1, from coordinate 135,957,888 downwards.
ACTTCTGGTTCTTGGAAGAATCAGCCTTTTCATGACTGGAAGGTTGAGAGAGAGGAAGGCCAGAAAGTCTACAAAATAACACCTCCAATTGGAGCTGTATTCGAGTCCAGTCAGAGTTAAATATTGAGACCATCCTATGGACATTTGAACACCATACAAGAAAGAGAAAATAAGAAGAAACAAAGATTCAAGAGCCTCAGTTCAGCCAGAATTGTGTCTATCTTTCAAAGATTTTACCTCTCCTCATAAAGACTTTGTCATGAGATTCAGGAGGGGAGAAAGTCTAAAATTCTTTTCAGTTAATAAATTTCTGATTGATTCAGTTATATAATGTCCAATCTGTTCCCTGCACAGCCAGTTCACCTTCCAAGTAGTTAAGATAGCATAGGGCAGAATATGGTCCAGTTCCCTTTCCCATGCCAAGCAGTAGGCTTGGTTGATTAAAAAATGGTTTAAAACACATTTCGGATGTAGGGGCGCTGGTGGTTCGATTCTAAAGTCAGTTTTAATTTTCACAGGAAAAAAATGTTCAAAACTTTTCGAAACTTCCAAGACTTCTGAATCCTTTTGTTAATTGTTTGAAAGTGTTATTTTCTGTTTTATTGGGTGGTCTTTACTTTGAAAGTAGTTATTTTACTCCAGAAGCTGGGAAAAGCAAGCAAAGGAAATTCCTTCCTTCCCTGATTTAAAACTGATTTCTCTGGCTTTAAAACTGGCTTCTCTGGCTTGAGCCGAAACCAAAGACCAGAAGCGGGGAAAAGCAAGRGGAGGAAGTTCCTTCCTTCTCTGGTTTAAAAGTTGCTTCTCTGGCTTTAAAAGTGGCTTCTCTGGCTCTAAAACTGGCTTCTCTGGCTTGAGCTGAGGCCAGGAAATTCCTTCCTTCTCTGGTTTAAAACTGGCTTCTCTGGCTTGAGCCAAGGCTAGGGACCAGAAGCYGTGGGAAAAGCAAGCAAGTGGAGGAAATTCCTTCSTTCTCTGATTTAAAACTGGTTTCTCTGGCTTTAAAACTGGCTTCTCTGGCTTGGGCTGAGGCCAGGGACCAGAAGTGGGGAAAAGCTGAATCATTTCTGACTCACTTCATGAGTCGTAACAAAAATGCTGGAAAAAGCTTTGGAAGGGCAAAGGGACTTCCAATTTTCTTAAAAACTTCAAAATTGCTTCAAAAAGGTAATTTTTCTGACTTTATTCTGAATTATGAAGATTCTGATTGTACCTAGCCATGCCTACTAATCAGAACATGAAAAATGTAATGATGTCGGCATCTATCTGGACAGCAGATCAAATCAAATCTGACCTCACCCCACTGACCAGATTGCCCAGAAGCTTTAGTTTTCCATCAAACAAGAGGAAAATCATAGAATCATAGAATTGGAAGAGGACCACATGGGCCATCTAGTCCAACCCCCTGCCATGCAGGAAAAGCACAAAGGATCCTTGACAAGTGACCATCCAGCCTCTGTTTAAAAGCTTCCAAGGAAGGAGCTTCTACCACACTCCGACACAGAGAGTTCCAGTGATAAACAGCTCTTGACATCAGGAAGTTATTTCTAATGTTCATGTGGAATCTCCTAATTTAAACCCATTGCTCTGAGTCCTAGTTTTTGAGGCAGAAAAAATAAACCTGCTCCCTCTTCCTTATGACATCCTTTTCCTTCTATACACAGTATTCAAATACCTTGCAGAAAAGAGGTCCAAAGTTGTCACATGGGGGGGGGGGGGTCACACCAGCACAATCCCTCTTCACATAAATCCAGTCTCACGAGACAAAAGTTTCATTTTCTTCTAAAATTACCGTTATATATTCTACATCTCTGAGAAAAAGCTCAAATTTCCTATTTTTGATTAATAATAACAACCGGCCTGGGAATACTGTGAGTTTGCTACCTGTTTAGCCACTTTGAACGGCTAGAATTCATTAAGGGAAATACACATGCTAAATGTCCTTTGTATATGCAGATTTCATGAGGTGTAGATAGGGTTCAGCATAACTCTACATGCTGATATATATATATATATAGTGCTGATGAAACACTTTATTGAGGTCATTTTTCTTCTGGGATCCTCACTTTTAAAATCCTAATTGGACAGTGTGACTGCAAACATTATACCAATTAACCTTTAAACCTTTTTTTTCCTAATCCTTTCTATTGTAGAATTATAGATTAACCTTCCTCTGTCAATTTTTCTTGCAATTTCATACTGGTAACTTGCCAATGACAGCCAAATTCACAGGACTGCATCTTGTATGATGCAAAAAGGCAAATGGTATTTATTTACCTCTATCAATCTTCCTTCAAGATGATGATCATCTTAAGCAAACATCTCAAACAAGGGGCAGGCCTACAGTGACTGCAACTGTCAAGACCCAGAAGCCTCGAGAATGCCAAACACAATATAAAAGGTCCACACACAGGTTTATTGAACACAAAAAGGCTTTAGAGACACTTACTTCAGTGTATCTAGCACAAACTAAAAGTCTATAGCAACCGCTACATAAAAAACTCAATTTAAATATAATCCGGATTATCTCAGAGTATAATCTGGGATAACAAAAATATACAGCAATCTGCTTGTCATTCAAAATGTCCAAAAAGCACAAAAAAAAACCAATGTGGGAGCAAGCAAAATCAGAGTCCAAAGTCAGTCCGTAGTCCAGGCACGTTCGAAGTAAAAAGAAGCAGTCCAAAAAGCGTAGTCATTGTCAAAACACGGTCCGTAGTCAAACAGGGAGAGTTGTAGCCCCAAAGTGTGGTGGAGGCTCCTTCTTTGGAAGCTTTTAAACAGAGCCTGAATGGCCATCTGTCAGGGGTGATTTGAATGCAGTATTCCTGCTTCTTGACAGGGGGTTGGACTGGATGGCCCATGAGGTCTCTTCCAACTCCTTGACTCTATGATTCTATGATTCTATGATTTTGCATGAATATTGAAAGGACATTTTAATAGTGACAGCAGATCCGCAGTGTACCAATTATCTAGAGTTGTGGTGAGGTCTTTTTCTTTAGATATCTTCAAAGTTAGGCAGGAGAACTACCTGCACTGAGTAGGAAATTGGAACTGATGGTTTGGGGTACCTTCCAAATTTATAATTCTATGATTGTATTTTCTCCAAAAATATTCCTTTCCAATGTACTTTAATATTTTTTCAGCACAAAATATGCATAATGGGGCATATTTCACACATCAGTCTCTACTATGTATTCATTGTTCGGTAAAAGCATTGTGTTTAAATTATGAAAAAGTAAATAACCAACAACATTATCTGTCTCCCTTTAAAATTCATCAGATGTAAGTATTCCATTTTCTCACTATGCCAACTCCTTCAGATAGAGTTTTCCTCTTATGTGGCATAGCTAAAGTAAATAAAAAGCCAAGCTTATTTCATTTTTTCAAGGATATTGGAATCGGAAAAGATGCTGAATATTTTGCTGAGCTATGAGATAAAAATGGCAGCATAGAAAGCTGTGCAGATAAATCTCCAATTGACAAAAACATTTATCTGCTAATCTGTTTGGGAGCAGAAAATCATATCCATTTAAATCTTATGAAGTCTTATTTTTCATTTCTTAGCATTAAACCAGTCATGACTTCACAAAGTGCATACTCCTGAAGATATTCCTTCCATCTATAGAATTGTTCGAACAACAGATGACATTGTATAAAAAACTTATGCCCAGACATGCTTTAAAGTTATTTCAAAAATGCATTATAAATATGCCAAATGAATAGGATATAGTCTCCTGTTGGCATTAAATGTATTAACCAAGGACACAAGAAAACAACTGACTGTATGAATAATTATCAAACTTCTTAAAAGACTGGGTTGTTGTAGGTTTTTTCGGGCTGTATGGCCATGGTCTAGAAGCATTCTCTCCTGACGTTTCGCCTGCATCTATGGCAAGCATCCTCAGAGGTAGTGAGGTCTGTTGGAACTAGGAAAAAGGGTTTATATATCTGTGGAATGACCAGGGTGAGACAAAGAACTCTTGTCTTCTGGAGCTTGGTGTGAATGTTTCAACTGACCACCTTGATTAGCATACAATGGGCTGACTGTGCTTGGAGCAAACTTTTGTTAAGAGGTAATTAAATGTCCCTGCCTGCTTCCTCTCTGTTGTTGTGCTGTTGCAATTTTAGAGTTTTTTTTTAATACTGGTAGCCAGATTTTGTTCATTTTCATGGTTTCCTCCTTTCTGTTGAAATTGTCCACATGCTTGTGTATTTCAATGGCTTCTCTGTGTAGTCTGACATGGTGGTTGTGAGAGTGGTCCAGCATTTCTGTGTTCTCAAATAAAATGCTGTGTCCAGGTTGGTTCATCAGGTGCTCTGCTATGGCTGATTTCTCTGGTTGAAGTAGTCTGCAGTGCCTTTCATGTTCCTTGATTTGTGTTTGGGATCTGCGTTTAGTGGTCCCTATGTAGACTTGTCCACAGCTTCATGGTACACGGTAGAGTCCTGCAGAAGTGAGACGATCCCTTTTGTCCTTTGCTGAAAATAGCATTTGTTGGATTTTCTTGGTGGGTCTGTAGATGGTTTGTATGTTGTGTTTCCTCATCAGCTTCCCTATGCGGTCAGTGGTTCCCTTGATGTATGGCAAGAACACTTTTTCCTCTGGGTGGATCTTTGTCTTTATTTTCGTGGCTTGTTCTTGGTCTTGCAACTCTTCTGATGTCTGAGGTGGAGTATCCATTGGCCTGTAGAGCCCAGTTGAGGTGGTTCAGTTCATTGTGAATGAGGTGGGGTTCGCAGATTCTTTTTGCACGGTCTGCCAAGGTTTTAATGGTGCTACTTTTTTGACTTGGGTGATGGTTGGAGTTTGTATGTAGATATCTATCTGTGTGTGTGGGTTTTCTGTAAACGGTGTGACCCAATTGTTGATCTGGTTTACGGATGACTAGGACATCTAGAAAAGGCAGCCTTCCTTCCTTCCTTCCTTCCTTCCTTCCTTCCTTCCTTCCTTACTTCCTTACTTCCTTACTTCCTTACTTCCTTCCTTCCTTCCAAGGCACTGAGTTTTAATTGCTCCTAACATGCAGCACTTCATGCATAAACATTGGTACATATGTGGCCAAACAATGCCAAAGTGTGGTTAAGATGTTCAAAATTATGAATGAGAAAGAATATGTACAAAAGCTATGTGAGGCTATAAAATATTTATTTTTCCTGAATCTACTTGAACAGATAAAATTTTCCTCCTCCTCTCTTCTCCCCCTGCTAAGTCAATACACTTTTAAAATTTAAATTCCATTTACACCAATTGCATTGAGCTGAAGGTAAAGGGAAGAAATGAGAGGGAGTGAAAACTTGAGACATTTAAAAAGTGACTGGAAAGTGTGATGACACAGGATCAATGGGAATTATATTCATGAAATCAGGTTAATTGGAAGGTAAGGCTAATTTGTGTGTAAAACAAAGGAGCCCCTTGATTACGGAATGTAGAAATACATGTAGCACATACAGTAGTTATTTTGTGTTGCCCAAAGCTGGCTTACTCCCTTCAAGTATGGTGAAGAATGAATGCCTGTTCCCATTGCTTGTGTAAGCAATTGACAGCCTATTCATAGCATGTTTACATGAAATGGAAGGTTGGGACATAGTTTGTATTTTCTCTCAGATAGAAAAATATCTGAAGGAAGTTTTGTCTTCACCAGTTGATTCAAAACATAATAATAATAATAATAATAATCTTTTATTTGTACCCTGCTACCATCTTCCGAAGGACTCGGTGCGGCTTACAAGAAGCCGAGCCCAAATACAATAGTAAAACAACAGCAACAACAAACAGCAAAATAACTAAAAAAAACAAAACAATAACATTAACAACACACAGTGACATAATTAAAATCAATGGCAGGGCCAAATGTAATAATTAAAATTAAAAAGTGCTGGGCGTGACCAGGTGGAGTGTTTGGAGAGGGATGGGCATGCAGATATCCTAGATCTCTGATAAAGTACGTTGGGACATAATGCTAGGAGTTGCCTTATTCTGGGAAGGCACACTGGAACAACCACGTTTTCAAGCTCCTCCTAAAGATTGCTAGCGACGGGGCTTGCCTGATGTCCTTAGGGAGAGAGTTCCAGAGTCGGGGGGCCACCACCGAGAAAGCCCTATCCCTCATCCCCACCAATCGCACTTGCGATGCAGGTGGGATCGTGAGCAGAACCTCTCCAGATGAACGAAGAGATCATGTGGGTTCATACACAGAGATGCTTTCACGCAGGTAGGCAGGTCCCAAACCGTTTAGGGCTTTGTAGGTAAACACCTGCACCTTGAATTGGGACTGAAAAACATCCCTTATCCAAATATCTGAAATCCAAAATATGCCAAAATCCAAAATTATCCACATTGTTAGCTAAGGTAGTAACATGTTTGCTTTTAAATAAATAAAGTTTATTTATTTATTTCTGGTGATGCAACATACACAAACCTTTTTTCTTGCAAAAAATGTTTAAAATATTGTATAAAATTATCTCCAGACTATATGTATAAGACATATATGAAACAAAATGAATTTTGTATTTAAATTTGGATCATATCAAGATATCTCATTATGTACATATATGCAAATATGGGTATTCCAAAATCACCGTGCCCCCAAGAAAAATCCAAAATCTAAAACACAGTTCTAAGCATTTTGGATAAGGAATATTAAACTATAATCCCTTTACTCCTATTTTTGTATCTAATAATATTTGATCATCTTTATTTATACCCCACCTTTCTCCCCATGGGTACTCAAGGCAGCTAACAGGTACGCTGGGCTCTGACCCAGCATACCTGTCCGAACTTATCTCCTTCTATGTCCCACCTCGGAGTTTAAGATCTTCTGGGGAGGCCCTGCTCTTGGCCCCGCCTCTATCACGAGTGAGGTTGGTGGGGACAAGGGACAGAGCCTTCTCAGTGGTGGCCCCTCGCCTGTGGAATTCACTCCCCGGGGAAATTAGGTCATCAGCATTCCTCCTCTCCTTCAGAAGGAAGCTGAAAACATGGATATGGGACCAGGCTTTTGAGTAATCTGGCAGACTGACAAGGTAATGACGACCAGAATTTGGAAAGGACTATGGTAATGCTGAATGGAATTACGAATTTTAGAACTCGGTGAACGTTGGCCACTAGATTGGTTTTTTAGTTGTTATTGAATTAATTGAATGTTTTAATGATTGTGGTTATTGCTGTCATGTATTTTATCTGATGAATTACTGGCATCGAATTGTGCGGGTTGTAAGCCACCCTGAGTCCCCCCTAGGGGGTTGAGAAGGGTGGGGTAGAAGTGCCCTAAATAAATAAATAAATAAATAAATAAATAACAACCCCCACTAAACACTGTGGATTGTTTAAAACAGTGCAATACAAAAGTTAAAAAACAATTAAATAGTATCAGTGTGGAAAAACAGAATTAAAATACAATACATACAATAAAATTGCTTTTAAAAGTCATATCCCCCCAATTCCCCCCAACCTCCCCACTTTCTTATGCACTTTCATTATAAGTCTCTGTTACTCCAAAATCTTTATGTTAATGTAATTGATAAATATAATCTGTGTGACATGAAATAACTCCCTAACTCTGGTTGCAGCCCTGATTGTGTTGGATGACCAAGCTTTTAGCTATTACACCTTTTCTTTGTTTTTGTTGATTTTCATGTCTTTAATTTTCTAATCGTTTTGCTCTTGGTTAAAACAGATGTTTTGATTCAGTTCTCTAAAGACATAGCAGCTGCTCCAGTTCAATAAGAATAACCACAGGTGATTTTTTAAGCTGCATATTTCTGAATTTTGTTTTCTAACCAGAATTGTTATACAAAGGCAGCTGGGGATCCATAAAGCAGAATGACTGAAGCAGGCACCAAAAATACTCAAGGATATTGATGTTAATTGTATAAGATGTGTACACTTGTCAATGCAAGAGAGACTTGACTGAGAGAGCAGCCTATAACTTGCAAGGATTTAGGATTGAGGAAGAAACTCGGCAAGATCATTTAGTACTTCAGGAGTTCAAGAGCTAATTTACCTCTTTCAAAAAAGTGACTTTCTTTCTCTCCACATTGTCAAGAATTTCAGTGTGGAAAAATACTATAAATGACTGATACAAACATGCAAGTACCTAGTGTATCTCATTATGCCTTTCTTAAAGACTAAGAAGTGGGTGAAAAAATATTGCCCCATCACTATATATTCCTTTGGCTATTTTTCAAGAACATCTGAGGTTATATAGCGTTAGGCTTGTGCACAGATACGGTGTGGTCGGTTCGCTTCAGCCAATCTGGCTTGTTCAGCTTGCTGTAATGGTAAGGGCTCAGCTGCCATATTTTTTTCAGCTAAAATGGGCCACGTGACAGTTGGTCAAGTTTCCTCCTCTCCTATTCAGCATCACACGGTGTGAAGAGGCTGCCGCGTACTGCTCGCATGGGGTTTCCCTGTGAGACCTGCCTAATGGGCTAATCAGAATAGAAGAATGCTGTGACATGTCTTATGCAAGCTGTGTCTATTTAATGAGGTAAGCATCTCCATTGCTCTCAGTTGCGTCCTGGCTCTAGAAAGGTGCTTTAGTCCAATTGCCTTGTGTAATGAACTCATACCTTTTCTTCGTAGGCCGCAGCCTGGAAGTCAGTGAGCTGGCCTCCATGTTGGGAAAGCAGTTCAGGATGACTGACATGATGGTATAGGCAGAGAGGCAAGGGGAGGAGTCAGCTAACTCCTGATTGGTTCAGACCCCAAGGGGAGGAGTTGAAGGAGAGTGTAAATAGGCTGTCATTTCTGACAGAAGGGAGAGAAGGATTTGATCTAGCAAAGAAAACATTAGGATTTCAGACAGGGAGAAGAGAGTTTCTTAGTGAGCTAGGAATTAGCCTGTCAGGGAATAATTAAGAACAAGTGCTTCTGTATAGTTTGACTAGGGCAGTCAAAGTGAAGGCTTGTTTACTTGTATTAGGACAGAATACAAGTGGGTTTATTTCCCTAAAGTTCAGAGTAGTCCAGGGGAAACCTAGATACTCTGGAAGGCAGCCAGGGGTGGCTGGTCAAAGAAACGCACTGTTACATATTACAGGATAGTGTGAGGAAAGTAGCTCATGTTAAGGAAAAGTTACTCCTTCTAAAGAAACCATTAGCTTAATAAGTCTGTGCTTCAGAAACAAACTACGCATATGCACCTCTCAGTAGTCAGTTGTTTGCTTCAAATACTTCAATAAATCTGTTCTCTAGTTTACTGTTAATCTGCCTCAGCCTTGTTTCATCATATAAGGTTAGATCCAGTAAGCCTCCACATCTCTACAGTTCAGTCACCAGAAAGGGAGCCGAAAGGAAGAGCCGGTGTATAGGGACATTTTACCTCAAGTACAACAACAAGACAATTCCTCAAACTGTAATTTGGGGCAGTGGCAGCAAACCTACCATTACACACACATCGTTCTCTCTCATCACCTGTAATTCCCTCGTATATTCTTTTTACATTGGTGGCAGCGGTGGGATTGAAAAGAAAGGTTCCCCCTGTCACATGTAATAAAAGACCCCTTATATTCCTTACACCTTGTCACTCGCTCTCAGCTTTATTTTTTGGCTTGGTGTGGCCTCTCTCTAGCATTGAATCTTTTTGATTTTCTTTTATTTTCCTTTAATTGTTCAAGTTCACTTTATTATGTTAAGTGACCACCTCAAGAGAAGAGGGACACAGTCCCGTACTTTCCTTTATTTTCTCAATTCTTTTTATTTAGTGGGACTGGGAGTTGGGAAAGTGTGGCATAGGTGGATGGGGTGCGCACACACATTTGGGGACTTGGGAGAAAGAAAAGGGCATCTCTTTGCTCTTGGTGTGCTTTTCTTTAAAAATATTTGGGAGGCTCTGAGAGCCTTAAATCACCTTTTAGTTTCTTTTTCTCCTCCACTCCCTTCCTTCAGAAAATACTTTTAAAAGATTAACTATTATTAATAATAACAATCCCAGCAAACAAACAGAAAAGCCTAATTCTCAGAAAACTACTATCTAGTTACCTACCTGCCTATAATTTCATTCCTTTGCGAACAAATTCTCTATTTATATTTCTCTCTGTGCTTTAAAAAGAAAAGAAATTCCCAAAAATCAAGGGATGACCCAAATTTTATGATACTTAGTGGGCTAATAGTGGTATATGTGCCTTCAAAGTGTGGTCATTTCCATCCTGATAGCCCCAAAAATTATCGGAGTGGGAGCCTGGGAATTCCCCCATAGCCGTATTTTTGGCTGTGGACTGCAAACAGCTATTCAACTACCTGCTTGTTTTCAGAAGGAGCATGAACATAGATCTGGGGGTCTCCCAAAATGAAGTCAGCAGAAACAGATCAAGGTTCAGCTGATATGCACAAGCCTAGTAGCCTAATCACTGTAATGGCTATGTAACTTCAGGTGTTCTTGAACAATTACTTACATCTATTTCACTCTAGTTTCAAGACATAGTATGGGTTCATAAACAATCTTGGGGCCCTTCCACACAGCTATAATGACTCAGAATATCAAGGCAGATAATTATCTGAGTCCACACTGCCATATAATCCAGTTCAATGTGGATTTTATATAGCTGTGTGGAAGGGGCCTTGGTTACTCTGATTGCTTCCCTTTTGATCCTGCGTAATCTCAGCAGCTTTTCATTTCACTGACAATGGCATCTTATTAAATCAACTCTACAGGACTGGAATATGTATTGAGATGATTCTAGTCTACATGCCTTTTCTGAGAGAGGCCTTGAGGGACTCATGTTAAGCTCCATAGCCAAGACTCTTTCTGTCATGTTGTTTAACATCTGTATGATTAGGTCATGAGAAGATTTTGTGAAGGGTGCCATCAGTATGCTATTGGCAACTAATTCTACTTGAGCTTGTGTAAATGCTGGGCCACTGCCTGGAAAAAGTAATGGGTGGATGGAGTCTGATAAACTGAACAATGTCCTTCAGCACTGTACATTTTACAAACAGGCCTTTCTCTGCACCAGAGGACAAATGACTATAAACCCATCATTAGAAATGAGAAAATACAAAAACTGATTACAGAACACTTCAGTCTTCCTGGACATTCCATCTCTACCCAAACAAACCACAACAGCAACAATGCTACAAAGGAAGATTGTGGTCCAACAAAATTGGAATATATCCTCAAACTTTGGTCTGTTTACATTTATTTATTTATTTATTTACTTTATTTGTGTACCGCTCTTCTCAGCCCTTAGGCAACTCAGAGTGGTTTACAACAATTTAGGTATACACAATACAAAATCATTAAGCATTTAAAAGCAATAGCATCACAAATCATTAAACATCAATATCAATACATCACTACGTCAATATAACAAATTCATCAGGTTTCATCAATGAAATCAGAATCCAAACTCGTTATCCGATATTCCGTGTTCCGATAGTCAGTCAATCAATCACACTGCTTAGTCGAATGCCTGTTCAAACAGCCAGGTCTTTACTTTCCTCTGGAATGCCAGCAAGGAGGGGGTCGATCTAATATCTGCAGGAAGGGCGTTCCACAGCTGAGGGGCCACCACTGAGAAGGCCCTGTCTCTCGTCCCCGCCAGGTGTGCTTGTGAAGTCGGGTCACAATGAGTTGAACAAAGATAATAGTTTCCTGGCATACTAGACATATTATAACACAACTTAATAGCCATCAATACAAGACTCTCTTGGCCAGTTTATCACATTTCCTTTCTGCTTCCCAGGCATCATCTAACTTACTACATCCTAGTAACTCCCTCCACAATTCACATGGTTAATTATTCACCTTGTCTTTAGGCAACACCTTTCCTCCTGCCTTCAACCATAGTTAAAATTGAACTATCGCACCATAACCATTTCCATATAATTGGCATTTCTATTGCTTCCTTATTTATAGCTATAAATACCTGTTCTAGGGGACGTAGCTTCATGTATCTGATGAAATAAACTTGAGTCATGCTTCCAAAGTCTTCCTCTGAGTTAGCATCAATGGAGTTACAAGATGTCTTTGAATACAGAGCCAGATTAACAAAGCTATGATTTTTTTTAAAAAAAATTACTGACATAATAAAACAGAGGTTCTGTGGATTGTGATTCTTAGACTTGATGACAATCTGTTATAGGTAGTTTGATAGTATTTTACTTGCATGGCAGAACATTAGACTGGACGACCCATGTGATCTCTTCCAACTCTATGATTCTATTAGTCTATCTACCAAAGAATACCGTCTCATCTGCAAACACTATACACCGAAAATGGGCATCTGTAATCACTAGGCTTGTTTGATTTAAAAAAATCATTCAATACTCGTTTTGGATATAGGGGTGATTCGATTTTTAAATGATTTCTGAAATTTTCTTGAAAAAAAGATCGGAAATATCAGAAATCCGAATCGCTTCGTTAATGGAAGGTGCCCTCCAGAACCATTAAGTAACTTTGGCAAAGCCAGAAAGCCTAAACAAACAGTTTTAAAATCTCGCGGTTTCTTCTAATGATAGTACCATGATAAATGATGGAGTTAATGTATTATGATAGTACCCAGACAGTGCTGATAAAAAGATCAAACTACATCCTGGATCTCTTCCTCATTACCTCTAGCATGTTTCCATCTTTTAAACTGATTAGACACCAGTTTCCCTTCCCTGGCGGTGAGCTGCGATGCAGAGAGATGAGGTGTTTGTGGCTAAGCACAGCTCTTCTTGAAGGCCACTGGGGGCATGGCCTTGAAGAAGAACTGTGCTTAGCCATGCCCACCTCGTCCCTCTGCATTGCAGCTCACTGCCAGGGAAGGGAAACTGCAAGATTTTAAAACCATTTGTTAGGCTTTGCCAAAATTGCTTAATGGCCTTAAAATGAAAATAACTGTGGGAGACATCCGAAAATAATTCCGAACAATGGGTAAGTGGTTTAAATTCGGAATTGCTCCTCCCACTATTCCTGCATTGTGCAAAATTGGTTCAAAAGGAAATTTAATCTGAATTAATTCCAATTTTAGAAGCTTCCGAACGAACTCAAACAAGCCTAGTAAACACACAGCTATTCAAGAATTAGTCTCCTGGAACATTAATTGTAATAGCTTTCGTATAACCATAAGCATCCTAGTGGCATCCATTACATTACACCCATAATGTGGCATATATCAATTTCAGCATCACCTATATCAGTGGTTACTAACATTTTTTTTTACCAGATACCACTTTGACCATGTACCACTTGACCAGGGACCACTCTCCAACATTAGTACCAAAAGGGTTAACAATCAGTTTTTGGTCAACTTTAGATTCGGTTTGCTTATTTGGGGTGCTGATTTAGAAAATTACATTGGAAAGATCGTATCAGCTATAGTTTCTGATACAGAACATAAGCTATCCAGTAGTCACTATCTGCTCACCCACAGAAAACCATATTTAATATTCTAGAGCTGATGTAGTCTATTCAATGTAATTTTCTGAATCAGCACCCCAAATAACCACAGGAACAAAGACACCAAGGCACCTCCACTTCCAGGAACCACATGGAACGGCTTCGCTCAGGGGGAGGGAGGGAGGAGCAGAAGCAGCATTTAGGAGGCTTGTTGTCTCACCTTTCATGGGTAGTCAGTCTCTCCCCTCCCAACATCCCCATTGCCTCAGCACTATAAGAGGGTTTTGAGAGACCAGTCACTCTAGTTGCAATGGTATAGTAACGGCGAGGCCACAGACCATATTTTAGTTCTTGGGGACCACTGGTGGTCCACGGACCACAGGTTGGGAAACAATGGCCTATATGTACATAAAAATATTTTTTTCTCTTTCTAGCATGGTCTATCATTTAGTCTATCATTCAGCATGTAAGATTTCTTATCATATGCACATTTTAATGAACACTTTTTTCCAGACTCAAACGCCTTTCACTTGCATCCAAGGCAATAAATTTTGTTTTTTAAACTGTATCTTATGCTTTACTCTATATCAGGTATGTCCAAAGTCCAGTCTGCAGGTCAATTGCAGACCCTGTTCAAATTTCCGCTGGCCTTCTCTCTCTAGGCCTCCCTCCCTCCTTTCCTCCCTCCTTTCCTTCCTTCCTTCCTTCCTTTCCTCCCTCCCTCCCTCCCTCCCTTCCTTTCCTTTCTCCCTTACTCCCTCCCTCCCTCCTCCCTCCCTCCCACACTTTCTTGATTTACTTTCTATCTTTGTTCCTTCCTTCCTTCTTGGAGATCAGGGACCCAGAAAAGGCAGACTCCTTGGGAGGAGAGAAAGAGAGATGGAAGCCTTTTGTGTACCTTCAGTGGCTCCAGCTGTGGGCATCCCATCCAAGTTGCCCCTTCTCTGAGTGTGTGTGTGTATGTGCATGTGCGTGTGTGTCTCTTCCCCCACAACTTTTTATTACTTTGCTAAGGAAGGCTCCCCAATTGCCCTGCTCACCCCGGATGTTTGCTGGCTCCTCTGTCACTGCCACTGATGCTGCTGCAAGGCCAGGAAGGGCATACTCTGGAGACCTAGTGCCTACCTGGCTTTCCGCCTTCCCTCCCTCCTCTACCCTGCTTTCTTCCTATGTCTGCCCTTCACTGTGGTTCCTCCCTTGGGAAGTAAAAGAGAGAGCGAGGTGGCAACTATAAGCCCCCCTGCCACAATCCAAGCTCTCAGTGTCTTCCTACCAGTGCCCAAACCATATGAGAGAGTCTGCCGAGATTTTCTGACCTCACTCATTTGGCTATATATAGGAAGTAGCTTGCAGGAAACACCTCTGGGTCATCACAAAATGTTCCAATGGAAGGTCAGGGCCTGAGTCATTTAAAGCTGCAAAAAATAGCAACGCATAAACCAGTCTGCCCCCAGTCTGCCCAGATCACCTCAAGGAAGCAGCAGCCCATATATTATTGCTGGAGAACATGCATCGTTCCTCCTACACCAATCTAAGGCAATTAGTAGGCAATGATGCATATAGACCCAAGCTGGAAAGACAGGAAATGTTCTTGTAGGAAAAATTACAAAAAATATGCAGATATCCCATCTAAACTTAACTGAGGTGCAGATCATTTGTGGAAAGGATCAAACCTCCATCTACATATTAAATGGGAAATTGGACTCTGTATCCTGGGTTTAATATTTGAGAGCAGAAAAAAATGAGTCAGTGAATATTTTGACTTCATCTGGACTTAGAAATAGAGCTGGAATGTTTTTTCAGTCCTGTATATATTAGCTTTGTATGGAGTTTTCTTCATAATTATTCTTTCACTACAGAAGCACATGTGTTGGTAGCAGCAATCCCAAAGGATTCCAGTTGTATCCACATTTTTAGTGGCATCCATCTTCTACTAACCTGTGCACAAAATCTATAGCTTATCTTGGATCCAGAAGGCTGAACTTGCATGAAAAATAAATATGGATTATTAAATGATACATTTTAAAGAAAAAGCTCTTGGCGATACCAGGCCATTGGTGAATTCATATGTCTCAATAGGTAACAGACAACAACTGGAGTTGTGGAACACAGTCCCAAAGTGCCTCTCCCACCTGTCTTAATAGTATATGAAGTGTGTTATTATTATTATTTTTACAATTCCAACTACATTAATGCTCATGCATCTCTAGCACCCTCTTTAACATCAAATACCCACTATTAATATTGCCATCATTCCCATCCCTCCAAAATAATTTAAAAAATCAGAAAAGCACTGTAAAATTAGTGTCACTGAACCTAAGTTGCATACTAAATTAATTTCCCCTAAAACACTAATTCAACAATGTAATAATTTAGGCACAAATTAGCTTCTTATACATTTTCACAGAGAGTCATCATGATGTTCATCAGGTTCTCATATGCTGAGCTCCTTTATTTCTCATACTTAGTGAGCTCAAGTCCTCGCCAAGGGCTGGAGATGGTTAACAACAATAAACATACTACAATGTTTCACAATTATTGCTATTAACTTGAGCCACCAATCTGTATGGTAACATGACCAAAAAAGAAGAAAAGAGGGTCAAAGCGAAATTATAGGTTTAAAACTAACATGTGAAAGCTAATAGTTGGAGGAGGAGGACTGTGTAAGAATACCAAGTAATGAGAATGTGTTTAGGCAAATGATGAGGATTATATAGAGATGAGGATTCAATCAAAACAAGCTTGATAGAGGCCCCTTCAACACAGTTTTTTAAAACCCACACTGAACTGGATTATATGACAGTGTGGTCTCAGATAATACAGCTCAAAGCAGATATTGTGGATTATCTGCCTTGTTATATGATTGTGTGGAAGGGCCCAGTTACATGGAAATATCTAAAAGAAGAGAAACGTGTCCCTAAAGGTATTTTCTAACCAAAAGATGGAATAATGAGACCACACAAAACATATAAGGAATAGCAGGGAAGAATGGATGCAGTTACTCCAGATTTATTTTTCTTTTTTATGTTAGGAGTGACTTGAAAAATTGCAAGTTACTTCTGGTGTGAGAGAATTGGCCATCTGCAAGGATGTTGCACAGGGGGTGCCAAGATGTTTTACCATCCTTGTGGGAGGCTTCTTCTATGTCCCCACATGGGGAGCTGGAGCTGACATCTGCGTTCTTCCTGGATTCAAATCTCCGACCGGTTGGTTTTTCATGCTGTCGGCACAAGTGTTTAACCCATTGCACCACCGGGGGTCCAGTTATTCCAGTGAGCAGGGGATTTTAAACACAGCATTACATGAAAGTGCTCCAGTCTTCAATCATAGAATCATTGAATCATAGAGTTGACAGGTGACTCATGGGCTATCTAGATTTTTCTCAGTGCAGGATCTCTACCTAAAGCACCTCCAGCATTGTCTGTCCAGACTTTTTTTGAATACGTCAAGAGAAGATGATCCCACCAGCTCTCTAGGCAATTGGTTCATTTGCCAAACCACTCTCACAGTGAAGATGTTTCTTCTAATTTTTGATCAAAATCTTCTCTCCTGGAGAAGTGATTTTCAAGATGATGAAATCAAGAGTCACAAAATAGTGAGGGAACAGAACAGCTTCATTGCCCTATTGTGCAGTCCTTTTGGAGAGTGGTGGAATTTGCAGTTGTGTTAACTGGAGAAAGGGAACAGCAAAAGGAACTAAGGGCCCCTCCAGACAACCTCATAATTTGGGACAAAGAAGTGGGGCAAAAATTATGGTGCCAGAAAGCAAGTCTGAACACAAATCTCTCAGTCTCCTGACATCCTGAAAAGTTTATTTGTAGCATTTTTAAAAGAAATTTGCAAAATAGATATGGGACATCTGCCAGAAGTTTTCTTTTAAAATTGTTGTTGACTCTGAAATGTACTGGACCTTATAAGCACTGATGTAGATATACAAATGTGCACAAAAGCAGATTTTTTTTGTCATTATCTCTTCTCATGCTCCTGCTGCCTTTATGTTTGCACTCTTGAACTCTACTTTCCTTTGGGGATCACTTGCCTGCCATACTGGTGGCCGCTGTGTAAATACAAGCTGCTTAATTTCATAAATATGAGAACAAAGGAATGATTGCAAAGAGTTCTTTCCAATTTTGCTTCCATTTAGCCACCTGTGTGTCCATGGCTCCATCTGTTTACCATCCTCACCAGCTGTTTGGGGATTTAAAAATGCACACATGCACTGGCACAGTCCACAACAGCACAATGCAGTGGAGTGATGCAAATATGGACATTTTTAGCCAATCTTGGATTTTAACTGGACCTTTTAAACCCATGTTTTTAAGCTGATTATGTGATTCAGCACTGATTTTCAGCAAGCATCATTTAGCCACCCCTCTTCTGTCTCGGCTGCTCTCAGATTTTAGGGCCTGTGTAGAAGGACCCTAAGTGATATTCATATTGGGTTAAATTTGACCTATGCTTGTTTTTGAGATATGATACATGAGCATTAGCAGTTAATCTTCCAAACTGAACTGAATATGATCTAGAGAATTCTTGTCAAAGTGAGAGAACATTCCAGTGGCAGTTGAAGTATGTAGGGTGTCAAAAGCAGAAGCGGGGTATGACAAATAGCCTCCATCAAAAATAGAATAAATGTTTGATGAAATATGGAGAGGAAGCAGACAGACTTATGATTTGCTGTGCATGCAATCTTTTCTGGGGTTGACAAGGTTGATGTCTAACTTCTGTCACTTTAAGTGTTTGTATTACAAGACTAAAAGTGATGCTGCATAGTTTTATTTTCTTGAGCAGCTTTATGAGCTTTCATTATGATCTCCTTCAAATTATGATTTTAATTACATTTTTCCTCATTTTTAAGTTGCATCATATGGTTCGTGAAACCAACAAAGACACTTGTTGATCATCTAAGAGCCCTTCCAGGCACAGGTAAATCACAGAAGAAACTAAGATTTTAAATTTTAAATCTCCATTCCTCTTTGGAGTTAGGCCACACAATGTACCCAAATTCCATAATTTTCATGAAGGAGAGGAGGCTAAATTCGCTTTTGTGCCAAACCAGCATTGGCACTGGTGGGGAGGGGGGATGTATGGCCACCAGCTCCCTGCCCTCCCTCACCACCTTT
>NW_026847438.1:135918971-135939337 GCF_025583915.1 Anolis sagrei ordinatus | reverse complement strand
AGGTAAAGGTTGTCCCCTGACATTAAGTCCAATCATGTCTGACTCTGGGGTGTGGTGCTCATCTCCATTTCTCAGCCGAAGAGCCGCCATTGTCCATAGACACCTCCAAGGTCATGTGGTCGGCATGACTGCGTGGAGCACCGTTACCTTCCTGCTGGAGCGGTACCTATTGATCTACTCACATTTGCATGTTTTCGAACTGCTAGGTTGGCAGAAGCTAGTGCTGACAGCGGAAGCTCACGCCGCTCCCCAGAATCGAACCTGTGACCTTCCGGTCAACAAGCTCAGCAGCTCAGAGCTTTAACCCACTGCGCCACCGGGGGCTCCTTATTATTATTATTATTAACAAATTAGATCTGAAAAATGAATTAAAAATGAAGTTTTGCATACCCATACTGAGAATATTTTGTGTCCTTCTAGTAAAATAAAACTGCCATCAGACAGTTGCTTTTTCATCTCCTTAACCAATCCTGAGAGATTATATCAATAGGAACAGGTGGATACTAGGCTTGGGCGGTTTCGTTCATTAATTTCGTAATTCGTTATTAATTCGTATTTAAATTAGCTTACGATCAAATATTGGGCCATGCAGGACTACTGTGAGGAGTAATTAAAAATCAAAACAATTTTTCCAATTTATTTCGTATTGTTTCATAATTGTTTCGTAATTTGTTCAAAATTGTTTCGAAATTGTTTTGTAATTGTTTCGTAATTATTTCCATATGTCTGGTGTAAGTTTTATAGTTGTTGTTTGTTTTATCAATGATAAAAAATAAATTATCACACCAACAGTCAACAACAGAGGGAGAGGGAAGCTTCAGAAGTTCCCCCTGTCCCATTTGAAGGGTTTTTTTAGCATATTGCGCAATCGTGTCCGCCATTAATGAATCGATTCGTAATTTTACGAAATTTCGTATATTTTGAACTTTTTTAAAGGAAAATTTCGGAATTCTTTTAAAAAATGAAACGCAAGGGCCCCCCTAAAAACAAAACGAGTTTAGAACCAAATTTTTCCGTTGTTACCCAAGCCTAGTGGATACAAGGCTGGGGTCTGGACAATCCTGACTTGAACCAACTAAGGGCACTTCCAGACATCAATTTATTGCAGGCAGAAATGAATCAAAGTAACCCAGTTTTGCCTGCCTTGATATCCACAGGGACACCCAAAAGAAGTGGGCTTTGGATGCCTCCGGTAAAAGTGTGCGAATTCTTGCATTTTGGGCCCTTTCTGGATGGGCCCTACCATCCTCAGAAAGAGAAACAACATAATAGATTTCTAAATTTGTTTTCCGGAGGGTTATTTATTAATGTACTATATATCTATCAGTGTAAACATGAAAACTCTGGCTCTTGATCTCCATTAATGTCTCAACTTTGGCTTCCCAGCATGCTTCAGACAAAATGTTCAGCCTGTGTCAGGGAATACAGTGATAATAACGAGGAAATCAAATGTGTTTCTGCACCTGAAAAATTCAAAGACCAGAGAAGTGAGTTATTCCAGCTGCCTGCTTGACTGCTTGTTTACAGAGGTGTGACAAGTGCCATCTGGTGATGATGGGGATTTAAGTAGGGACTTCTGCATTTAAAAGCACAACCTGCTTGAGTTTGTTGGGTACAATTTCTCAGCATGGTATACCAAATCAAATTTCATCTTTCTCTGGAATGTTATTCAGACTAGAACACATGCAAAAATTGAATAGGTAAAGAAATATCTATAAAGGAGATTAAAGTCTCTAAGCTAAACATAAAGATTTACAACATGGACATAACTTTTCATTGGACAAAACAGAGTAAAACCTGTTGAAGTCAGTGTGATTTATTTATTCATTCATTTACTGCATTTCTGTTGGGAAAGAGTGAGGATTTAATTTCCAGTCCCTTTTTATATAAATATATTCAAATTGACACATTTCCATAACCAACGGTAAGGTGGGTGGGTGCGAGGGCAGGGGGTGAGCGATCAATGGGGGTAGGCAAGCCCGTGAGTGGGCAAGCAGGGGGATAGGCAAGCAAGAGGGCAAGTGGCAAGTGGGTGGGTGAGCAGTCAAGGTGAGTAAGTGGGTCGGCAGGTGAATGGGGATGAGAGAGTAGGAGAGTGAGTGCACAAATGGGGAACAAGTAAATGGGCAAGTGGCAAGAAGGCAAGCAGTGAGCGGGCAAGCAGGGGGACAGGTGAGCAGAGAGCAGGCAAGTGAGTGGGTAAGCGGGTGGGTGGGGGTGATGACCTGTGTGCCAGGAGAGAGGGTGCTGCCTGGCCCTCCTGGCATGTGTGCCATAGGTTCACTACCACCGTTTCTACATGGTTCAAATAAAGTGGACTCACTTTACAACTGTTGTGAAGATTCCATATGACATACAGTTGATTTTATAGTAGGAGCTGCCCAACCATTAATCCAGCGAAAGGGGAGAAAGAATTTACTGGTGTCTGCTGGTGTTTTTGAGGTCAGGACAGTTGGATCCAGCCCAAACCAATGTGTACATGTCAAACACAATGCTGTGTTGCTGGCTAAAAGTTTCCTGGCAGAATCTGGCTGACAATGTCATTTCTGATGGTCACATGGCTAGACACTCTGTTGTGACCTTAACGAAAATGGCATTGCCAGCAAGGTTCTGCCAGAGATATGTTTTGGACAGCAAAACTGTAGTAGCGATCCCAAGGCACTATCTGGAAGACAAAGAGCTCTGAGACTGTTTCTGTTCACATCCAGAGCAGCTCCAGAGCACAAAACTCCTGATTTATTTTATTTATCGTGACATCAGCAACCATACCATTGTATTACATTTCTAACAGAACAAAACAAACAAACAGATTTAAAAAACCCACAAATTTTGCAAACTTGGAAGTTGATTAAATGCCCTTTGACCAGTATCTGGCCACTTGGAGTGCCTCTGGTGTTGCCACAAGGAGGTCCTCCATTGTGCATGTAGCAGGACTCAGGTTGCATTGCAGCAGGTGGTCTGTGGTTTGCTCTTCTCCACACTCGCATGTCATGGATTTCAACTTTGTAGCCCCATTCTTAAGATTGGCTCTGCATCTCATGGTTCAGTGCACAGTCTGTTCAGCGCCTTCCAAGTCGCCCAGTCTTCTGTGTGCCCGGGGGGAGTCTCTCATCTGGTATCACCCACGGATTGAGGTGCTGGGTTTGAGCCTGCCACTTTTGGACTCTCGCTTGCTGAGGTGTTCCAGCGAGTGTCCTATAGATCTAAGAAAACTATTTCTTGATTTAAGTCATTGACGTGCTGGCTGATACCCAAACAAGAGATGAGCTAGAGATGTCACTGCCTTGGTCCTTTCACTATTGGCTGCTACTTCCCGGCGGATGTCAGGTGGTGCAATACCGGCTAAGCAGTGTAATTTCTCCAGTGGTGTAGGGCGCAGACACCCCGTGATAATGCAGCATGTCTCATTAAGAGCCACATCCACTGTTTTAGTGTGGTGAGATGTGTTCCACACTGGGCATGCGTACTCAGCAGCAGAGTAGATAGCGCAAGGGCAGATGTCTTCACTGTGTCTGGTTGTGATCCCCAGGTTGTGCCAGTCAGCTTTCGTATGATATTGTTTCTAGCGCCCACTTTTTGCTTGATGTTCAGCAGTGCTTCTTGTAGGTCAGAGCATGGTCCAGAATGATCCAGAGCATGGTCCAGGTGGAGGCTCCTTCTTTGGAAGCTTTTAAGCAGAGGCTGGATGGCCATTTGTCAGGGGTGATTTGAATGCAATATTCCTGCTTCTTGGCAGGGGGTTGGACTGGATGGCCCATGAGGTCTCTTCCAACTCTTGATTCTATGACACCAGAGGTCTTCCAAGTAGGCAGATTCTGGTCAAAGGATATTCCTTCCCAGGTTCCTCAGAGCTCAGGATGCTTGTCTGTTCTTAAGTGAAAGGCACATGTCTGTGTTTTAGATGGATTAGGGACAAGTTGGTTTTCCCTGTAATAGGCAGTAAGAGCACCCAGAGAGATTATTGTCATGATTGGTCCTGAAAAGGTCCATTGGTTGTTTTGCTTGCTTGCTTGCATGCTGCAAGTCACTTCTGGTTGCTTCTGAGGCGAGAGAATCAGCCATCTATGAAGACATTGCCCAGGGGACGCCCGGATGTCTTGCAATCCTGCAATCCCCCAACTCCTGATTATTTCAATAAACTGAGATGCAGCCCCAATCCAACTTTCAAATCACTATAACATACAGGTACTCCCAAGATAAAATCTATAACCAATTGAAATAGATACTGAATAAAACTGAACTGAAACTTTCTAAGTGTTTAGATCACCTCAAATGTTCATATATTTTGCTTCTTTGTGCAGGGAAACATTACGAATATAAAATCGAGAATATGGCATTGACTGTGAGCCTAAGCAACTTTTCAATACAGACAAGATTTGAATCAGGAACATAGTGGTTTTACAATAGCTCTCATAAATCAGACTGGCAAATTACTCAATATTAATATTTAAATTCATATTCTCCCAAAATGTTCTTGTTTCTTCTTCTACTGTATTTGATGACTTATGAGAATCTGCAGAGGACACCTGCCAAAATGAAAAGAAATAGAAAGCACTTGAATTTTGACACAGAAATTTCACATTCATCATTCAAATGCTTAAACCTGGAAGAGGTCTTATTTTAAACTAGCTGTCCCCTGCCACGCGTTGCTGTGGCCCAGTCTGGTGATCTGGAAAATAAAGTAATGAGAAAGTGTTGGTTTCTAATATATGTAATTCCTTTATGCTTGTGAGTAAACAGTATTTCTTGTTGTTTCTTTGTCAGTGTTGATGTGGAGTGTCTGGTTTGCAACATATCATTGTCCTTCTTTAAGGGTCTCTTTCAAATCTATGATACTATATCTGTGTGTGTGAGAGAATCATATCTATCTATCTATCTATCTATCTATCTATCTATCTATCTATATTTATGACTGAATGGATCTTTGTCAGGAGGGCTCTGATTACATTTTCTTGCCCTGGTGAAGAGAGTTGGACTGGATGGCCTTAAGTATTTTCTGTTGGTCATGGGGGTTCTGTGTGGGAAGTTTGCCCCATTTCTGTCGTTTGTGGGTTTCAGAATGCTCTTTAATTGTAGTGAACTATAAATCCCAGTAACTACAAATTCCCAAATGTCAAGGTCTATTTCCTCCAAACTCCATCTGTGTTCATATTTGGGCATATGGAATTTTTGTGTCAAGTTTGGTCCAGATCCATCATTGTTTGAGTCCACAGTGCTCTCTGGATGTAGGTGAACTACAACTCCCAAACTCAAGGTCAATGCCCACCAAACCCTTATTGTTCTGTTGGTCATGGAAGTCCTGTATGCCATGCTGGGTTCAATTCCTCATTGGTGGAGTTCAGAATCCTCTTTGATTGTAGGTAAACTATAAATCCCAGCAATGACAATTCCCAAATGACAAAATCAATTTTTTGAGTGGAGGACATAAATTGGACTGTTAGGTGTCTTGTGTCCAAATTTGGTGTCAATTCCCCCAGTGGTTTTTGAGTTCTGATGGTAGCACGAACTAACATTACATTTTTATTTATATAGATAGCTGCAAATCTTCTGCATCTAGGTGTGGTTGGCTCTTGGCACAATGCACTGGATTTGCCTCGTGCTTTTAAAATCCTGTTACATTTTATGTTGGTCTATTAAAGTATTATATACAATGCTCCTGAGCTTATAGCATTTAAGTTCACCTTCAACAGATCTGAATTTTATTGGTAAAGTAGCAGGTCTCAGCAAAGATGATCAAAGCTTGCTACAGCACATCTTAAAATTCCAGAACTCAATAGCAATACATTTGCCATTACAGGAATGTATACATTTAAATGTGAGGTCACTTGCTGAAGACTATCTGCTTTTAGTCAGAAGCTTCAGGGCAATTAAGTGTGTCGGATCATACCATAAATCTTTCTGAGTAAATTTGCATTTCCTGAAACTTGTTTCTGCAGGTATTGCTTTTTTGATGTAGCCATTCATTTTTATTGCATCAATGTCACTTGGTAATAGAGAATACATTGCTCTCAGAGGTAGATTTATATTAAGCCATGCTTTTACCTATTGACGTTAAGCTTTTCCAGGACCAAACCCTGAGAGAATACCTATAACCTTAAGGTATTTTTCCAACTTACATTTCTTTTGGAGATGCCTTTTTTATATATTGCAACAACATCATGGGAGCCATTATTTTTCTCTTTGTGACCTTCATGACACTACTGCAGTGTTTAAGGGTCTACTACCACAAGTGGAGTAAGGAGGTGCAGAGCTTAACAATGCTAAAGAAGAGGGAGGAAAGGAGTAGTTCAGATCACATTGCCTCTATCTCTACATGAAGCCGCTGGGGGAGGTCATCCAGAGTTTCGGAATGAGGTGTTATCCTTACGCAGTTGATGTCCATATCTGTCACTCCTTCTCACCTGTCACCAAGGAGGCTGCCCAAACCTTGAACCGGTGCATGGCTGCTGTGTCGGACTGGATGAGAGCTAACAAATTGAAATTGAATCCAGACAAGACAGAGGTCCTACTGGTCAGTCGTAAGGCCGAACAGGGCATAGGGTTACAGCCTGTGTTAGATGGGGTTACACTCCCCCTGAAGACGCAGGTTCGCAGCTTGGGAGTGATCCTGGACTCATCGCTGAGCCTGGAACCCCAGGTCTCGGCGGTGGCCGGGAGAGCTTTTGCACAATTAAAACTTGTGCGCCAGCTGCCCCCGTACCTTGGAAAGTTGAATCTGGCCACGGTGGTCCACTCTTGTTACATCCCGAATAGATTACTGCAGCACTCTACGTGGGGTTGCCTTTGAAGACTGTTCGGAAACTTCAATTAGTCCAGTGGGCGGCGGCCAGATTACTCACCGGAGCATCATACAGGGAGCATACCACCCCTCTGTTATGTCAGCTCCACTGGTTGCTGATCCAGTTCCGAGCACAATTCAAAGTGCTGGTTTTGACCTACAAAACCCTATACAGCTCCGGCCCAGCGTACCTGTCCAAATGCATCTCCTTCTATGTCCCACCTCGGAGTTTAAGATCTTCTGGGGAGGCCCTGCTCTCGGCCCCACCTTTATCACAAGTGAGATTGGTGGGGATGAGGAGCAGGGCCTTCTCGGTGGTGGCCCCTCGCCTGTGGAATTCACTTCCCGGGAAAATCAGGTCATCGACATCCCTCCTCTCTTTCAGAAGGAAACTAAAAACATGGATATGGGACCAGGCCTTTGGGTAATCTGACAGATAGACAAAGGATAATGACGACTAGAATTGATAGGATTGACAATGTGGAATGAACCTACGGATTCTGAGCTGGCGAACGTTGAACATTAGATTGGTTTTATTGATTGTGATATATATATTGCGTGTTTTAATTGTTTATAATGGCTATTGATACATGTTTTTATCTTATTGTTTGTTGTTGGCATCGAATTGTGCCTTTTGTAAGCCGCCCTGAGTCCCCCCTTGGGGGTTGAGAAGGGTGGGATAGAAATATGTGAAATAAATAAATATTCTAGATGCTGCCCCTGACAAATTACATCTTAGGGCAAATGTAGAGAAAACATAATCCATGGGCAATTTTTGTCTCCCAAACCTTTGTGGAAGCTGAAGTCTCCTGAGACCTCTAAATTTTGATTTTTTCCCCAGCATAGTCTTCAGTTATTTTGATTGGTATTTGATTTGATTAGATTTGACAGTGGTTTGCCATCCCCAAATTCCAAACGCACAAACCACAACCCTCCATGTTTACTCAGCTCTCAGCCAAGACTATAAGTCATAAGTGACTCATGAGTTATATTTTATTATTTTATTTTATTTTGAACATTTTTACCCCGCCCTTCTCAACTCCTGGGGGGACTCAGGGCGGCTTCCAATTGGCAATAATTCAATGCTGCATCATAAAATACAGAATAACAAATATAACAATTAAACAAATATAACAATTAAACATTAAACTGTTTTAATCTTTATTAATAAATAAAGATTAAAACAGTATACTTACACTCTGATTAGCTATTGCCGGTCTGGTGGCTGTTTAACTAGCCATCTAGTAATGATTACTCCTCTTAACTTATCCAAATCCTCTTCCATGCCAGAGTCAAACATTATCAATTGTCCTTTAACCTGGTTGCCCGAAGTCCTGGTCCCACAGCCACGTTTTAACCTTTTTTCCAAAGGTGAGGAGGGATGACGATGACCTAATTTCCCTGGGGAGCAAATTCCACAGGCGGTGGGCCACCACCAAGAACGCCCTGTCCCTCGTCCCCTCCAAGTGTGTTTGAGACAAAGGCGGGACCGAGAGCAGGGTCTTCCCAGAAGATCTTAAGCTCTGAGGTGGGATATAGAAGGAGATACGTTCGGACAGGTACGCTGGACTGGAGCCATATTTTGGAGTAGCAGAAAGCACAACAGTGACCTGGAGAGAGGTTGTGAGAGGAAATTGCCATTCATTTGCATGTGTTGTTCAGCCCTTTCTTAAGGAATGCATACACACACACACACACACACACACACATGGTTCCTATCCCTGACATTCAGAAGTAGGAAAATGTTATCTTGTTTGTAGCTTTGAACCTCTTTTGCAAGTCTTCTGGGACTTTCTGCAGCATTTATGGGATCCTGGGATTTGTAATTTGGGGAAGGATATTTATAATTTTTGGCCAGAGGGCTCTAATGACTCACCTCAGAAGTCCACAGGATGCAATCATGGGCAGTTAAAGTGGAATCCTTTTGTGGTGAGTATGTAGTGTGAAGGCACCACACTCCCAAAGTTCTTGGATACCCATTTCTTTATTTAATTATTTACTGTATTTGTATATGGGGAGTGTAACCCCGTCCAGCACAGGCTGTTGGGTGTGAATATTTCTTATAAATTACAAAAAATGCTGAAAAAAATGTTTCAAAGCATTGATTTTGTGTTTTTTTGCTTCCCATCATCGCATTCCTCCCCAAAAGTTTGCAGTTGTATTAAATTCAAGGCAAATCAAAAGCACAGTAGCCCACTGGAGCTGTACTGGGTTGAAAAGCATCCCTTAACCCCAGTAGAGTACTACATTCCTATACTCCAAGGAAACAGAGGTATGAAAAGACCTCCAAAATGGTAGTCACTTTTTATTCTTCATGTTGTTATATAGGAGATTAGATCTCTTTTTTTCTATGCATAATATCATCTGGAAGTACACAACCAAACTGAATTAAAGGTGCACATGTAACACCTTCAAACACTTTATGTGTCAATATTAGTGCCATACAGATAATCTTGAATTGCCTTTTTTAAAAAGTTATCTGCCCATTGTCTGTCATTCTGCTGACTCATTATTGAACACACATCTCAAAGAGTGAATAGGAACACATTGGAAGAGTATAATCATGCAATCAAGAATGACATCCCCTGAAAAGGAGAACTGCCTGTGTCACATTGCTCTGTATCAAATACCCTAATGAATTCCCCACTGAATAACATGCTGCTTTGAAACTGAATCTCTGTTGCAAAGGAAGCCTTCTGTGAGAAACCCTTATTGGGAAGTATAAATATATCCACCAAGTTTATGACAAACTTTAAGGTTGAGGATAACTTTATTTTCATGTTAGGGTTTCTGACACAGAAAATATCTTAACTGTACTGAATCAATATGAGGGTTTACACAGTTGATTACATTGTGTCTTTGCTAACCATTGGGGGTTGGTTCCAGGACTCCAAATGGATTCCAAAATCTGCTGATGCTGAAGTTTTAGCATTGTTTGTCAACTTTGAGTCTCTGTTAAGAGAGAAAAAGCAGCATATAAAGGAGCAGGAGGGGAGGACAAAGTAGTAGTAGTAATAGTAGTAGTAGTAGTAGCAATCCAGTTATATACACTAACATAGTAAACAAGGTAAAACAAGGTATGCTTTCATATTTTTAAAAAAATCTAAAATGGATGATTGAATCTACAAATTGCTTAAAACAAAAGTTGTGATGATTGCATACATACGATATAGGGAGAGTAAGTGGGATGAGGTACCTGAACATACAGAAGCTGGAACACAATTTATTTTATTTATTTACAGTATTTATATTCCACCCTTCTCACTCTGCAGGGGACTCAGGGCGGATTACAATGTACATATACATGACAAATATTCAATGCCATAGACCATGGGATTTAAGAATTAAGGAAAGCTAGAAATCATAGAACAAGAAATGGAACCATTACCATTACCATAGCTCAGGGGTCCTGCCCTTCTCAGAACCTATATGAAAATGTGCTGACTCCTGGGAGGAAGACAACCAGATTAGTGTCACTGCTGGCATGTGTTGTTTTTCCACCATGCCCTTGGGCTAGAAATCCCCTTTCCTATAAGTTAGGAAGTATGCATGGGTTATTGAGCCAAAAACTACATCACAAAATAAAGCTTGCCCTTGACCTTTCTGTTTTACAAAGGTCATTTCTAGGAGACATGGATGAAAATACCCCATATTGTGTAGGCTTTGCTTACGCCAAGAAGAAAGGTATGTCTAAAGAGCTTCAGCACAGTAAAGGGTAAAAGCAGTATTTACAAGTTTTAAATTATTTATTGCTGCATCTTATACAGGTTCTAGAAGCAGAGAGTTGCATAATTACTTGTTTTTAACTTCTTCCTCCCTCCTCTCTCTACCCTACCCTACATGTATGTGTGAGTGACAAGCTGTGAGCATTTGTTGTTGGTATTTAATGTATGACTTAATGATATCACCAGGGACTATTACAAGGTTTAAAGCAGGGGTCCTCAAACTAAGGCCCGGGGGTCGGATACGGCCCTCCAAAGTCATATGTCCGGCCCTTGCTCAGGGTCAACCTAAGTCTGAAATGACTTGAAAGCAAACAATAACAACAATCCTATCTCATCAGCCAAAAGCAGGCCCACACTTCCCATTGAAATACTAATAAGCTTATATTTATTAAAATTGTTCTTCATTTTAATTATTGTATTGTTTTAAAGTGTTCTTTTGCACTACAAATAAAATATGTGCAGTGTGCACAGGAATTCATTTGTGTGTTTTTTTCAAATTATAATCCGATCCTCCAACAGTTTGAGGGACTGTGATCTGGCCCTCTGTTTAAAAAGTTTGTGGACCCATGCCATAGACACACAACATATATAGACAGACACACAGAAGCTACTTAACATTCCAGCTTTTTTATGAGGGCATTCTGGCCACCAGGGGAGCTGTTGCTTTACTGCCCTTTTGTAGCACTGATGAAGTACTTCCTCATTCTTTGCATGCTTGCTGGAGATTTTTATGGCATCATAAATTATCCTTTGTTACATTCTCTTCAACGGAGATAGAAAGCTCAATAGAGCCATTCTCTGGCAGGCCCTGATCATCAGACTCCAAGGTGGAGTTTATTCCCTTTAAGTGACCCCGAGCTCGCACACCATTTTGCAGGCAAAGTTGCTCAGATACGTCTTGAGCTCGACTCCAATTTCATCGCAGTGCCAGGTGAGGTGACTGAGGCATCTGCTTGTCCAATTTTGTGGGATTCTTTTAGGCTTGTTCCTCCTGAAACCATGGAGGAGGTCCTTGGGGCTGTGAGGGCGACCACATCGGCTCTAGACCCTTGCCCATCTTGGCTAATTAAATCGGCCAGGGAGGGGTTGGTTGACTGGTTTGGGTTGATCATCAATGCATCATTGGAGCAGGGGTTTTTTCCATCTCTCCTGAAACAAGCTGTGGTTCTTCCACTCCTTAAAAAGGTTTCCCTTGACTCCACGGTGCTGAACAATTTCAGACTGATCTCCAACCTTCCTTTTTTGGTTAAGGTGCTGGAGCGGGTGGTTGCCTCCCAGCTCCAGGGCTTTTTAGATGACATCAACTACCTAGATCAGTCACAGTCTGGTTTCAGGCCTGGACAGCCTTGGTCGCCTTGGTGGATGACCTCCGTAGAGAGCTGGACAGGGGGAGTGTGACTCTGTTGGTTCTCTTGGACATCTCAGCGGCTTTCGATACCATCGATCATGGTATCCTTCTCGACTCTCTGGGATGGGTCTCGGGGGCACGGTTTTGTCGTGGCTCCGGTCCTTCCTGGAGGGACGAACCCAGATGGTGAAGCTGGGAGATGCCTGCTCGGACCCCTGGCCTTTGACCTGTGGGGTCCCGCAAGGCTCTATTTTATCTCCCATGCTTTTTAACATCTACATGAAACCGCTGGGAGAGGTCATCCGGAGTTTTGGAGTTGGGTGCCATCTCTACGCAGATGACACACAACTCTACTACTCTTTTCCACCTAATTCCAAGGAGGCCTCTCGGGTGCTGGACGAGTGCTTGGCCGCTGTGTCGATCTGGATGAGGAGGAACAAGCTGAAGATCAATCCCGACAAGACAGAGGTCCTCCTGGTCGATCGCAAACCGGATCGGGGTATAGGGTGGCAACCTGTGTTAGACGGGGTTACACTCCCCTTGAAAACACAGGTCCGCAGTTTGGGAGTCCTCTTGGACTCATCGCTCACGCTTGAGGCTCAGGCGTTGGCGGTGTCCGGGAGGGCTTTTGCACAATTGAGACTCGTGCGCCAACTGCAACCGTACCTCGCGAAGGCTGATATGGCCAGGGTGGTCCATGCCTTAGTCACCTCTAGATTGGATTACTGTAATGTGCTCTACGTGGGCTGCCCTTGAAAACGGCTCGGAAATTTCAGCTGGCCAACGGGCAGCAGCCAGGATGCTAACTGGGGCTCCTTACAGAGAGAGGTCAACCCTCCTGTTCAAGGAGCTCCACTGGCTGCCATTTATTTTCCGAGCCCAATTCAAGGTGCAGGTGCTTACCTACAAAGCCCTAAATGGTTTGGGACCTGCCTACCTGAGTGACCGCATCTCCATTTATGAACCCACACGCTCACTTCGATCATCTGGTGAGGCCCTGCTCGTGATTCCCCCTGCGTCACAAGCGCGACTGGTGGGGACACGAGACAGGGCCTTCTCTGTGGTGGCCCCCCGACTCTGGAACACCCTCCCCAAAGATCTTAGACAGGCCCCTACATTGGCAGTCTTTAGAAAGAACTTGAAGACCTGGCTGTTCCGATGTGCCTTTCCAGAATAGGAAATCTCCAATAACAAGTCCTCGAAGCACTTTAGTAGAACTAAGATGATTGCACACCGCACACTGCACTTGCCCTATAATCCTCGTATACCTCCTGCCACTTCAGCACTTTTAATCTTGTACCCACTACTCTGGCCCGGCCCAGTTTTATTGTGTTTTGATATGTTGTTCATTGCATGTCGTTAATATTGCTTTAACTGTTTTTAATTTTGCTTTTGGTGTTATATTGTTTATGTTGTGTTTTGTGGCCTTGGCCTTTGTAAGCCGCATCGAGTCCTTCGGGAGATGCTAGCGGGGTACAAATAAAGTTAATAATATATAATAATAATTGGTCTTACATTAAGGGTCCTTATTTAGTAGTAGGTTTGTGATCTTACATTGTTTGGGGAGGGTCTCATCGTTTTCTTGATTATTTGGAAGATTAGTTCTTCTCTGGGGCTTCCGTTTCCCTCTTTTTTCCTGTTGGAGCCATTCTTTCTTTGGGTGTTATTCATTGTAGTAAAAGGTCTTCAGTTTGTTTACAGTTTGTTTTCTCAGACCTTTAGCCTTGTTGTCGTAAGACCGAAAGTTCCTGGTGGAAAGCAGAAGGAAATGTAAACACCTTCTCTGGCTGGTAAGAGACTGGTGCAATAAACTACTTGGCTAATAAAACAATAAAATAGAAATAAAACTAACTGCAGGAGTGCTCTACAAATGCAGCCTGCACTCCTCACGCAGCCTCCTACTAAATCGGCGTAGTAAATTAGTTAAATTAGCCTCCCCACATACGCGGTACCTACATTTCCTACTTGACAGATGCAGGCAAAATGTCCGGAGAAAATGCCTCTAGAACATGGCCATATAGCCTGGAAAAACCTACAATAACCCAGTGATTCCGGCCATGAAAGCCTTCGACAATACATATCACTGGGTTTCTTCAAATTTCAGGTGGTATTTCCCCCCCTCTCTTGAGCTATGCAGTAGAATCATAAACCTGGCAAGCACTGTTGAGGTAGATAAGGGTGAGGATTATGTTTAATTTCTTTAACAAGAATGTAAAATACACTGGAGGCTTATGCTTAAGGTGAGACATCAGAGGTATCAGCACACTAAAGAACATCTTTCCAAAAGGAGGTTTGATGAATAGTCAGACCCAAGAGACCGGTATTACTATTGATGTAGTCTATAAAAGGAGACCAAGATGTTTCACTGCTAACAAATCCTTTAATCACTTTCATGTTGTTTTTCCATAAGAAAGAAGTCCCAAACTTTTTTCCATCAATCTTCCATGGAGAAGTTTGTTTCCAGTATGTTAAATTTGGATTCATTTTGTTTACCAATTTATAAAATTTCACAAATTTCTTCATATTCATGGAATAAACTTGAGATTTTTGTTTTAAATCGTGTTTCATGATGGGAATCTTTGAGATTTCAAATATTTTAATGTGGGAGAAAATGAAACTGATAAACTCTATTAAATTTAGTACCAACATCTGAAGGTCACACAGTTTTGACTCACAAAGCATTATTTTCATGATGCGCAATACATTATACTTTTATATAATACATACAGGGAGAAATAGGCTTCAGCTGAATTGCTCTGAATATGTTTGACCTTGTAGATAATATAGTAGTGATTGTTGAATGTGTGAGCCATTAAACTGAACAAAAAGACATAATGGTTTTTTGTCCTCCCTGAGACAGCTAAAACAAGCAAATATAAAAATAGCTGGCAAGCTGATTTTAGCTAGGCGGATCACAAGTTGCAGAGGTCTTATCAAAACTGAAGTAGTGGGAAACAGAGTAAGCCAGCAGATGTAGGAAGAGGAGAAATAAATAAAAAGACAAGCTCTTCCTTTCCAATAATATATCTTCTTGTAGTATCACATGAAAGCCTTAGCCACCTTTTTTCACATAATCCAGCATAAGTGAAATCATTCTTTGGGGCTGCATTGACACTAGCCCATGTTTTGGGCCCAATACGATTGTATGTATGTGTGTGTGTGTGTGTGTGTGTGTGTATACTTAGAGGGTTGAATATTATTATATGTATGTGTTCAGGAGGTAAAAGACAGTTATGGATGTACATAAAGGGTTAACCATTTAGAAATGGCAGAACTAGGGGGATGGGACCAAGCTCAGAACTCTGAGTTAGGTTACCATGGAGAAAGGGGTGGAGCCAACTGCACTTACCAGAAGCAGACATTTTGAGGCTTCAGTCCTTTGGTCATCGAGCCAAAGGGAAGGTGGTTCAAACGTGTGGTGAACCAAACTAAGGGAAAGCTTTTAGCCTGAGTGATTTAAATAAATCAAGGGGACTTACTTAGGTTTGTGATTTAGCTGTGTGCTAATAGGATAAGAAATCCCACTGGGAATCGTTACTTCAGCAGGAAGCTGAAGGGAGACAAGGGCATTAGCTGACCTTAGATAATCTGTCAAACAACAAAACATATTTAGAAGTGTAACAACTAAAGAACTAGTTGGTGAAGTAAAAGATATCCTAAAGTTATATTAAGATTTGTTGAAACTGTAACTTGTGAAGAGAACCTCAGGAGAAGAGACCCTTCCATATTCCAAATAAACTTGTTATTGTTTTAAAAAACTCAAGTCTCAGTGTGCCATTTAAAAAAAAATCTCGCTACGCACCAAAAGAAACACTACAGAGTGGTAGCAGTGAATCTATTTGAAAATAGGGGAATCCATTAATAAACTAAATAGGAAACCCTTATTAATTGGTGGCAGCATAGCCTAGTACCTCACAGGTGGTGGCAGCATACTAGATTGAATAGAATATCAGACAACGAAGATGAAGCCTTTGCAGTAACCTACTCCTCTGACCAGAGCCAGCATGGTGTCTTCAGATGGTTTGAATCAACTGGTTTTAAAGTAGATATGACTGATTTTAGTTTGGGTATATTTATAGTTATTTTATGTCCCGGCATGGAATGTTTGCCATTTGATCGTTGTGTTCCACTCTGAGAATGATGGACTATAAATGTTTCAAATAAATAAATAAATGTAATGTTTTATTATTTCTTTTGCATTCAACCACATTTTAATATCATTGCTGAAAATATATATTGTTTATACACGTATTTTACTCATATATTTTAAAAGCTCAATATGAAAATAGTTTTTGATCAGTCTGTTCTAATCACATAACCATTTTGTTTCACTTTTCATTAAGACTCCACAAAGAATTATTTAAACAGTATTGATGAGAGTCAGTTTCTGAGCTTCAGAATTCCTACTTTTACATCAGTAAAGAAACAAGGACTCAAGGAATTTGATGTGAAAACTTTCTAATGTTTATTTTGCACATCCCATAAATATCTTGCAACACTGTTGTTTCAATCAGTATATTAAATCTCATTTATTGATTCAGTTTTACTCTGTTAGGGAATGTGATACCTTTTTCCACTTAGCTTTTCTTCCTTCCTTCCTTCCTTCCTTCCTTCCTTCCTTCCTTCCTTCCTTCCTTCCTTCCTTCCTTCCTTTCTGGAGTTAGTTTCACTTAGTCCAGGGGCAGTCTGAATTTCAAGGAAATTTACTTTTCTGTCGTTAATGGAGTGAAATCTTATTTCCTGTTTTTTTTTATTGTCCTTCTCCCCATTGCTTATATTTCCATGAAGGGGAGTAAGGATTTCTTAGACTTCTGACTTTTTAACATTGTCATTTCTCTTCTCTTGTATGATTTCAAGTATCTATTCCTTGCATACTGCATTTCTGGCATTTTAGTTGATGAATAGACTACTGATCTCTTTTTTGCAGATTATATATTTTTTCTTTTCTAGAGCATCTCTGGGACTCTTTTCTTTTAGTCTGTTAGCAAGAAGTTGTCTCTCACACTGGGACAAAGGGTGGGTGTTCCTTGGTTATAGAAATCCAGTTGTTCTAGCCACTGAATAATGCAATTAGTTTATTTACTGTGTGATTCTGGAAGTGCTGCCATTTTCAGTCATTCACCACCTCACATTATTATGAGTCTACTCCTTTATGAATGTGTGCATAATGTGTGTGTGTGTGGGGAGGAGTATACTTTTATATCTTTAATGCACAGTCAGGGTTCAAAATCCTATAGCAGGCTTAGGGAAGTCGGACTTGGCCACGGTGGTCCACGCTTTGGTTACATCCCGTTTAGATTACTGCAACGCTCTCTACGTGGGGTTGCCTCTGAAGACTGCCCAGAAGCTTCAATTAGTCCAACGTGCAGCAGCCAGACTACTAACAAGAGCGAGGTACAGGGAGCATACTACTCCTCTGTTGCGCCAGCTCCACTGGCTGCCAGTCAGCTTCCGAGGACAATTCAAAGTGCTGGTCTTAATCTATAAAGCCCTAAACGACTCCAGCCCAATTTACCTGTCCGAACGTATCCTCCCCTATGAACCATCAAGATTGCTAAGATCGTCTGGAGGGGCCCTGCTCTCAGTCCCACCGGCCTCACAAGCACGTCTGGTGGGGACGAAGGACAGGGCCTTCTCGGTGGTGGCCCCTCGACTCTGGAACTCCCTTCCACTGGAGACCAGAACTACCCCTTCTATCTTGACGTTCAGAAAACAGATGAAAACTTGGCTCTGGAAATTGGCATTCAACGAATGAGCTACAATCCTGTGATATGGGTGGATGATGACAAACAATGATTTTTTGATGACGACTGACCATTATAATTATATGACTGTATTTTGCTATTTTAATGTTTTTGTGTGATTTAGAATATGATGTTTTTAATGATTGTCTGTAATATTGATGTTGGAAACCAGCCTGAGTCCCTCTATGGAGGTGAGAAGACTGCTAAATAAATAAATAAATAAATAAATTTACTTTTCACAATAATCCAGGCCCCAAACCTTAAGCAGTGGATAGAAGTAAGTACAGCTTTTGTTGAGTCTGGACAGAATTAGAAACTTCATTTGACTTTTCTGTCCTTGAGAGCAAAAAATATCTTTTTTTTTTTTGCAGTTCTCTGGCTAGTGTATATATGACATCTAACCTATCTAAACCCAAGACTGGGGTTGCCCAGAGTGTCAAGCTAAGAAGATTTCAAGCTTATCATTCCATTTTTTAAATGTAATCTCTGCAACACCTAGTATGACATAATAAAAGAAAGAAAATGTTTTAAAATATTTATTTTATTTTATGTTCCTCAAGCCTTCAGGTTATTATCTACAAATGCAAATTTACTGTTTTGGAGTTTCTTTTTCAGTTTGCAGTCTGATGTTGTTTGCACTAAATACTAAACTGTTGATTTTACTTTACTTTAAGCATTCTCTATGGAAAATATTGCAAATGCTATGTCAGCTCCTTATCCAGCACAGTAGATTGCAATTTCACAAGTTTTGAGATGCCAGATTTGTCACTGGCATCTGGAAATGTAAGTATCAGGAGGATTCATTGTGGCATCCAGATGTTTGGGAAAGCATCACTCATGTTGATGTCATGAATGTCCTGCAGGGCATCCCATGGTGAGTCTATTCCAGGAAACAGAATGTGATGAAAATAGTCCAACTCATCGTAAACATCTGGAACATCTATGTCAGAGTGGTTGCCATCATTGAGAGCTCTGTGGAGTACAGTACCATAGATGGCAAATTTATTTTCTATAGCTTTTGTACAGGAATCCCCATGTGTCTCTGTGTGGTTCGAGTTGCCCACTGCCCAGGTGGAGCTTTAAACATGAGCTTTGCTGACAAGAGTGTGTAAAAACTCCTATTTGAAGATTTATTCTAAGCTACTGTACACCTCACTGTGAGTCTGACCCACATATTTAAACTACCTCTTCTTGTTGGTTGCACTTTTAAAATGGCATCAGCAGAAAAGGCACGTCTTTCACTGTGATAACTGCCTCTGCATATCTGCTTTCCTTGTACAGTGCAATGGACTCCACACATTTCATTATGATGGAGGGATTAATTATAATGTCCATTAGAAGGCACTGGAGGCCTTGCCTTCCTTGAAATAGTTATGAGAAACAGAAGGTGGTGCCATACTAGTCTTGATTTGAAGAATATTAAGTCCATAACTTGGTCTTCGAGAAGCTCTGTGCTTCACTGCAAGGATCCAAATCTGCCTGAGGCAGTCCTGCTACTTCCATCAGAGTATCACAACCTTCTTTTGTTTGATATTAAATAGATTTCACACTGTCTTTGTGATTTTCCCAGTAAGTGTCACTCAGACTCAGTGAATCACTTTTAGCATCTGCACCATGGAATAGAGGCAGATAATAGCATGTGCTATAGTGCACCACAAAGGCCAATAAATCCCTTTGAAGATGAGGTTGCAAGCAAAGAATGCAAACGGGGTCCAAATGACATTTATTGGTTCATGTACAGCCATGCCTGTACACCACCACTTATCATCATGACATTGGCCACGGCCTGAAGGCTAATGTTGTTTGCAATGTTGCTAACACATCGTTCTGTAGTTGATTCATAAACCGCTATGAATCCTTTAAAAATGTTCCTTTACGCAAACCTTGCCCCATCTTTGTCTGTGTCTACACCAGGTTACTATAGTGCAGGGTCCTCAAACTTTTTAAACAGAGGGTCAGGTCACAGTCCCTCAAACTGTTGGGGGACCAGATTATAATTTTTTAAAAAAACATGAATTAATTCCTATGCACACTGCACATATCTTATTTGTAGTGCAAAAAGAAAACACTTAAAAGCAATACAATAATTAAAATGAAGAACAATTTAAACAAATATAAACTTAGTAGTACTTCAATGGGAAGTGTGGGCCTGCTTTTGGCTGATGAGATGGGATAGTTGTTGTTGCCATAGGTTGACCCTGAGTGAGGGCTGGGTAAATGACCTTGGAGGGCCATATCTGGCCCCTGGGCCTTGGTTTGAGGACCCTTGACCTAGTGTATATCTGTCCTAGAGCAGCCCTAGATTCATCCAATACATGCTGATCTGGGGCTGGTATCCTAACATTTGCAAAACTGTAATGCTGACAGCCATAGACCATTACAAATATATAAAGCAGACTATTATACACCGCAATCAATGCAGCAAGGCTTCTTGTGGGAAAATATATATGGGTGTGGGGTGTGTATATGCAAATGCTATATCAATCCATAAATATATATGGATTTATACTAATTATTTTCCCACATAGATGACTTGCTCCGTTGTTTTCTGGTTTATATAATTGCAGTGGTCTATGGCTATAAGCAAGAAGAAGGAGAATGAGAAGAAGAGGACGGGGACATAGTGGTGGAGGAGTTATTCTCATGCACAGTTTGTACATTTAGTTAATCTTACATGTAGACCCAAACTTTGAATATGTACAAATCCTTGTAAAGCACAACAGTAAGGATCTCTATGTAATCATCATCATCATCATCATCATCATCATCAT
>NW_026847438.1:135904335-135915388 GCF_025583915.1 Anolis sagrei ordinatus | reverse complement strand
CCTGTTTAGCTTGAGCACGAGAGTTTCTAAAGGTTCTCACACATTTATCAGACACCTTAACGGGACAGCAAAATCGCCGATCTGGATAGGCCCAAAAAGTTGGGGATAATAAGTGCGGATAAGGAAAAGCCTATTCAAAACGCTGCAACATTACAGTATGATTTTACACACATTTAAGTCTCCAAAGCTCCTCGTTTTACAACAAATTGGCAGAAAAAGCAGTTCAATACATGGTAACGTTATGTAATAATTACTGTATTTACGAATTTAGCACCAAAACATCGCAATGTATTAAAACAGCTGTGGATCCGAGCAGGAGGCAGATTGCATTGGATAATAATATAGAAAGCTGGAAGAGTGAAGCTTGGCTAAGCAAGACTCCACTGTATGCATGTGTGTGTGTAGTAGCCCTATGCAATCAATGAAAAAATGTTTCAATACTCATTATAAAATTAAAGGTTGAAGTGTTTCAGAAATAGGGCGGGTTCTGTATCATAACTATAATGAGTTAACTACTTTTTGTTACTTTTTGTTATTTTCTATTGCTTGTAATGCCAAGCCTGATTTGAAGTAATGTGGTGATTCAAAAATGCTATTTTTGTGAAGTAGTTCAAAAAGGGTGCCAAGGAGAGAATCAGTAAAATATTTAAGAAGTTATGCAATGCAGATAAGAACACAGGCTATTTCTCATCCAATGTTCGGATGTCAAAAAGGGCACAATTATATTGAAACCAGCAGACACTTTAGGGGAATTATATATTGATGAGATTTGAAATAGAAAAACAGACTCTTACCTGTGAATGTGTGATGGATCGAGGATGGAAATGGTAACTGATAAAAAAAGAGGTCTATGGAGACAGGATGCCTTAGATGTCATTTACATAAAGAGGAAAAATCTGCTGCTATTCTTCAAAGTGCTTTTGGCACCTTGGAAGGGAAAAGTTGAGCAGCTTAACATTTTATTTGATCTTCAGAAGGGGTCTGAATGGTAGACGACGCTCCTGTAACAAACATAAGAAGATTCGTGCTAGATCTGTTGGAAGCCTCATCTGCTCCAGTATTTTTCTCCCAATACTGACCAACGCAAAGGGCACCAGAAAACCCACAAGACAAGCATGAAGTTAGCTGTCAGAACCTGGAAGCTCTTGGAATAAAAGCACACTCACAAAGGCAAATTCTTGGATACAGAATTGGATACAGAATTTGGGTGGACTGAACAGCTAGTTCCAAGTTAGTACAGACATCCTGACATTAGCAGGCCTCCTGCCTTGCCAGCAGCTGGTATGTATTAGGCCTGTTTGATCAAGAAAAAATTTGTTTCTAAAATCGATTTGTAATTGGGGTGTTTTTTTGTTTCGATATTTAAAATAATTACAAAACTTTCCAAAAAAAAGTTTCGGTATTTACGAAATTTCGTAAATATTAACAAAACATTTTGTAAAGATGGGGCCTTTTTTTTTTCAATATTTTTTAAATATTTTTTAAATTTAATTATTAAATAATTTTGTAGAATAGGGAGGAGAAATTAAGGGAAGGCAGGCACTCACTCTGGCGGGCCCTCTCGCTCGCCGCTCGCCCTCTCGCTCGCCGCTCGCCTCGCCCTCTCGCTCGCCGCTCGCCCTCTCGCTCGCCCTCTCGCTCGCCGCTCGCCCTCTCACTCGCCCTCTCGCTCGCCGCTCGCCCTCTCGCTCGCCTCGCCCTCTCACTCGCCCTCTCGCTCGCCGCTCGCCCTCTCGCTCGCCGCTCGCCCTCTCACTCGCCCTCCCGCTCGCCCTCTCGCTCGCCGCTCGCCCTCTCGCTCGCCGCTCGCCCTCTCACTCGCCCTCTCGCTCGCCGCTCGCCCTCTCACTCACCCTCTCGCTCGCCGCTCGCCCTCTCGCTCGCCGCTCGCCCTCTCACTCGCCCTCTCGCTCGCCGCTTGCCCTCGCCCTCTCGCTCGCCCTCTCGCTCGCTTGCTCAGCCGGCGCGGAGAGAGGAGAGCTCCCAGCAAGCCAGGCGGCCATCTTACGTATTTCCGAAATGGACGGAAATACAAAATTTTTTGGCGCCTGCCGTTTCGATATTTAAAAACCCTTCTGGGTTTGAAAATATGTTTTGTTATCATTTCGTATATGCAAAAATTAACGAATGTTTAACGAATTAACGAATTAACGAACGAAACCGCACAGGCCTAGTATGTATAGGTTCTCAGCCTCTGAAGATATAGATTCCAATTAGGTTCAGTGGCTAAATAATTGCAGCAAGGTTTTTTTTCTCCTTTGGGGTATTTCCAGATCCTTTT
Source organism: Anolis sagrei ordinatus (assembly GCF_025583915.1). Lineage (NCBI taxonomy): Eukaryota > Metazoa > Chordata > Lepidosauria > Squamata > Anolidae > Anolis > Anolis sagrei. The sequence goes on along the minus strand of NW_026847438.1, from coordinate 135,913,107 downwards.
AGAGACCATCTTAACCTAGCAACCATCACCATCACTGATGTCAACAAAATTCAATGTGTGAAAAGGGCACATGTAGCAAAATCATTCACAATCTGGCAATCAGTAATGAAAATATTTTTAAAAAATAGGAAAAAGGAGTATTACTGGATCTCAGTACAATAAGGCCTGAAGGAAAGAGTTAATAATACACTGCTTATTTAGAAATAAATAAGTTAATATGGTAATAATCAAGAAACAATGCCACTGAAATCTGGCAGTTCCTGGTATGGTTTATATGAAGCTATACCAAATAGCATGTTTCCCTCTCTGAAATTAGAGGGAAGAGTCCATCCTTTGAAGAAATGTAATTTTGGATCTCACCGCCTTCTAGTCCCTATAGAAAGTTTTGTGTCACTTCTCTCATCAAGTTTGGAGTTTGACTTGCAAGAATAGAAATTTTGATGAAAAATATAAGAGAGGATGAAAAAATACAAGGCACTAAAATTGGCAAGCAAGAATATAAACTCAGAGCATTCACAGATGATATTATTTGCATCATGGAAGAGCCAAGAAGAAATTTACAAAACTGGCTAACTAAAATAGAAGAATTTGGAAGACTGATGGGTTTTAAAATAAACAAAAATAAAACAAAGATTCTAACAAAAAACATGACTAAAGAACAACTAAAGGAATTGAAGGAAATTGTGGGGTTACAAATAGTAACAAAAATGAAATATTTAGGCTTAACTATAACTGCAAAAATGCTCACTTACTCAAGAATAATTATGAACTTAAATGGAAAGAAATAAAAAGGGATTTAATGAATTGGAAATGCTTAAATGTATCCCTTTTGGGTAGAATTGTGGCGAACAAAATGAATGTCTTACCCTTAAGACCAATCCTACCACTTATTCCTTATACTTATCCTTTCCCTTCTCTATCTTTTCTTTTAAGCATTGTAACCCCAAAAAACCTAATTTAAAAATCTTATTAAAAAAGAATTGGAAAGGAAGGACAAGGTCATAAGTGGACTTGAACCATTAACACCCCATCGTGTTTTGAATAATTTTGTGCCATACATAAAAATTTCTGGTTTTTTTCCCCTTTGGTTATATATTTCCCATTCCAATCAGTAGCCAAGGTTTGTCAGCAGGAAGGAAATAGTTCCGGGAAAAATCTAGAGAAAGAAAGAAGAATCTTCTCAATGTTGCTCTTCAGGGAGAAGGTTCATGGTACTGTATTGGATAATTTGAATTCGCTGAATAGTTTACAAAATGTCATTAGCCTTATTGAAATTCTTCCTCTAATCTGGTTGACTGATACTTTGCACAAGCTTGAAATCCTATATTTACTTAAAATTGAACTTGAGACTGACCATTCAATTTATGTGCTTCACAAAGGATTCACAGTTAAGATATCATGGCCCAATGTTCAAAATACTTTATGGAAGTCACTACAACATTGTTGTCAAATAAAATGTTGAGCCATTTCTTAAACCAAAGAAATTTACCTATTTACCATATTCTCCACATGGTTTCAACGGTTTTAACAGTTTTAGGTTATTTATATGTTTTTTTGTGGATGCTTAATGTGTTGTATTTTATATACTGGAGCCCTCAGTGACACAATGGGTTAAACCATTGTGCTGGCAGACTGAAGATCCAACAGGTCAGAAGTTCGAATCTGGGGAGAGCATGAATGAGCTCTCTGTGTCAGCTCCAGATCTCTATGTGTGGACATGAGAGAAGCCTCCCACAAGAATTGTAAAACATCAAACATCTGGGTGTCCCCTGGGCAACATCCTTGCAGACAGCCAATTTTCTCACACCAGAAGTTTCTCAAGCTGCTCCTGACACAAAAAGATATATATACTTTATATTTGGAATGTTACACAGAAGTGGCCAATCTATAAGCCACTCAGTCCGCTTTGGGGTGAGAAGAAGGGGTATAAATATAGGAAATAAATTCTTACTGATGACAAGAAACCAATACCAAGAATACCCGAATAGGAAACTTCCATTACCAAGTCCCACAAGCACTTTATTAAAGCCAAGATCGCCGCACACTGCACACTGCACTTGTCCATAAGCCTCATTTCCACCTGTCACATCAGCACTTTTAACCCTTGTACCCTTACTCTGGCCTGGCCCAGTTTTATTGTGTCTTAGCGGATTGTTCATTGCTTGTTGTTTTAGATTGCTTTAATTGTTTTTAATTTGCCTATTGTTGTATTGTTGTTGAGGCCTTGGTCTTTGTAAGCCGCATTGAGTCCTGTGGGAGATGCTAGCGGGGTACAGATAAAGTTTAATAATAATTAATAATAATAAAAACCTTATATATGCAATTCAACATGAAAGAATTTGTATTGTATATTTTTATATACATGTGTTCTGGAAGTTTGTATGCTTTTGCTCACTTTGTTGTCCACCAACCAAACCTACTTTTCCCAAATGGGGGATATTGTTCAAGAATAATATATAACAGAATATGCATTTTCCTACTTAGACACAGTTTAATATGCAGGAATATGCTTCATAATGCTCTACCTTCTCTTGCATTGGCTGCTCTTTTGTCATCATCCATAATAATCACCGCTTCTCTCCTCTCTAGGTGCCTCTGGAACTTCTTTATATACTTTACTTTATAGTCTCACTCCTTTTTATCACCCTTATCCTGAAACTGTGGGGTGCACATTTGTGAGGCAGCTAAACACTAAACAGGTACTACTTTCTCCCTTTGGGAATTGAAGTGTCACTATGAAGAATTCTTTCTGATCTCATTTGGCTATTACCAGCATGCTAGAAGCAGGCTAGAAGTAGAACCATTTGTATTCAACTCACTTGAATATGATGATGTGTCTGTTCCGTTTCTGGCAAGTGTTTATATATTTTAGCCACATAGGAAAAAAAACTACCTGTTCAGAGAAGAAAGCACACATGTGTCTCTAGACTTGCACATGGATGTGCCATTTTATATGATACCCCAGACAGAAAGGGAAGGGTTGCAAGGAATGGCAATGATAAACAATTGTACAGTAGGACATCAGGCTCACACCATCTCTTTTATGCTTCTAGTGGGCAGCCAAAACAGTGCTGTTCTGCTTAGCATACAGTATTTGAAATTTGTGTTTCAAGAGTTTTAAAACTGGATTCTGGGTTTTTTAAGACTAATTTAATGGTTTTTTAAAAGTATGTTAATGTATTTTAAAGGGATATCTTTGCATTGTTGTAGTTGGTTCATCACCGTACAAGCCCTTGTGTCCTGAGAGGCAATACAGAATTATGATATTTATTTATTATTTATTTAGAGTTTTTATAACCCGGTCTTCTCAACCTCCGAGGAGGGACTCAGGCTGGCTAACAACATAAGATTCAATACAATAAGAAAAGCATTATAAATCATCAATATAAAATACATTAAAATACAATTCATACAATTCATACAAGTTACAGCAAAAATCAGTTTGTCAGAATGAATCACAAATTCATCGCCATCTGCCAGAAAGGTCAGCAGTTATTGACTCCGTCATCACTCTGCAAATGCAGTATCCCAAAGCCATGTCTTTACCAGCTTTCTAAATGTCAGGAGGGAAGAGGCAGATCTAATCTCCATCGGGAGGGAGTTCCAAAGCCGAGGGGCCACCACTGAGATTCTGCCCCACCACTGGGGCAGAATCCGTTTGGACAGGTAAATCGGACCAGAGCCGTTTAGGGATTTATAGGTCAACACCAGCACTTTGAATTGTGCTCGGAAGCTGATTGGCAGCCAGTGGAGCTGGCACAACAGAGGAGTAGTATGCTCCCTGTACCCCCCTCCTATTAGTAATCTGGCTGCCGCTCGTACTAGTTGTAGCTTCCGGGCAGTCTTCAGAGGCAACCCCACGTAGACAGCGTTGCAGTAGTCTATACGGGATGTAACCAGAGCATGTACCACTGTGGCCAAGTCAGTTAAGTAGTTAGAAGATAGATAGATAGATAGATAGATAGATAGATAGATAGATAGATAGACAGACAGATAGATAGATAGAGATGTGACACTTCATCACCCCATCACTTTTGTTTAGAGATTTCCCACGGAAATTTTATAGCTATCTATGCAAGTTTTGAAAGATGCTGATTCTTTCTGGGAAAATCTATCTGGTAGCCATCAGATTCAACCCTTTCAGAAGAGAAATTTAGCCTCTGCAAAATGCATGGCAGATTTGGCTGTCATCCCTAGTTAATGTTTTTATAAAACCAGGACCCCCCAAAAGTTGAGGTTCAGAAATGACCTCCAGTTAACTTGCTTAGAAAAAAGCCCCAAGTTGAGCAGCACTGATAGCTCCCCTTTTCACTTTCCCCACCACATAGAGAGTTTAAATAAAGGTTCAGCCAAGTCCAGACCCTGGAAGCATTCCAATCCCATAAAGACAATGAATTCTCCCCCCCAAAAAAAAAATCCCAAGTCTATCATCCCAGGATTGCTATCAATTTCTAGCTATTGTTTAGTCAATGAGTCTTCCCCACCCCAGCCCCGATCAGCAAACACTATTTCCCCTGAAACAATCACTTCCTATGTTAATGGGCTCCAACAAGGAGAAAGAAACAACATGGATACAGAAAGCAGATTTAAGAAATCCTCCACTGTTAAGTTGTGGATTTGTTAAGTTACCCGTCATACTGTACACCAATCCCAAACTGTAAACCTTACAACAATGAATGTATTTTGAACCAATAAGACTTTTCATTGCAATTTGTATGAATCACAGCAATCTCTGTTTCATTTCAAATGTCTATAAAAAGTCAATGTTTGTAAAGGTGAGGCAAATTAGACCTGGGAAATTTCCCTGACATTGTTCTTTGGCCAATAAAACAATAAACAATCTCTGCCTATGTCCTCCACCTTGTTTGTCTCCATTAAAATCAATTGGAGTTTGGCATACCAGGGGAACCCTGGGAATTTTTAGGACAACATAGCGTTTTCCTCTAACTTTCTCATTTGCATCTATAAAGTTCTAACCATGGCACCATAACTTTCCATAACCAATCAAAGCAAGAACACAAGTGGGCGCAGCCCCTTAAACCTTTTCAGGTTAACAATGTGTTCCCTTACTATGAAAAAAAATCTTTTTTCTCTCTCTCTTTCTGGAAAGCAACAAAATACCTCGCAACACTTTGTCCTTCATAACAACTGCTATTAAGAGCTGAAATATTATGGCATAATATTTGCAGTAAACAACACCATTAAGCACTCACTCTGTGCTTGCTATTGTTCTTTGAACTAGGCAGTTCAAAAAGACTAACCATAAGCTGTGACTTGTTGAATTGCTCATGCACACAACTGGATATGCAGAATTAAATGTTAGAATTCTCTTTCTAGTAAGTACAGGATGGGTCTGAAGCAGAAACAATGGGATAGCAGAAAAAGAAACTGCTATTAGCAGTCGAATTCCTATCATGTAAAAGAGTAACCAACCAAAATTGTGTATCTGTTATCATCTAAAAATATATTTTGCATTTTTCAGTAGCTGTGAGGTCTATGGAAGAACACAGAGTCTTCGTGAGGTCAAATTTAGAGTAAGGACTGTTGTTATGAAGGGTCCTCCCTTGCGAGCATTATGCTAAACCACATTTTCCCCCATCAAAAGCACACTCACAAAGGTTGAAAGCAACAACAGAGGTTTATTCACAACTCGGCCAGAAGAGATATGTGTAAGGCTAGCACCAAAATTACACACATAACATGAATACAGAGATGCAAGACTTTATACATTTGACAGCCATTCAGACTTTCTGTTCTGCCCACTCCCTTCCCTGGTTGGCCAGAAGGAGGGCAGACTTGGTTCTGTGCTCCCATTGGCTGCTGTCTTGATGATGTTGCTGCCTCCAGGTGGGTATTCCCTGGCAGATTATTTTGATTATCTTAATGTTGGGTGATCAGGAAGTTTCCTGGGAAAGGTGAGGGTGGGGTGTCCTGAGACAAAAGGTGATAATCCTTTTCAATCAAGTCTTCAGTGCCAGACAAAGGGATCCAGTAGGCATGTACACTTGGGGATAAAATATATAGAAATAAATACATTGGAAGATGGAAAGGATTTTTTTTTCAAAATGGAGGATTGGAGTTGTTGTGTAAGTGATCCACTGCTGCAGACTGTAGTAAAATCCATTTTGTTGTAGACACTGGTAGTTTGTACATTTCCTCCCCCTTTGTTTCCTTCCCTCCCCTTCCGAGCCCCCCCCCCCCCCTCCCCCCCCGTTTTTCCCCTTCAGTAAGTTCCGATCCCATCTGCTAATGCATCTAGACTGTTATATCTGCAGGTAAAATCAGTAAGGTTCCATTTTGTTGTGAGGGACACATAGTTTTTTAGGGTTCGCACGCACTAACACTCGAAACGAGCGCGTTTTGGGTCTAGTGGCACTGAGAATAGATCGCTTTGTACTCTTCAGCTAGGCGTCGCAATGACGTGAGATACCGGCATGCCTTGGGAACAACTGTGCTCAGTTTCTGCTCTGTAGCTAACCTGTACGGTTCTGTTCTGTGCTTTAAAAATGTTTAAGACTATCAACTCACCCGCCACATGTGAGGTTCGCTCAGTGATACGGTTTTTGTCAGCAAGGAACCTGCCTGCTGCAGAAATTCATCGACAGATTTGTGAAGTGTATGGTGATACTGTTATGAGTGAAAGCAAAGTGCGTAAGTGGGTATGACAATTCAAAGATGGCCGTGACAACGTCCATGATGAGGACCGCTCCGGTCACCCTTCTTTGATTACAGACGATTTGGTGGCTTCAGTTGAAGCGAGGATTCGTGAAGAGGGTATTTTAAAATTGGTTCAGAGGTATGATAAGTGTTTGAACAAACTTGGCAACTATGTCGAAAAATAGAGTGAAGTGTGTACTTTCTGAAAATAAATTTAATTTTTTGAAATAAACTCTCGTCATGTACTTATGTTCAAACGGACCTTACTTAAAAATACCCCTCAGCAAAGTAAGTAAGTGGGTACGACAATTCAAAGATGGCCATGACAACGTCCATGATGAGGACCGCTCTGGTCGCCCTTCTTTGATTACAGTGAACTCTTGGTTATCAGAGCAGGTGGCAAGTTTTTATGAAGAGGGTATTTTAAAATTGGTTCAGAGGTATGATAAGTGTTTGAACAAACTTGGCAACTATGTCAAAAAATAGAGTGAAGTATGTACTTTTTTGAAGTAAACTTTCGTTGTGTACTTATGTTCAAATGGATCTTACTTAAAAAAATACCCCTCGTGTGTGTGTGTGTGTGTGTGTGTGTGTGTATGTGTGTGTGTATATATATATATTAGAAAGTGAGTATTGAGGGCCACTGGCTGGCCCATCCTAGGGTCACCAAGGCCTCATGGAGTAGGAAAACAGAAATCATTTCATACTTTTTGGCTTGCATGTCCTTTTGGGTGGGGGTGCCATGTTTGACAACATTTGGGGAAACAGTGTTGACTTAAATATTTATATTGGGGCAAATTATTTTAGGATTTCCATCCAAGATGCTAAACCTATTTTAGTGATAAGATTCAGCATGTTAGATAGCCATCCCAAGCACAGATTCCCCCGTGACAGGGATATCACTTATCACTGTTGGTGTGAGAGAATGGAATTTCTTCAGGGTGCATGTTCCTTTGTTTTATGACCTTATGGTCATTCATTCACTCCTCTCCCTTCATTGTGATCTTTTCAGACTGTGTCTCTCTTTAGTTGTGTATGAATGAGAAAATGTAGTTTTAGAGTTTTTTCTCTTTGTTTGAACTTAGAAGGAGTTAGAGAGAAAGCTTAGACCCAATCATTTTCTATCAAGAAATGTAGTTCTTATGTTTTAATAAACTTTTTTGAAACTTTTAAAGATTGAACTCTGCCTCTCGTTTCCTTAAGCTAAAGAATTCTTAACAGCCACACTATTGTTTTCCACTTGCCGTGAGCTAAAATGCTCTACTAAGAGCTCTTTTTGTTTCTTAAATGCTTTTGTTCTTTTGGGGGAATTTCCCTAACACTATGTTCCAGAGATGATGATACCAGAGGCAGGTTAGAAATTTGTTTGATTTACATTTCGTAATGGAAATACCATTTTGTACCTCCTGCTACTGGCAATGGGATGAAATATACCCTGCTTCAGAAATCAATACATCACTATGATTTGTGATGCATCAACTTTATGATTGCCTTCAAAGGGTTGGTTGTAATTGTAAGACTATGTTGTAACTATGTTGCCCTGGCAATGAAAGCCTCATGGGTTACATAAAATGACATGGCAGGCAGGATTTGGCCCACAGGCCTTGCCTTTTACATATGAGTTCTAGGGAAAGGTGTGTAGTAAAACATTAAAGCAATGTACATTGATATATATAGAAATTGTGCACAGAGATATTTTCAGTGAATTGATAAATAGCATTAAAAGAGCTTTGTTCACAGAAACATGCACATATTAGTACTGAATAAAGAAAAAAACCCTCTTGGTTCCTAATTTTAATCAGGACAAGAATGCTGGTGGTGTGCTGAGAAACGGAATAAGAATGCAACAGAAATATTTTCACATTCTTGACTGATATGGTTCATGGTGGACCAGAATCTGGTTCTGTATAAGGTCTTCCCTCAAGCAAGGATTTGTCACACCACAGAGAACTGGGAAATCTGCCCATCCATTCCCTTTACCCTGCAGCTATCAGTACAGCTTCCATCTAAGCTATTTTTATAAACATACAAAGCATTAAAGAACAAGCAGTCCTGGCAGAGAAGACAGAGGAAGTGTTTGTCTTTTTAAAAAACTTCTTGCTGTCATTCTTGCCT
>NW_026847438.1:135770842-135889690 GCF_025583915.1 Anolis sagrei ordinatus | reverse complement strand
ACAACATTGGCCTTTTCAATATTAAACCAGAAACATTTTGAAATCAAATTATATCTTTATTTTCAGCTTTGATTGTAAAAAGGTCTGTGGAACCTCACTAGTATACAGATTCTGGAAAAATGCTTGCTGAAGGAGAGTTAACATATTTCTTTCAAAATACACACTTCTAAACATGTTTTTCTCCAAACATGTATCTGAACTCTTACTTAATCCCACTTTTGATTGTCAACTATGTTGAAATATTCAAGAAGAGTGTATTAATCTAGAGGGTATAGATGCGGTCAGTTCATACTGATATTCACAAAGGTGTAATTCCTCAAGCATCTTCCAATTGAAAGTAAAGAAAGCAAAAAATTACAGTTCTCAAGACAGTTCATTTCACCAACCTGTGTGCCAGAATGAATAAAAAACAACATCCTTGACTTCTGAGTACATTTTCATATTAAAACAGGTACCCTGAAACTTGCACAAATGCTGAGCTTTTGCATTGCTGCACAGATAGTTTCCAAAGAGTTCACTATAGGAACTAGTACTAGTAGATAAAGTTATAAACATGAAAGTTTTTGAAATTCAGTAGGCAATAACTTCTTATCTTCCACTTGCACCTGAATTTCATGGTGAGTTGTACAATCTGCTGAGGTCAGATATTCAGTCTGGCCCTGAAAGGCAGAGATGGAGCTGTTTGTTTGAAGAAATCTTGATATAACGTGCAGTTTTTTGGGACTCCTCTCCCCCATATTTCCTTGCTAAAATGGCAAGAGAAAGCTTTGCAATAGTTTAAGAAGATTTCCCTCTCCAGGGGTCTAATCCTCACTAAATTGACTTAAGAGTTAAGAGATTTGCCATTTACTTGACTATTCCTAATACAAAGCTGGATCATTTAACGTAAGTAGGTTTAATTGCATCTTTGCCAGCAGTTCTGTAACAACTATAATAAAATAAGGTTGAATAGTCTACTCTCAAGTTTCCTTTTAAAGTAAACAAAGGAGCCTTTGATTGTAAATCCAACCACAGAGCAAACAGGAAAAAAAAATAAAGGAAGCAAGTGAAGCATTTACAATATAGAATGGGCATCTTGGAAGCATGAGATCTATAATGATAATTAATTGCAAGCTTTAATGGAATCGGCTGTAAAGCCTTTTTCAGTGACCGAATGGGTTACTACTCTAACAGTGCATGTGGATATGATAGCCCTAATGGCTTAAGAAAGGAGCGGGTAGAAAATGAAACATAGTCCAAGGAAATCTGAACCCATATGTCTGAGAAAGCATCTGGAAAGATATGGAAATAAGAATTAGGAGAGATCTAAATACCCTAAAGACACCAGTTCCTGTGGAGCCTCCGGTGGCGCAGTGGGTTTAACCCCTGTGCCGGCAGGACTGAAGACCGAAAGGTTCGAATCCGGGGAGAGGCAGATGAGCTCCCTCTATCAGCTCCAGCTCCTCATGCGGGGACATGAGAGAAGCCTCCCACAAGGATGATAAAAACATCAAATCATCCAGGCATCCCTGGGCAACGTCCTTGCAGACAGCCAATTCTTTCATACCAGGAGCGACTTGCAGTCACTCCTGACACGACAAAAAAAAAAAAACAGTTCCTGTCTAATCTTGAAAGCTAAGCATGGTCAACCTATGAAATTCATGGGATCACTATACTTTAACAAGTGATGAAAAAGACACAAAAGGCCTTGGTCAGAATCTCAGGTCATGGATTCTCTTCTCAGGTTCTAGGGTAGAGAGGAAGAATCTCATATGGATTAAAATGTGCATTTGTTATATGTTTTTCCTCATGTTTAAGGTTTGGTGTTGGTTATTTGAATTGCATACCTTGTCCAGATGTTGTTGATGTTTACTGATATTTCCAAGGGTTTTCTGTCATAATATCACCCTTGTTACACCACATAAGCTGCAAAATCTTTGACTCCATACTTAAGATAAATGTGTGAAAATCAATTAGATATAGCTTAACTTGGGTACAGATTTCATTGTACAGTACTTGATGTCCAGGTGTGGTTTGACCAGGCAGATTAGAGGGTAGCATGGCTTCCCTGAATCTAGACACTATACTCCTCTTTATGCAGGCCAAAATCCCATTGGCATTTTTTGCTGCCGCATGTCATTGTTGATTCATGTTTAACTTGTGTTCCACGAGGACTCCAAGATCTTTTTCATACATACTATAGTCGAACCAGGCATCCCCATTCTGTATCTTTGCATTTCATTTCTTTCTGCCTAAGTGGGGTATTTTGCATTTGACACTGTTGAACTTCATTTTGTTAGTTTTGGCCCATCTCTCTAATCTATTCTATTAGGATGGTTTTGTATTCTGCTCCTGTCCCAAGCCCCTTCCTCCTATTGCTACCCACCTTTCTCTCCTCCTCTATAAAGCGATCAATTGTTTATAATAGCTTTGATACAGTAATACAGATTAATGAAAACATCTCAGGAAAGGAGTGCTGGTTTTGACCTACAAAACCCTATACGGTTCCGGCCCAGTGTATCTGTCTGAATGGATCTCCCTCTACGTCCCACCTCGGAGTTTAAGATCTTTTGGGGAGACTCTGCTCTCAACCCCGCCTCTATCACAAGTGAGGCTGGCGGGGACGAGGAGCAGGGCCTTCTCGGTGGTGGCCCCTCACCTGTGGAATTCACTCCCCAGGGAGATTAGATCGGCGACTTCCCTCTTGTCATTTAGAAAAAAAATGAAAACTTGGATGTGGGACCAGGCATTTGGACGTTCTGGCAGCTAGAGGAAGGACCTTGATGATGGACAGGAATTGACTGAACGGAATGGATTTATGGAACTCTGAACACTGAGCATGAGATTAGTTTACTGATTGTGTTATGTACTGATTTTAACCTGTTAATTGTTTAATTGCTGTTTTGTATGCATGTATATTTGATATAGGCATCGAATTGTGCCTTCTTTGTAATCCACCCTGAGTCCTCCCTCGGGGGTGAGAAGGGCGGGGTAGAAGTAATCGAAATAAATAAATAAAAATAAATAAATGTAAATCCAGCCTCTAAGCAACAAATAAGGATAGCAATGATATTTTAAAAATTGTTAAAAGCGTATTCTTTGAGTGCTGGGAACCTTGATGGGGAGAATCTCAGACTGATAAGAATCTTTGCAGTTCAGGATCAATTCTGCACAAAATTTGTACGTTTTTCTTATAAACAGCATTTTCTTGACAGAAAGCAAAATTTTCTGTGCAGGAGATAATATCTGCTACAGAAATGCTTTTCATGAAAAAAATGCAGTTCCCTATGTATAATGTGTTGTTTTTTCCACACACATGCACAAACACACACAATACATGAACATTTTATGCAGGAAGAGCCCCTGACACTAGCATTTTTTGTGAAGGGTTGGGATTTTGTTTTGTTTTCATTTTTGGTTTTGGAAAAGAAAAATACAAATGGCAAGGAGGGGACATAAGGGACATCAATTACTACCATGCACAGAGCGCTATTGTACAATATTTTAGTAGGTATACTTTTGTATATCTTTTGAACATCCAGGGAAATAAAGCCCCATCTATATTGTCCTTTTAATGCAGGTCAAAGTTATGTTCAACTGTGGTGGCCAGACAACAACTTCTACAAAAACACATGAAAGAAAGCACTTAATGTGAATCAACGCTCTGTGTTTTGTGCAATCACAATCTGGGCCTCAAACTAGTTCCAGAACATCCAATGTAACCATCTTCACAGTAATACCAGTTTGAAACTGTATTAAATGGCCCTTAAATGACCAATTTTAAAGAGCTAAATTCACAGATCCTTTATTTCACAGCATCCCTCCCTGATTTTGCTGACAGCTAGGTATATATATTTTCCCCAGCCAATTTTAGGATTTGCACCCATCTTCAAAAGTTTTAATAATATTTCTTACAAGGAGATTTATTCCTTCAGTCAATGTCTGCAAAATTTCTTAATAAAAATATATACAGCACTATATAAATGGTAATTACTATTTTTCCTCCCTTGGAAACAAGATATTACATAGTTTCTCTGGAGACAGTTTCAATGATTGTGTGAGAGGAAATATTGTAATTGCTGATGATGTTATATAACAGAGTAATATATTACACTTTAATGTTTTCAACTGTGAAATAAGAGGTGTAGTGTGTAATATTTTCTAGGTACCATAACAAATTACTGGAATACTATTAGGCATGCTCATATATGCATGTGTACAAAGTGCCTTTGCAAATGAATACATGTTTCTATTCATAGAATCATAGAGCTGGAAGATTGAATATATTGAATATGTACAGTAGCTGGCAAAATTATTCTCTCTCTTTGACTTTTCTACATTTCATTGTGTTACAACAAAAAAAAAACCTGAAATGAACTTAGTTGGCATTGTTATTACTCCATGTAAAAAAGATACTTGACCCTGTGAAGGTGTTTTTACTGTGGCAGAAAAGTTCAGTTTTTTAAAAAACCTGAATCAATTCTTGGTAGAAACATTACTAGCTACACTTATATCTCTGAGTTTCCATGGATAGGTCTGCACATTTGGATTCTTGTGTTGTAGATTGGTCAGATTCTGAGTGTTCAGAAGATGAAGTTGGGGATGCTGAGAGAGATTCAGAAGGCCCAGAGAGAAATTTTTGGAATCTCCTGGCAGTTCGCAGGAGAATGGTGAAGGCCATTCTCATGGGAACCTGCTAGAAGTGCAGACCAAAAGAAAAGAGCGAGACAAATTATTGTTGAGGCAAAAAAGATTGGAGTGGAGACAACACAGCCTGCAATTAAGGATTCACTTCTCCAAGTGGCTGAAAGATAAGGCTTTGGAAAGCAGGTTCAAATGAAATGATCTCATGGGAGGGATTTTGGCTTTTTAAAAGTGGTTCATGTTGATACAATTATTGTGAGGGAAACACTGCATTCAGGTACAGAGCTCTCAGTGTGAAGTGCTGTGAAATTCATGTAACCAATTGTCTAGCTGTTCATAGTTTTGCCTGCCTTGTATTTATGTACCTTGTCTTTGCGTATTGCACTGAAGTTATTTTAGAGACTTTCTCGAAAGGGATTTTTGGACTTTTGGCTTCTATGGACATAGCCTTTTGAACTTTGATTCCTTTTTTATATTTTCTTGCTTTTCATATATTCGGCCTCTATTATATTCTGCTTTTTAAAAACTCTTACATTGGATTATCTGGATAGTGTGTGGTTTGTGGTGAAAAGAGACTTCAGGGCCCAAGTGCAACATCTTCTATGCTCGCCCATTCTTGTTGGCAAAATTGATCCATTGGATAGGAAACATTGGTGAAGTGCCACTTTAAAGTTTTGAATGTTAGTTTTTGGCTCATTCCAAGCTATTCAGGATATTTTTAAAGCATCTCAGAGTTACTTTAGCTGTGTCCTGAATAAAGGTGGACCATCACTATACTCAAAGGTCCTTACAGGTTTTTCTACACAATTGTTCTGTATTTGAGTGCATCCAACTTACCTTAAATCTTAACTGGTTTCCAAATTGATGAAAGTATCTCCACAACAAGACGTTGCTGCCACTGTTCTGGAACGGCTATTCCAGGGGCTCCAATTTTGTGTTCTGCACTGAGTGTTTGTTCATAGTATTAAGTTGCAGGGACTTTGCAGATAGGTGGCTTCCTTTGGCTGCATTCATAGGGCAAGCCACCTGTCAATTATAGTTAGGATCCCTGGTCCTGCCTCTCTCTGGGTTTTTTGGAGGGAAGGGGCCATTTTTCAGTTAGTCTCAGCAAAGGAAGTCAATGCAGAGGATGTATGCAGACGTCCTCCTGTACAAAGGCTTCGTCCCTTAAGACTTCCCAGGGGAGAACAGTCTTAAGAGCCTCTAAAGATTCTCCAAGGGTTCTGGGGAAACAGCCTTACAGCCCTGATGAATTCCGGAGGGAATAACAGCTCTAATCATCAAGATCTCCAGCTAAGTGACTACAGGCCTGCTGGTACGTCTGCTCGGTTCTGAGACGCAGTTCAGCAGGTAGTGGATTCAAATCAGTCAGGTTTCGGTTCACAGCAACCTGAGAGGAGCTAGAAAGGGGAATTTTCCTTTGAACAAAGTTATTGAAGATAGTGCCTGTTCCCTGTGGACAAGTTTAAGAGAATTGTTTTTTTTTTTACCAAGAAAGCTTTACAATTCCTATTTGTTCATCAATAAAAGACTGTTATATTTAAGCTCAAGCCTCCTAAAGACTGTTTAATGAGGGAAATTTCTCTAAAGGCTTCTTTTCGGGGGCCCTGGCTTCCCGCTGGATTCAAGCCACACATCCTCTCTTAAAGGTCCAGTGGTGACAGAACAGCCACAATACTTCATATTGGTATTTTCAGAGCAATGGATGTTCCTAGGTGTATATTAATACATAGCCTTTTGCAGAAAAGTTAAAAAGAATAATTTTGGTCTTATCAGAGGAAACAACTTTTGTATTGTCGAAGGCTTTCATGGCTGGAATCACTAGGTTCTTGTGGGTTTTTTCGGGCTGGACCTTCTCAACCTCTGAGGATGCTTGCCATAGATGCAGGCGAAACGTCAGGAGAAATGCCTCTAGAACATGGCTCTATAGCCCGAAAAAACCCACAAGAACCTAGAAACAACTTTTTCTCACAGGTTTGATGTCTCTCCCACATGCATGTTTACAAACTCCAATCTGGCTTTGATATGAATCTGTTTCAGCAATGGTTTTCTTCTGCTTGCTTTTTCATAAAGATGCTTTTGGAGCATTTTGGTGAGAGTTGTTCAATGAATATTTTCTCCAATCTCATCAGACTATCAAGTCAGTTCCTTCAGAATTATCATTGGTCTCTTGATTGCTTCTTTGAATAATGCCTTCCTTGACTCATCACTATATTTTAGTGGATAACTTTCTCTAGACAGATTTGTGGTGCAGAAATATTATTTCAATCTTAAAATAATGTGTTTTTTTAATATCTCAAATTACTTTTTGATAAGGCAACCATGTGTGATACTATCATATAATTTTGTACCTAGATTATTGAGATAGTCTTTCATCTGCATGATATGCTCTCCAACAAATTCAGAAGTTTACATCTCTCAGAACATGTGACACTGGAATTGCATACAGATGGGCTCAATCAAGTATTTCCATAATTTCTGGTATTGGGTTACACCAGGCCTTCATTAGGTAAGACACAACAAATAATGTGGGTATTTAGGAAACCAAGAAAAATCACATGTTCCCCCATAAAAATATTTTTCATCTTTCGTATTGCCAATTAAATCTATTTCAGTTCTAAGTTCTGATACAATAAAATGTGGAAAAGTGAAAGGGGATAGTGGCTCTGTATATTTTGTGGCTTCCTCCCATAGCACCCAGTGGGCCACTGAGGACACAGAATGCTAGAATAGAATCTCTTTCTATCTGATCTAGTAGGAGTCTTTCTACATTCTAATGTTAAAATCAAATGTTCCTTATATACCATGGCCACAATTCAGATATAAGCACCTCTGGTATAAGAACCCATGAACCTAATCCCAGCACAATAAAGATTTACATCCACAAACTGTTTCTAGATGTGTGGTTCTGTTAAAAAATCCGACAATTAGATTTAGGCTGAGACCAACACTGCTTTCAACAGACATGTACACACCTACACACTCACAGAAAATCCTCCACTACCAGACTATTATTCTAGCTATTTTGAAAGAGCTCTATGTGCACAACTCTGGATGTTTGGCACAAACAGTGGGGTAGCTCTATAAATCCAAGTGGATGAATGAATATAAAGTGAAGGAAGTTCTTCCTGAATTAAGCAGAGGATTTTTTTTTATATATTTAAGTCAGCAGGAACAAGAGATGCTTATTTGATTTTTTTTCCTATGCAAGATCTCTGCAAATTAAAGCTTTAATGAATGTACTTACCGAAGCATAAGCAAAAGTTATTATGGCTCCAATATAATTTTTCATGATATTAAAAGTTTAGAATGGTACATCTCTCCCCCTCCCTCCAACCCACACACACAGTTTCCCACTTCAGTTGTGCAGTCAAGGAAAGATATTGGCCATTATTATTATTACTGGGTTTTGTATATATTTAGAGAGCAATCTACATACATAATGTCACAGGAGAGTAATGCAAGCAATAAATTATAATGGTTCAGAGAAGATTGCTGTGGAATGTGTCAAGCATCTTAAAGTTGTGTTGAAGCAGAAGCCCCCCCCCCCCTTTTAATGAGGTATTAGACACAAAGAGAAAATAGCAGAACAGATTGCTGGATACAAACAAAAATGTTAAATGTATATGAAGAGATGTTCTTCCTAGAAAAATACCTCTTCCCATTTTCCAAAATGGAGAAAAAGAATGCACATACACATTTACTGTATATACTTGTTGTAGCGAATTTGTTGATCTATGTTAATTTTTGAGGTACAGCTCTATGTTGCAATGTGGCAGAATTGGCAGAAATAGGGTAGTAACAGTAGAGGCAAGATTAATTTGCATACATGCAGCTGATTGGTCGTATGCCAATGAGTATAGGCCAGGATTTGAAAGGGCCGCTGAGCCAGAATGGCAGTTGGGGAGAAGAGAGCTGAACATTCCAAAGGGGCGGAGTTAAGTTTAAAAATAGGCAGTTAGAGAGTCAAAAAGTTTGAGTTAGGGATTCATGTTTGTGAAGGACAGTTAGGAACTTCTGTGAGAGAAAAGCAGTTAGGAAAATGGAGCTTAAGTTTTAAGGAAAATAAAGAAGTGCCAGTGTGGTTTAAGGCAGAAAATAATCCTGTCAAGAGTGTATGAAAAAGTAACATATTTGTTGATGTGAAACAGTTGAAGTTTGATAAGAAAAGTTAACTAAGTGAAAGATATTGAATGTAAGACTCAAGGCTGTAACAGAACACAGAAATGTAACCATAAGCATTGGAGCCAGAAGCTATAAATAAACTTTGTTACTTTGTTTACTACAAGAGTGTCTCAAGCCTATAATATAAAAGTTTCAAGGAAAAATCTCACAAGAAAGCCCCAGCCAATTTAAAAAAGAGAAAATACATCAATACAAGGCAGTAAAAAGATTTAAAAGAAAATATTTTCCCTCCACGTCATCACACATAAAAAGACACCTGTAAAAGGACATGAAGTAGCGAAAGGTCACCCCACTTGTGTATAAATCTAGACATTTTAGCCAAAATAAATATGTCAAAAACCCTTGTGTCAATGTAGGTATTGTACCCTTTTAACTCTTAGCAAAAAAAAAAGAAACCATTCTCTTCTCTGAGTAGAATGGCAAAAGCAAGGGCATAGTCCATCCCAGGAGAACCTCAAAAAAGTATTGGCCCTCTCTACTCTCTTTGCCAGTTCTGATACTTTTGGATGATTTGGTGAAAAAATTGTGGCATTTCTTTCATGCTTCCCCTCAAAGGAATGCCAAGAGAATTTATGTGGTCAGTGCTTCTTTTAGGTTCTCATACAAAGGACTAACATCTTGTCTTTTACAACTCTACTGAGAGAATGGGTGTTGTGTGTGTGTGTGTGTGTGTGTGCATGTTAACATTGTACCTTACTTCTATCAAAAATAAAAAGGAACAATTTTATTAGAGTGGCAAAAGGCCTTATTCAATGCTTTCAGAGTAGGAAAATGGCCATGGCAGCCAGGGGTAGCTAGCCTTTTTCCCCTATCTGTGGAATGAATCTTGACTTATCTATGTGAAATATCAAAATTCCTCAGTTTGGCCCTAAAACTGTCCCTCAGCTTATACCTGAGGTTGACTTATGAGTATATATGGTACTTTCCCAGGCTTAAAAACATCAGGCGAGAATAAATGGTCAGTCACACCTGGGAGAGTTCAAATATTTATTATTATTTCTTCATTATTATTTTTTTTTACTTTCAGTCCTACATCACAAGATCTTGGGATAATATACACATCCAAATTATTTAAGCAGCTAAAACATATGAACATGTGAAAATAATTGAAACAACCCCAATGAGTATTGCAGATTTTGGTATGTCTGGGGGCTGGGGCAATAGAAAAATGAGAAACGAAAGGGGAGAGGCACCTGTGTTTTCAAGTAATCTATTTCAGGAAGGGGCTGGGAAGTTTTAGTTCCCACATAATTGTGCCTCATTTAGTTTCCAATAATTATGATGACAGAATAGAATGATATTTTGATGCAGGAAGTCTATTTCTTAACTCTCTTTCTTCCAAATTGCATTTTTTTTAAAAAGAAAAGCTATTTTCCCTTTTGGCCTTGTGTATGAAAACAACAAGAGAATTGGATTATTCCTGAAGAACATTTAGAGCACTCTGTTAATGCTATCAACAGCATGGAACAAATTTGTTTGTTGTGATCAGGTCAAAGTAGTGAGATTTCTTCTTGAGTTGAAGCATAAATTGCTCCTAATGGGGTCTGATATACTCAGGAAGCTGCAGATGTCAGATCAAACCTTGTAATGTATAACCCTATTATAAATAAATATGTGCTGCAAACAAATGCAACAGCCTGGGTCAGTTTTCCCTTGCTTGATATAATTTGTTCTGCATAGATCCTCGTAAATGTCTTTCTTTTGTAGCTAGACATGGTGATTAGAGTAGATGGTAAGCACGATATAGTCAATTTACTTTGATGGTTTTCTTTGTGTGCACTCCCATTATATGGGCATTCACTTGGATATACCAAATTGATGTCTTGTTTTCAGATGCAAGCGAACTCTTATCCTGAAGTGAATATAGAAAATGTGATTCTCTTATCTATGTTACAGGTGATGTTGCTTTTGGTACTGTACTTATATGATACCCTCTGTGTCAGAATACATATATAAGAACTTGATAAAAAAGTCTATCTTATTTTGGAAGCTCAGGGACATACTTTTCCCCAAATTCTCCAGATATGGCAAGAAGGGCAGTAGAGGTTTCAGTGGATAAAGAAATCTGATGGAAAGTAGGATTTTCATTTCACCAATGTAGGTGGCAGGTATTACAGGATGTGCATATGTATGCTAAGTTTTTACAAGGATCATTGCCTGTATGGGTGCGTGTTGAGGAAGAACACCTGGACAATTAAGCAATTAAGCTTGAGCCACTACCTGCATGGAGTATATCATGAGGAGTGCTTCATGGTGTATTCAGATGGAGTAGGTGATCAGATGATCAGGAAGAGACCGGATGGGACTTCTATACTACAGGACTTGCTGAAGATCCTGAACAATTTACTACAAGACTCCTTGCACCAATGAAGAAGCAGAGAATGCATGATTTTAATGCATTGGACTTTTGTGTGAGTTATTTTGCTGCAATATTTTATTAAAATATTAAAATGTTATTTTGCCAGGGGACAGCACCATCTTCTCTCCTGCATTTGCCATCTGTTGGGGACCCCTCCCCCCAGTACCAACTATCACTCTGGGCCAGAGGGAAGAAAGGGGAGGCCAGGGGACAGCACCATCTTGTCTCCTGCATTTTCCACCTGTTGGGGACCCTTCCTCCCAGCACCAACTGTCACTCTGGGCCATAGCGAAGAGAGGGGAGGCCAGGGGACAGCACCATCTTGTCTCCTGCATTTGCCATCCGTTGGGGCCCCTCCCCCCAGCACCAACTGCCGCTCTGGGGCAGATCAAAGAGAGGGGAGGCCAGGGGACAGCACCATCTTGTCTCCTGCATTTGCCATCCGTTGGAGACCCCTCCCCCCAGCACCAACTACCGCTCTGGGCCGGAGCAAAGAAAGGGGGGCCAGGGGACAGCACCATCTTGTCTCCTGCATTTGCCATCCGTTGGGGACCCCTTCCCCCAGCACCAACTACCGCTCTGGGCTGGAGTGAAGAAAGGGGGGCCAGGGGACAGTTCCACCTTGTCTCCTGTGCTATTCTAATAATATGTTATAATATAATATATAATATATTGTATATACATATAATATTTATAATATTGTAATGTAAAATATAATACTAATACTAATAATATATAATTATATATTTATATTACATGTAATATTAATATAATATTAATAATGGTATAGTATAATATAGCAATATATAAAACTGATATTGTACTATGCTAATAATATAATATATTGTATGTATTTATACCCTGTAAGCCGCTCTGAGTCCCCTTCGGGGTGAGAAGGGCGGCATATAAATGTCGTAAATAAATAAATAAAATAAATAAACCCACAGTTTATGTAAGCAACACAGTACTAATATCACCATCTGTTGTGGATGTACTTTATCTAAAGTGGATACACCCTACACTGGTAAAAGGACAATGAACAAACAGGTGATAGTGAAGATGGGGGAAACAAACAAAAAAGGTCAACCTCAATATACTAAATGTTTCCTGTTTAATGCCTGTTGTCATATTGGCTAAAATGTTCTGGACCTTTTAAAGAAACAAACAGTTGGCTGTCTATTTGTGCAGGACCTTGTTTTTTTTTCCTTTCCTGTTTATAAATGTGTTTTTTACTGTCTTTTTATACAAAATTTAACCAGATCTTGCATTAATCCTTTGAATTCAATCTGAAAGCCTAAAATGGCAACACCCAAAAGCAAAGGATGGAAACTAGGGTCTACTATATGATCAAGCACAAGTGAACAAGTGCCCAAGGAAATGCCAATTCATGCTAAAGCTGCTCTTGAAACACAGGTGATGGTCTTAACTAAGATGCTATTCTTCGAAGCTGTAGAGATAATAGAAAACAGATCTGAAAGCAATTAAACATTACTTATTTTTCGTAAAGTTTCCCCTTGCTCCCTTCCAAAATATGTTTAAAATAGGTTTATAGGATCAGCATATGTAGGTAATATTCTAATGTTTAAGAATTGTGTTTGAAAATAATTTATGTTTAGGCTTTGAAGGAGAAAAAAAACAAGAGAACAATCCTAACATACACAAAAAGTAGAAATGGGTCTTGATTCCTTGGGGAGGGGGATCCAAAAAAGAGAACAACTGCCAAGATGTGATAAATGAATTTTAAAAATACTTATTACAATTGGTTAATAACCTAAGGCTGACATTGAAATCTGAATTATTTGCTACATGAAAGTTAGAGCTCTTCTACTTCATGCTTCTCACTAGCTTAACAATTAAGATTTTTGTTATTAGCCATCTGTTACATCTTTTCTCCTTAAACAGAATTTGGAGAACAGGATGTTCTGTCTCAACAACATATTTGACTCATTGCAATATGTTTACCCCTGAAATATGGCAATTTTTCTCTAAGCAAGTTGCTAGGATGATTTAAAAACCTGGAACAGAATTGTATGGACCTGAAAGATCTGTCTAAAAGTATAATTTGGAGACAGTTGAGAAGAATATTTTAGGACAATACCTTAATTTATTCAATCAAAAACCATCCAGAACAGAAAATGACGAAAAACACCAACTTAACCAAAGCTATTAAATCCACCAGTCAGTTAAGTGACCTCATCACAAAGGGCTTAATTAGGTGGCTTATGCCGGTTTAGCCCAGGTCATCCACGAAGCCCACTGGCTCCCATCAAATGATTGTTCCAGTGTGCCTTTCAAGAATAAGGAAATTCCTAGCATTATGTCCCAACGCACTTTATCAGAGATCTAAGATATCTGCATGCCCATCGCCCTCCAAACACCCTACCTTGTCATGCCCAGCATTTTTAATTTTAATTTTAATTATTACACTTGGCCCGGCCATTGTTTTTAATTGCATCATTGGGTGTTGTTTAATGTTATTGCTTTGGTTTTTTTTTTAGTTATTGTGTTGTTGCTGCTGCTGTTTTAATTGTTGTATTTGGGCTCGGCCTCTTGTAAGCCGCACCGAGTCCTTCGGGAGATGGTAGCGGGGTACAAATAAAGGTTTATTTTATTATTATTATTATTATGCTGAGTGGGGCTCCATGACTGAAGTAGGCCGGAGGCAGTGCATGTTGCTGCCACAACAACATGGGATGCTTCCCGTGCTGCCATTAGAAGCTATGGGGAGAAGCCATGTGGCACACACTCCTCCCCCATGGGATCAATTTATGAAGTAGCAGGGCAATGTGTGGTGTGGGACTCCAGATTTCCAATGCCCTCAGACAATGCGGGGCAATTCTAGTGTCCATGTGACAAGGGCATTCATCAGATAGGATTAAACTACACAAAAGCAGATTAGATCACAAATGTTCCAGTTATTTAAACCTTTGTTGAGAATAGTGAGGAATATTCTCAAAAACATGGGAGTGTGACTAGATGAATGCAGTCATGCTGGCTACATGACCTTGGAGGTGTCTGCGGACAATGTTGTCTCTTCAGCGTAGAAATGAAGATGAGCACCACCCCTCAGAGTTGGACATGACTAGACTTAATATCAGGGGAAACCTTTATCTTTACTTTACCTTAGTTGTACACTAAGAGCATTGAATGCTTAGTTTTAGTCTGGAGGAACAATTTCAAATAAGATAAGAACTATTATTATTATTATTATGTATTTATTTTAATACATACACAACATTTATAGTTCCCACCACCATGAGGATTGTTGTCTTTTACATATTAATCCTTTTTGAGATGAACCTTATATATTAACATTCTATATAACATTTATCTCCTATTTCTTTCTTTCTTTTTTCTTAAATGTTTTTTAATTAATTATTTGACACAATCTCATATATAATCAGAAAATATATGTTCAGAAATACTGGAATATGTCTAGATCTGTATGTAGACAGCAACTTGTACAAAGTAAGTATAACATATTATACCATTCACTCGAGTTTAAGACACTTTCAAAGGAAAATCCATGCAAACTATTCCTAACTAGAACTGTGTCTATCTAGCTAACAGCAATAGTGTCATCAGCTACTCCCACCCCATATCATATGCAAAAAAAAAAAAAAAGGGAGAAAAAGGGGAAAAAAGAAAAGAGAAGGGAAAGAATTGAAAAAAAGAAATAAAAAGAAATATGTAATACTATGTGGACAAGCTGGAATGCTATACAATAGAAAAAAGTGATTCCTGGAAAAGTTATATATGTTGGCATAATGCTAATGAAACATTTGATTATGGTTTTGGACATCCTTCAATTTACGCAAATTGGGTTTTTGCAGTTGTCCATGCCTGTGTATGTAAAATAGTCAGAAAGCTCTAGTCATAAGAGAGTACTTTGTTGCCTGCTCCCATTCTTGTTTTCTTTTTTATTGATGTAATATCAAGATGTATTTGGACATACTCTGAAACCATCTTGATCATGTAGATACATTTCTTGCCTTGCAAGGAATCTCCCCCCCCCCCCCAAAAATACATTGGCATTTATTTTTTGCATAAGATAAGAACTTTTTATTTACCCACCTAGCAATACTGTCTGGCCCTTCTTTTATTGAAGACCTGTCAAGATTTTTGGCCATCTGTCTTCTTTCAGCCACAGAGTTATGGGCTTTCACTCCTTTTAGTGGCCGGGAATCTGCATCACTAGCATAACTACAATGATGGAGTTACGTAAAACCCATACAACCCTTGCTTTTTTGCCTGACATTACTTTATCTGAAAGGTGGAAAATAATGGAGATTGTTATTCTAGTCACAGGACCCACTGAAATCAGGCAGTACGAGATACCTGCTGCATCTGCTTGTCTCAAGGTGCTTAATTACCAGGAGACCACTGAAGTCATCATTTCCCCAATGCCTCCATCTGCAGTCTTGGAAATGCTTTCGTTGGGGCCCTTCCAGGATGAAAACTGGAGTTTTGGTGTCATAATTGGCTATTAGCAACTATCAATTTGAATTGCCAGCATCTGCAACATTGTAAAGTACTATCTTATAACTAGTGAAGTGGATAGTCAACTCTATTCATTTGTTTGAATTGTGTCTATTTTTATATAGGAAGAATTCATTATTTAATTGATCCATTATAACTTTTTAAATTTGTGTGCATGTGTATCTGGAGAAAGAAAGGTAGAGATACTGTTTTTCAATGCTTTATTGCATCATTCCAATCTGAACCAATACAACTAACACATTTGGTTGTTTGGGTAGCAAAGAAGTTGCTGTCTTGATTCTTTCTTCTGAAATGAATTGTCCAGAATACTGCAAATTTTGAAGTTCACCATATGTTTTCTATTTCATATTTTGTGACTGGTGAATTCAGTATTTTATTTCTTCATTGGAAGTACGTATCCCAGACCATTTCATGACATTACTGTTTATTGACTAGAATAGATATTAAATCGTGTCTTCTGTGGACATTTTATGGTAGATCCCATTTGTGTGACTGATTAATTGATCATTATAGTTCACTCTAGAATTGACTTTTCAAGATTGCCATTAGCCAAAAGGAGAACTGGGATATGTTTTAGCTCTGACCTATTCTAGATTTCACACAATATTCTGTCCTTGTTGTGTGCTTTGTGAAGAATCTGATGCTTCAGAGGATGAGAAAGGGGATTTTGTGAAGTGTCAGGAGGGGGTTTGGGGGGGGGAGGAATAGAAGTGGCATGGAGATATATGTTAATGAATCTCAGGATGGTAGAGAAAGTGAATGATAGTCTGCCTGAGTTTGTGCCTGAGAGGAATGTGGAGGAGTGTGTGATTTTTCCTCGGTCAGAAAAACCTGCAGCTGAACCGAGAGAGTGTGAAAGAGAACAGACTTGCTTTTTCCAGTGGCTTTGAGATACGCAGCGAATAACTAGGTGTATGAGGAGTGATGTCATGGGATGGAATGGAGGCTTTTAAGTGTGCTCCATGTGTACAGTTCTTTGTGAGGACAATGTTGCATTTCAAGGGGGAACAACTCTTAAGTTCTATGGCCTTGCTTCATTTGTTTGAGTTTCTGGATTTTGAGTCTTGTTCATGTCTTCTTGGTTAAGTTTCAAGTTTCTGGATTTCTGGATTTGTTGCAAGAGTATGAGATTGTACCACACATGATCAAATGTGTATGGGCTATTCAAATAAAGATTTTTACTGAATTTTCTCAAGCTGTGTTTTTCCTCTCAGGATTGAAAATTTTAATAGTTTCATGTACTAAAAGCAGAAACACATTGAATATAAACCTATTCAGTACTGTAAACCTCTTGACCAATTAACAGGGGAAAGAAGGAAGAAAATGTCCAACCAGAAGAATGCAGCAAAGTGTGCAGTCTACATTCTTCTTAAGCCTTTTCTATCAAATTTTGCATGCATTGGCCCCAATTCAATTCTCTGTGTTTGTCTCCCTGTAAAAGAAATTACAATCATGCAAGTCAGTTGTTTGATAGGAACGGAGAACTAAATCCAGCTCACATTCTTTAGCAGCTGATGTGCTTGATTGCAGCTTATATATGTACAATCCCAGATGTTGGACTGGGCTGGGAAATCAACATTTCTTTGTAAATGCAGTTCCTCATCCAGCTAGGGATTAAGTACCAGTCAGATGAAAAATGTTTCAGGTTTCTTTATTTGTCAGTGTTTAAATTAAAGGGCCACGGACAATTTTACATTCTGAGAAGGCCCAGATTTTTTTATTTATTGTCTTTTTCCCCAGTTGCGCTCCAACAGAATGACTATTCTAAAAAGGAGCTACTAAATAAATAGCTGCATCCAGGACTTTGGTATTAAATCAAAGAACAGAAGGAATCCTCCCATGACACCCTATTTAATTTTAAAAGAACAATATTCCATTATTAAACATTTTCCTTTTTGCAACATTGCTATTGCAATCTTTCTGACAGTTTTAAAAAATAATGGAAAAGTGGGCAAATAAGTTCGAGATCTTAATTTTTGATAGCTTGGGTATGTTTTAATTTTTTTCTCAAGATTGTAGAAACATCCAGAGAAACAGTGGATTCTATTATTAATTGGTTCTGCTCTGAGAAACATTTGTGGTAAAAGCAATGTGGAATCTGGAGAAGGAAAATTTTAGCAGAGATTTAGCAGAATTTTTTAGCAGGCATTTCCATTAAGACAATACACTGTTACTGTTTCACTTCAGTTGTGTGTGTGTGTGTGTTTACACACACACATTAACCATACAGCAGTACAGAAATAGAGGGCCCATCTACACACACAGCCTTTATTGTCGTATAACAGCAAAATCAATCCCCACAGCCATTCTGGTTCTTTGGGCTCCTGGAGTCTGAAGGAGTGGCATGGTGCCCACCCTCTTCCACCCAGCCCCCCATTTCCCTTCTCTTCCCCCTCCCCCACCCAAAGCATCATTTTTGAAGGTCAGGAGAACTCTCTGGAGGGGTTTGCACTGTCAGCAGACCCCCTTGGGTAAGTTTTTGAGGGAGCAATATGGAGCTGGAGGGTGAATGGATACCTGCTCGAATCAACCTTTGGTTGACTCAGGATGGTATGTAGTAGGGCTGGGTGGTTTCGTTTCGTTAATTCGTAATTCATTAAAAATTCGTTATTTTTTTTATAACGAAGCGATAACGAACCATTCTGGAGCAACTTAAAAACGAAACGTTTCGTTATCGGTTTGAGGTCATTTCGTTATTATTTCCGCATGTCTGGGGCTAGTTTTATAGTTGTTTTTTGTTTAATTAGTGAAAAAAATTATAATATCACACCAACAGTCAACAACAGAGGGAGAGGGAAGCTTCAGAAGTTCCCCCTGTCCCATTTGGAGGTTTTTTAGCGTATTGCGCGGTCGCGTCCGCCATTAACGAATCGATTCGTTATTGTTTCGTTATTGTTTCGTAATTTTTTTTACATTTATGAAATTTCGTAAATATCGAACTTTTTAAAAGAAAAATTTCGGAATTCTTTTAAATATCGAAACGCAAAAACCCCCAAAAAACGAATCGATTTTAGAAACAAATTTTTCCGTTGTTACCCAGGCCTAGTATGTAGATATCCCCCGAGGGAAAGCATTGGGGGTAAGAGACAAAAACCCAGTTTCTTCTGGGTTTGGGGGCAATGTAATATATAATATAATATAATATAATATAATATAATATAATATAATATAATATAATATAATATTATATTATATTATATTATATATATAATAATAAATTTATTTATTTGACAAGTTATAGCACCATTTCAAAATACAACACGAATAAAAGACAAGGCAAAAGGTGAGGACAGCAGCTGAACTTCTATTTATGGTCAGAGTCTTATTTTCTTGGTTCTTTTTTCAGGAAATGTGCTCTTTTCCTTAATAGCTTTCAGAATAAAATGGCTTACTCTGATTATGCTGGATCTTTCCTGCCCTTGCAAGAGGGATGTCAGAATATCATCTCTGCTGGGGGACCTGCAGTTGGACAACACCGGATGTAAATATCTGTCTCGCAGCTCAGCATATGCTGGACAGTCAATTAAGAAATGTTTAATGTCCTCCACTGTTTGCTCTCCCCAGACACAGAATCTCTCACTTCTTGGGATGTTACAGTAGCACCCGGTTTGCACCATAATACCGAGTTGTTCAAACCTAGCCCTAGTATATATTCTTCTTAAGGGTAGAGGAAGTGGAATAGTTAGGTAGTGCTCTAAATGAATATTCCTTTTGTGGGAAGCTAAAAACCTTGTGGCTGAAGACCTACCTATGCTCTCTAGGTCCAGCTGTGCATAGATATCCCGAATGCGCCACTTGAGCACTTGCCCTGCCCCCGGACCCAAAACACCCAAAAATTGCAAAGGCAGACCGAATCCAGCCAAATCATTATTCAGAGCCGCCATCCACGATGACTTCTGGTCATGCTGGACTTGATCCTCTAGACATAGGCGAGGAAGTCTACTGGGATCCATAGAGTTTACTTTTGACCAGTAATTAAACTGTCTCATTAAGATTTGAGCTTTTACTGGGAGTATTCCTAGCTCAGCCCTTACTGCTGCCGTCAACGTTGTTCTGGAAAGGCCCAGGAAGGTGCGAAGCTGCTTAACTTGGAAGGCTTCAATCTTGGCTAAATTGATGTGCCCCCAAATTTCAGCCCCAAATATAAGTGTTGGCATTTTTTTTGTTTTAAAGACTTCCAGGGCAGGTCTGATTGTGCCTGGGTATCTATGATGGTACAGCTTATAAATTTTCAAAACATTTTTCAAAACCTTTGCGAGAAACACAGTGGGGTTATGATTTGGTAAAGACAATCACTACAAAAGATTGATTATCCTAGAAAATTGGAACTATTGCAGCCTACGCAAAGTGCCTTCTAAAGGTGACAGGTGTGTGCATGTATGTAATGTTGTTGTTCATCTGCTAAGGAGAAAAACAGAACTTATCCTTTAATGTATTTGTAAAAGGTTACCAATAATGCTGAGAATAAACAGACCCAGAATTCATTCTCACAAGAGGCTTTGCTATATCCAGTCCTTCAAAAAATTATTGGAAGAGACATGTTCTCTCGAAAGCTCCAATCAAAGGCCTTGTAGGATTGGGTGGCCTAGATATTAATAAGTATATCCATACTAATGATGATGAACCAGCTGTCCATGGAAAGGCTGGTTTGAAAGCATATTCCATTTTATCATCCTGACAGCTCACATGAAAGCCCAGAGAGAAATAATTTCTATTTCTTGCACTGGTGTCAAATTAAGAGTTTTATTTAAAAGATAAGGGGCAATATCCGAACATTTTACATTCCCATTTGTATGACCTATTTCTTTAATACATTTACATTAAGAACATTCTAACATGTGGAGGCCAAGGGCCACATTTTTCTGTCATGTGTATGAAATTAAACCAGGAATAATGCCACTGGTCAGAGACAGAATTAAAGCAGCTGTAATAGAGAGAGAATAATTATGTCGACAGAGTGCTCTGGGGGAAAGAGCAAGCTGATTTTTCTTATGACTGTTAAAAAGAACTGAGAGCCACTCATCGTATGTTTAGGCGACAAGTGGGGTAATGGCTGTAACTCAGTGGTAGGGCATATATATTCTATCCAAAAGCTCCCAGATTTCATCCCTGACACTTTCAAGTATGACTGGATAAGATCTTTGCTGAAACTGGAGAACCAACACTTGAGACCAGTGAACTTGACCTGAGCTTATGATCTGATTTACCAGACCTTGTAAAAATTACATTTGGAGTTACAACCCCCAGAATCCCCAGTGTTGAATAGGAATTATTAGAGTTGTCACCAAAAGAGTTACTCATCCGCACTCTCCAAGTACGTATATATCGCCCTACAAATGTCATGCAATATTTCCATGATGAATAATGAGAGACCAGATAGGGACCAATGCTCATAACATATGACGAATCAAATGCTTACATCTGATATATTGTCAGCTACTTTTAGAAGGGGCCTTGTCCACACCATAAAAAAATACATTTCACTTCTATACTAATATATGACCATTTTAACAGTGAAAGTGCTTCTTTTAGGCTTTAATGCACATTTCAAAAATGCACTTCCTGCTCTGTAGTTGCTTGTAAATATTATCATTTTTTTAAAAAAGGTTAGCGCTATTAGCAGGAATAATGTGCCACCCATTTCTCAGCAGGCATGAGATCAGTGGTGAGGAGGTCGATTGGGAACTATAACGTAGCCAGGCCCCAGCGGATTAATACTTCACTAATAAATCCCCTAACACACACCTACACGTTCCTTCAGCTGCTTTATAGCACACAGCTGATTACCACTTTGAAGAATCAGTGTAAAGGATTTTTGATTACTATGGCTCCAACTGGACACCAACACAATCCTGTCCCAAAGCGTTTTGATAGGTGTTGAGGAAACGTGAATGTGTATTGGTATAGTTGCTGCCACCACTTAAATGGATTTGAGAAATTATCTTGATGTTATGCCTGAGGTAAATCCCGTTTTCACCAGCCCTCCCTTTTAACTCCCTTTAAAATGTCTGAGGTAAAAAGATGTTAAAATTTACTGGAACAGATTCTATGGAATGATTCAATGCTGAGGCTGATTTGAAGGTTGACCTAGAACAAAGTTTATTTGTATACTTGAACACACAACTAACTTCTTTTATGAGGTACACAAGAATATTTGGTTAATCTTCTTAAATGGTTTCTTGGTCTCAACAAGCTTGATGGTTTCCTTAACTGGGTTTCTTTTCTTTAATGTGAGCAAGTTCCCTCACTCTACTCTATACCTAGTAGCAGTGAGTCCCTCTGACACACCAATCCTGGCTGTCCCCAGAGTATCTAGCTTCCCTCTTCACAGAGATCCCTAATAGCTAAGATACCCTGTCCCCTAGAGAGTAAAAACAACTTGTGTTCTAACACTCACACAAGTCCATAGGTGGCTATCTTGACCCTCCAGGTCAATTCCTATAGACACACCTGCCTCCAAACACTATCTCACAGGAAAATTTGAGCTCACTAGAAATCCACCCGCTTCTCTTCAGATCAAAATCCAATCTTTCTCTGTCAGAAGCTGCCTGCCTTTTTACACTCACAGCTCTGGCTCCTCCCATATGTCCTAGCCAATCCTGGGATAGCTGAGCTCCTCCCCTCTGCTGATCTGCCTCTCCTAAGATGTCTGCCTCACTGTACTACCTTCCTAACATGGAGGCCAGCTTACTGACTTCTAGGCTTCGGCCTACCAAGGTACGAGTCATGACAGGAACCTCACAGGAAAAAAATATTTCTCCTATGGCTGTTGCTACGTTAAAAACGTGGCTTTTTAAGCAGGCCTTTGATCATGTTTAATGTTCCGACACCGTATTGAAAGTTAGACTTGGACCCAGTGGAGCCCTGAGCAATGAAATCAAGACATCAACTGGGGTGAGACAAGGGTGCATTTTAGCCCCTTTTCTCTTTAACTTCTATATAAATGACATCGTAAATACATTATCCTCTGACAGTCTACATGGTCCTAAAGTTTTGTCCAGAACTATTAACATCCTGCTTTACGCTGATGACATGGTGATTATGGCAACATCTCCAGTGGGACTAAGAAGATCCCTGGCAAAATTCAATATGTACTGTGAGCTAAATTAACTCACTATGAACAAGGATAAATCCAAAATTATAGTCTTTAGAAAAAACAGGAAACTGTACACGTGGTCCCTGAAAGGCGTACATTTGGAACAAATTAATTGCTACAAATATCTAGGCATTATGTTCTCTTCGTCTGGTGCTTGGGCTAACCACATTACTCATAGTATACAAAGAGCAACGAAAGCAGCAGGTTCCATTTATAAGCTGTACCATCATAGATACCCAGGCACAATCAGACCTGCCCTTGAAGTCTTTAAAACAAAAATAATGCTAGCACTTATATTTGGGGCTGAAATTTGGGGGCACATCAACATGGCTAAGATTGAAGCCTTCCAAGTGAAGCAGCTTCGCACCTTCCTGGGCCTTTCCAGAACAACGCTGACGGCGGCAGTAAGGGCTGAGCTAGGAATACTCCCAGTAAAAGCTCAAATTCTAATGAGACAGTTTAATTACTGGTCAAAAGTAAACTCTATGGATCCCAGTAGACTTCCTCGCCTATGTCTAGAGGATCAAGTCCAGCATGACCAGAAGTCATCGTGGATGGCGGCTCTGAATAATGAGCTGGCTGGATTCGGTCTGCCTTTGCAATTTCTGGGTGTTCTGGGTCTGGGGGCAGGGCAAGTGCTCAAGCGGCGCATTCGGGATGTCTATGCACAGCTGGACCTAGAGAGCATAGGTAGGTCTTCAGCCACAAGGTTTTTAGCTTCCCACAAAAGGAATATTCATTTAGAGCACTACCTAACTATTCCACTTCCTCTACCCTTAAGAAGAATATATACTAGGGCTAGGTTTGAACAACTCGGTACTATGGTGCAAACCGGGCGTTACTGTAACATCCCAAGAAGTGAGAGATTCTGCGTCTGGGGAGAACAAACAGTGGAAGACATTGAACATTTCTTAATTGACTGTCCAGCATATACTGAACTGCGAGACAGATATTTACATCCAGTATTATCCAACTGCAGGTCCCCCAACAGAAATGATATTCTGACATCCCTCTTGCAAGGGCAGGAAAGATCCAGCATAATCAGAGTAAGCCTTTTTATTCTGAAAGCTATTAAGAAAAGAGCAGATTTCCTGAAAGAAGAACCAGGAAAATAAGATTCTGACTTATCACCTTGTTGCCTTGTTTTTTACTCGTGTTTACTCGTGTTTTATTTTGAAATGGTCATATGACTGATCAAATAAATAAATATTATTATTTGATAATGTTTAAGGAACCAGCTAAATTGATTGCTGTTTACTTTGCACTTTAATGTACTGGCATTTTAACTGTTTGATAGCTGGGATGTTCAATTAATTGTACATCCTCTTTTTAATCAGTGGCTACTGCTATGTTTTCCTTTACTCAATTTTGAGTTCTTGTTAATTTCTGTATGTTGTTGTTTTCATGTACAGTGGTGTGTCTTTGATTTTATAAATGCTGATGTATTGTATTTTATGTGTTTGTGTGGCAACATCATGTGCTGTTTTGTAAACCTTCCCGAGTCCCTATTGGGAGATGATGGTGGGATATAAATATATTATTATTATTATTATTATTATTATTATTATTATTATTATTATTATTGCCTTCCCATCAAACACCTCCATTGAAGAGCACTGTCTTTTGGTCTGAGGTCAGAATGAGGTGGCCAGCCATGTGATCAATGAGTCGCCCTTGGGGCTGAGAATTGCAGAATATAAGCGCAGTAAATAAATAAATAAATAAATAAATAATCAATGGTGAGGAGGTAGTCTAATTGATCAGGAGAGGAGGTGGCACAATACAGGCACAAAGGGCATCTGTCCAACAGAAGCTGGTCCCTGTTTAGTAGGGACATTTTTTCAGTAAGATTTAAAATGTCCTTGTTTCTCCCTACTCTTTCCATTTTCCCCTTGTGTTCCACAACATACCTTGGTTGTGCAAACTAAGTATAAAATATTAAAATAATTTCAGCTGGAGGTGGAGAGGAGAAGGGAGTGGAGGAGAGAATTGAATCTTCCCATTCTCAGTAGGCTCTGAGAAAAGCAGAGTTTATGTGTTCTTTCTCATGAATAACTTTACCCATCTTGTACACACTTAGATGTTGCTTGTTCACACATGTCTTGGTTTTCATCTGTGAAACATGTCATCAGCTAACTAAATTTATCAGTATGCTAAGAATACTCCACAGAAGCAGCCTGCAGAGAAAGGGCAACCCCGAGTTTCCCTGTCATACATTTCTGGCTGACTTTGTCTTTATTGTGACTTTAGATGTGCCCTCTTTTTAGAACCAAATGTGTGCCTTGAAGGGTAAGGAGCATAACAGGAAAAATTAAAATCTCTACACAAAGTTATACAAGCAGTAGTGAGAAGCTGCAGACTTCCTTGTTTGTAGAAGATATGCATCTTAGTTAGCCACCTCCCTTTTTTCCCAGTCCTTATTTTCCAGTCCAATCCAAATGGCTGCCCTCTATTAGTTCTAGATATGAAATGGGGCACCTGTGGTCCTGAAGATATTGCTGAGCTTCAGGTCCCATTAGTGCAGTGTTTCTCAACCTGGGGGTCGGGACCCCTGTGGGGGTCGCGAGGGGGTGTCAGAGGGGTCACCAAAGACCATAAGAAAACATAGTATTTTCTGTTGGTCAATTCTATCATTGGTGGGGTTCATAATGCTTTTTCATTGTGGGTGAACTATAAATCCCAACAACTACAACTCACAAATGTCAAGTTCTATTTTCTACAAACTCCACCAGTGTTCACATTTGGGCATATTGAGTATTTGTACCAAGTTTGATCCAGATCCACCATTGTTTGAGTCCACAGTGTTCTCTGGGTGTAGGTGAACTACAACTCCAAAAACTCAAGGTCAATGTCCACCAGACCCTCCCAGTATTTTCTCTTGGTCATGGGAATTCTGTGTGCCAAGTTTGATTCAATTCCATCATTGGTGGAGTTCAGAAGGCTCTTTGATTTTAGGTGAACTATAAATCCCAGCAACTCCAACATTCCCAAATGACAAAATGAACCACCCCCATCCCACCAGTATTCAAATTTGAGCATATAGGGTATTTGGGATTGAAAATACATCCTGCATATCAGATATTTACATTATGATTCATAACAGTAACAAAATGACAGTTATGAAGTAGCAACAAAAATAATGTTGTGGTTGGGGGTCAGCACAACATGAGGAATTCTATTAAGGGGTCAGAGCATTAGAAAGGTTGAGAAACACTGCATTAGTGCATCATGACCAGTGTCAGGAAAGATGGGAAATGGAGCCCCACCACATCTAAAGTTTCCAAATGCTTCTTATGTTTTAAGTGTAGATTCAATGTTTTACCTATGGATTCCTTCCCTCGACCCCACCAGAAACAGCTCTGGTTGAATACTAGAATTGCATCTTTTGGGAACTGACAGATGAAGTTTGACTCAGCACCCTTTACAAGTGTTGTGGTTGTAATATGGAGCCTCTCTTTAATAATTTTCTGTTCAAAGAATGTATTTCCTTTCAACTGTCTATTTGACAAATACCACTTGATTTCTCCTTTGTCTCTCTCTGAGCAGAAAATTAGCACCACCTTCCCCCCTGCATATGGCAGGAATGCCTTGGAAATGTGACAGCACTACATATCTGTGTTCAAATATGACAGCACTCAAGTGTATTTCAGCACATCTACTTTCTTGGGCTCTTAAATAGCCATATAAATTGGTCCAACCCTATGCTCATACCTTTGCTAACATGTGTTTGGTTTTGAAAGTGTGGAGATAAGGCATTTACAATGACTACTAATTTAATAGAAGTGCAGTTTAGTCATAAAAACTAAAATTGTCTTTAGTATTTTAAATAATTCAAAAAACATTCTCAAAAATAACATTCGTTCTCCATACCACTAATTCAAGCATAAGTGCCAGTGTGCTGTCGCACGCTGGGCCTGTGCATAAGACTGTAAACAGGACATAAATTCTGTGTGCCCAACAGGACGCCGGGGCTGCCTCAGATTAAAGACCCTTGGACCTCCCCAAAACACAGTCTCTAGAATGCTTAAAGGTTCAAGAAAGTTCTTTATTAAAGAAAACAAACAGGTACTTTAAAGCTTTCTTAACAGTCTATAGGCTCTTTCAATCTTGTCCACAGGGAACAGGCACTATCTTCTTAACTGCAACTAATGGGGAAATCCTTAACTTCTAATCTGGGCAGTCTGTACTTGCCTCTGTTGGCATGGAGCCCCTGCACCCGGTACCAACTGCGTCTGGCTTCCGCGAGCGACCCTTACCAAGCAGAGCTTTGTAGACTTCCAGGGGGAAAAAAAGAGTTTAGGTTTCAGTGATGGCTGGCTGAAGTTCTTCAACGAAGGAGCTGTAAGGCTGTATGATCCTTAGCCAAGCTGTGGGCTGTATAACCCCGGCCAAGCTGTAGAAGACTAAGCTTTCTACAGGAGCTATTGGTATTATGTCCTGTATGGAAAGCTGCTCTGTGTTGACTGAACCAAAAAGGCTCCTATTCCCTCCAAAAACCCAAAGGGGGCGGGACCAGGGAACCTAACTATAATTGACAGGTGGTTTGCCCTATGATTGCAGCCAAAAGAAGCCACCTATCTGCAGAGTCCCTGAAACTTAGTACTATAACAAACATTAAATGCAAAGCAAACAAAATTGGAGCTCTTGGAACAGCTGTTCCAGAACAGCCAGTAAAGTTAATTTCATGCCATTTAATCAACTAAAGTTTTAAAAGGTCCTACATTAAATATTCAAAATATTCAGTTGCTGCAAAATTGTTTGCTGCAAAATTGTTTGTACTTGGAGTTTGTGGAAATGAACCCCTTTGTGCAGAAAGCAGTGTTTTGTAAGAGAGAGAGAGCACTCACTTTTGTCAAAAATGCAAATGTTTGTATGCAAATAAATTAATTAGAAAATTTTAAAATATGGAAAAATGACAATAAAAATGGAGAAAGAACATCCCTCTTCTCTCAAGGTTTTTTCTAGAGTAACAGTAATTTAAGTACCTGCTCCCCAAGAAATTGCAAACAAGCCATGGGAGATTCTCCTTTCTATTCTTAGCAAGTATGCACTATTTTAAAATAACACATCATTCTTGCTGCTGTGTTTTCTTCCCTAAGAAACTTAACATATACACTTCACTGACAAGATGCCTGCTAAGAAAATAGGCAGGCCTTCAATCAGGATTTTTTACAGTCCATTTCCTGCTGATAAATAAATTACTGGAAAAAAGGAATACAATTAAACTCCCTACTGTGTACAAGATTTGGTTATTGTACTTTTATGACATTTTCCCACTTCCCTCCCCCAAAAATAATTGTACAGAAAAATTGGAAATATCACAGGCTATTTCAGTCACACGTTATATAGTTAAGAAAATTCAGCATAATTTGTAAGGTTCATTACTTTCCACAGTGTGCATACATTGACTCATTGGTCCCACTGTTGGACAGGTCAAATAGGCCAGGCACATTTTAAAACAAAACTGATTTTGGGGGGAGAACTATGCACCCAATTGCTACAGATAGTCTTTATCTCAAACTGCTTTAAAAATAGGTTCTTGTGGGTTTTTTCGGGCAATAGGGCCATGTTATAGAGGCATTTCTCCTGACGTTTCGCCTGCATCTATGGCAAACATCCTCAGAGGTAGTGAGGTCTGTTGGAAATAGGACAATAGATTTATATATCTGTGGAATGGCTGGGGTGGGGCAAAGAGCTCTTCTCTGCTAGAGCTAGGTGTGAATGTTTCAACTGACCACCTTATTAGCATTTGAAGGCGTGCCTGAGCCTGGGAAAATCTTTTGTTGAGAGGTGTTAAGATGTGCTTGGTTGTTTCCTCTCTGCTGTTTTGCTGTTGTAATTTTAGAGTTTTTTAATACTGGTAGCCAGATTTTGTTCATTTTCATGGTCTCTTCCTTTCTGTTGAAATTGTCCACATGCTGGGAGGTGGGGTTCGCAGATTCTTTTTGCACGGTCTGCCAAGGCTTTAATGGTGCTACTTTTTTGACTTGGGTGATGGTTGGAGTTTTTATGTAGATATCGACACCTTCACCATTTGGAGCCATGGAGAAGAAGAACTCAACAGGTTCCTGTACCATCTTAACAGCATCCACCCAAAAATCCAATTCACAATGGGAAAAGAAAATGAAGGAAGACTGCCTTTTCTAGATGTCCTAGTTATCCGCAAACCAGATCAACAATTGGGTCACATTTACAGAAAACCCACACACAGATAGATATCTACATAAAAACTCCAACCATCACCCAAGTCAAAAAAGAAGCAACATTAAAGCCTTGGCAGACCGTGCAAAAAGAATCTGTGAACCCCACCTCCTCCAAGATGAACTGAACCACCTCAACTGGGCTCTCCAGGCCAATGGATACTCCACCTCAGACATCAGAAGAGCTGCAAGAACAAGAACAAGCCACGAGAGTAAAGATGAAGATCCACCCAGAGGAAAAGTGTTCCTGCCATACATCAAGGGAACCACTGACCGCATAGGGAAGCTGATGAGGAAACACAACATACAAACAATCTACAAACCCACCAAGAAAATCCAACAAATGCTACATTCAGCAAAGGACAAGAGGGATCCTCTCACCTCTGCAGGAGTCTACCGTGTACCATGCAGCTGTGGACAAGTCTACATAGGGACCACCAAACGCAGCGCCCAAACACGAATCAAAGAACATGAAAGGCACTGCAGACTACTTCAACCAGAGAAGTCAGCCATAGCAGAGCACCTGATGAACCAGCCTGGACACAGCATATTATTTGAGAACACAGAAATACTGGACCACTCTCACAACCACCATTGTCAGACTGCACAGAGAATCAATTGAATTCCACAAGCATGTGGACAATTTCGACAGAAAGGAAGAAACCATGAAAATGAACAAAATCTGGCTACCAGTATTAAAAAACTCCAAAATTACAACAGCAAAAACAGCAGAGAGGAGACAACCAGGCACATCTTAACACCGCTCAACAAAAGATTTTCCCAGGCTCAGCCAGGCTTTCAAATGCTAATGAAGGTGGTCAGCTGAAACATTCACACCTAGCTCCAGCAGAGAAGAGCTCCTTGCCCCACCCCAGCCATTCCACAGATATATAAACCCATTGTCCTAATTCCAACAGACCTCACTACCTCTGAGGATGCTTGCCATAGATGCAGGCGAAACGTCAGGAGAAATGCCTCTAGAACATGGCCCTATAGTCCGAAAAAAACCCACAAGAACCTAGTGATTCCAGCCATGAAAGCCGTCGACAATACATTGCTTTAAAAATGTTTGTCACCACGCTACATTCTTAAGATAAGCAAAACAGAAGAATCTCAATATCTCTTTTGCTTTCTTTTATAAATATGCATGCATGCACACACATACATGCACACACATCCTGTTCCCCTTTGCTTAGAAAAGAAAGCCAAGGAAAATTAAAGAAGATACAAAAACAACAGATTGTTATCTTCTTTAGATCCTGAGTAAAGCAGCATTCATTAAAAAAGTTGGCATTGTGCTCAACTTCTGAAAATGTGCCATCTCAGAAATGAGGACAATGAGATACAAAGACAAGGAGAAGCGGTTGTCAGTTGCCAAGCAGGGATGAAGTTACATCCCTCTGCCAACTGCAAGACTCTCTTCTAGAAAGGAAAGCAAAATGCAAGAGGAGAAATGTCTCCCAAAATCCTGGAAAGGGGATATTGACTTTTATCACATTGTGATAAAAATCCTCCTTACAACGTTGGGCCAGTTCATGCTTATCTGCCAATGAGATCCAGATTACCAGGGTCACATTGCCTTAAGAAAGAGCTGGTAGACCTTCAGAACTGATGTTGGACAGTCCTTAAAACTTCTTTGATGTGATGACCTTTATTCAAGGCTAGGCTCCCTAGCTATATGCAGCAAGCATTCCCAC
The DNA here is from genome assembly GCF_025583915.1 of Anolis sagrei ordinatus. Lineage (NCBI taxonomy): Eukaryota > Metazoa > Chordata > Lepidosauria > Squamata > Anolidae > Anolis > Anolis sagrei. The sequence continues at coordinate 135,859,030 of NW_026847438.1, read as the reverse complement.
AATCAATTTTAACCCTGCATTCCATTATTTATCTACTTAGATGTATCAAATGTCATTTCGATATTTCAGGGAGCAATAATCAATACTCTTTTGAGTCTCCTTTTTATTTGATAGTATTATAATGACTTTGACTTTCTGTTTTGTTTTTGTGTCGGGAGCTGCCTTAGATACTCTAACAAGATCCCAAACTTGAAGACACACTTGAAGACACACAACAGCAGCAGCAACAACAGCAATAAAGAAAACATCTGATCTCCCATGCTACTGCAATGTAAGGAAAATGTGCATGCCCATTCCTTGCTTTCTATCTTCAAGAAATGTTGACTGCATATTTAATTTAATGTCACCCTCTGGGTTCTGTGACAATGATAGATTCTGGGAAATTATAATCCAAAGAGATAGTAAAAACATCACAAGTATATATTTGAGCCTGCTGGAGTGGGCAACGGAAACGAAAATCATAAAGGAGTGCATGATAAAATGGGCCACTAATGTGGGGAGATCTATCAGTTACAAAGAATAGGACCAACTATGGAACAAGATGAAATATGTATACGCGACAGAATTAAAAGAAAACCATTACAAAATGATATATAGATGGCACATGACCCCACAAAAGCTGAGTATAATGTACAAGGAAATTTGGAATAAATGCTGGAAGTGTGACTCTCAAGTGGGGACTTACTACCATCTTTGGTGGACCTGTCCCACAGCCAAAAATTATTGGAAAGGGATCCAAGAACTATCCCAAAAAATACTAAAAATCAAAATCCAAATGAAACCGGAATATTTTCTACTGGGCATTACTGACAATGGCATAGAATTAGACTCTAACCAAGATATTCTTTTTACCTACTTTATGACAGCCGCCAGAATCGTGTATGCCAGAAAATGGAAACTTAGAGAATCTAGTTCGAAGGAGGAATGGTTACATAAAATCTGGGACTTAAAAGATATGGACAAGCTAACCTACTAATTGAAAGATTATACAGGAACACCTTTGAAAAGAACAGACTGGAAGCAGTTTGAAGAGTTTATGAGTACCTACCAAAAATAGGAAGGAGCAGGGTCTTACTAGAAGATTAGTAGGACAAAACAAAACATAAATTTAGATTAACAAACATTAAAGAAAAGTGGACAAGAAGAAGAGCCACATTGAGAATTGAAGAAACAACTAAAGAGAAGAAGAAAAATGAGAATGTCGGAAGGAAGATTGGGAAGTCAATTCCCACCCACCCCCATTTCCTTACTACCCTTATCTTGCCCAATTTTACCTTATCCTTCCCCCTCCCGCACCCCCCCCTCCCTACCCTCCTTTACCTCGATATTCATACCCAATACCTTTCCCCATTACACATATATTTTGTAAAACACTAATAAAAATATTTTTTAAAAAATTAATGTCACCCTCCTGTATAACAAGAATCCATTATCAGACACTTCCAGTAAATGGACTATTTGAAATAAGCCTTATGAGAATGATGGCCCTGGGTATGGGCATGTAGACTATACAATTTCAATCAACTACAGCATTAATCCTGACCATTTTCATTAGGAAATTGTGAGAATTTACTAGGATCCTGATTCTAAAGTTGTCTTTCTCTCGCTCTGTCAGATACCCAAATGGAATGCAAAGCAGATATATTCCTTTGAAAAACCTTAAACAAAAGATAACTTCAAGTCAAAAGGGAGAAAGGTGCTTGGCAGAATGTGATAGTGGCATACATAGGGCTATGTTATCAAAACAGGAGGTGAAGCACCATGTACAATAAAAAAAGTCAGTAAGGCTTTTTGAAGCAATATATCAAGTGTTAGTTCAAATGTATTATCATATAGATAATTCCAATCCCCACAATAGACTGTGTGCAAAGAGAAGGTTTTGTGAATAGAAGATGATGGAAGAAGATTCATGTGTTTCCAGCATAATAAGGCGTTTGCTAACATGTAAGACCATGGGAATGGTTGAAGATTTGTCCATGGCAATCATTTCTATGCTGTAGATCTCCAGATGACTTGAATTACAACTGCCAGCATCCTTGTTCTGTTGTTTCAATCAGAAGGTGCCAGTTACCGAGTGATGGAAATGCATTGTTTCCATTGGGATGGTCCCAGCAGGATTGATTTTTTAGCAGCACAATTCTACCACCTGCTGTTGGAGGATGAGGGAATTCATCAGCTAAAGGTCTGTGTTACAAACCACCTGCTACATCAATTTACCATTAGGAAAGCTTCTCTTACAGCAATTATGTATGCCAAATGAAGTCTTGAGGAGTTTACAATTGCAGAAAGCTTTAACTCAGTAGCAACTTGGGGCCAATGCACCACCATTGTTGCCAGTTGGTACAATTGAGGATGCTGGTAACTGAAAATGTTGGAAAGTACTCCAGCAGTCCTCATTCACTGGCACAGACAAAGGAAGTCCCGTCTTCAGTCTTATTGGATAATTTATCTGTAGAAATGACAACCTTCCCCCCTACAATTGTCTGCAATTGTCTCCTCACATCTCTAGAAACAAATGAAGGAGACAAAACAAATGTTTTACCTCTGACTTCAGCTTGTGGATCATATTCTGCCCCAACTGTTATACTACATTTGAGGTATAGTAACACAGTTTCACTAAAGAAAATAAAAATGCTCCAAATGATAAGATATATAAATGCTCCAAATGATAAGAGTCTGGGAGTCCTTTTGGACCCTCTGCTGATGATGGAGGCCCAGGTCTCCGCCGTTAGCAGAACCGCTTGTTTTCCATCTGCGGCAGGCTAGATGGCTGGCCCCCTCTGTCCAGGGACGACCTAGCTACGGTGATCCAGGCTACAGTCATCTCAAGACTGGACTACTGTAACGCCCTCTACATTGGCCTTCCTCTGTCGGTGATCCAGAAGCTCAAGTTGGTACAAAATGCAGCTGCTTGGCTTCTTGCGGGAATTCTGATGAGATGCCACATAACACCAATCTTACTACAGCTGCATTGGTTACCAATTGAGCACCGGATCACTTTCAAAGTGATGGTACTCACCTTTAAGGCCTTGCATGGTCTGGGGCCGATGTATCTGAGGGACCGCCTCACCCCTACCAACCCCAGAGATCCCTCCGTTCTGAGGACCAAGATCTATTGGAAATTCCCAGTGTCAAGACCTTGCGTCTAACAGCAACCAGACGCAGAGCCTTTACAGCAGTGGCACCATCACTCTGGAATACTCTGCCACCTGAAGTCTGTGCCTTGAGGGACTTATCAGCTTTCCACAGGGCATTTAAGACTTACCTGTTTCGACAGGCCTTTGATTTTTGATATTGCTGTTTTTAAATTGTTTTAAACGGTTTTTAAATTGTATTAGATTTTAGCCATTCTTGTAAGCCGCTCCGAGCCCCAGGGGAGTGGTGGCATATAAGTTCGAATTTTTATATATATATATATATATATATATATATATATATATATATATATTCTCTCACATGCTAAAAGACAGCTGGTGTAGTAGACTGAAGAAATGTTTAATTCAGATATACCCTGTACTGTTTTTGGTGTCCAGATTTCAGTGCTCCCCCCCTCCCAATCCATTTTTCGGGAGTCCTCTGAATTTGGGTGGGTAAAATTCCATTTTTGATCCAGCAGCTGAAAGATACATTTTCAATCTGGGAAGATCTGGCCCACTGGCCACAAAGAGGAAACTTCTGAGGCTCCCCCTTTTGTCATTTTTAGGCCATCAGACTTACAAATTCTTCTTTTCTGGGGTCTTTTCCTCTAATATCCTTTAGCTAGCCTGTGCTTGATGGGGTTACACTCCCCCTGAGGGCATGGGTTCACAGCTTGGGAGTGATCCTGGACTCATCGTTGAGCCTGGAACCCCAGGTCTCGGCAGTGGTCAGGGGAGCTTTTGCACAATTAAAACTTGTGCACCAGCTGCACCCATACCTTGGGAAGTCTGACTTGGCCACGGTGGTACATGCTCTGGTTACATCCCGTATAGACTACTGCAACTCTCTCTATGTGGGGTTGCCTCTGAAGACTGCCCGGAAGCTACAATTAGTACAACGAGCAGCAGCCAGGTTACTAACGGGAGCGGGGTACAGGGAGCATACTACTCCTCTGTTGCGCCAGCTCCACTGGCTGCCAATCAGCTTCCGAGCACAATTCAAAGTGCTGGTGTTGATCTATAAATCCCTAAATGGCTCTGGCCCTATTTATCTGTCCAAACGGATTCTCCCGGATCTGCCTCTTCCCTCCTAACGTTTAGAAAGCTGGTAAAAACATGGCTTTGGGACACTGCATTTGCAGAATGATGACTGAGTCAATAACTGCTGACCTTTCTGGCGGATGGCGATGAATTTGTGATTCTTTTTGACGAACTGGTTTTTTGCTGTAACTTGTATGAATTGTATTTTAATGTATTTTATATTGGTGATTTATAATGTTTTTCTTATTGTATTGAATCTTATGTTGTTAGCCGGCCTGAGTCCCTCCTCGGAGGTCGAGAAGACTGGGTTATAAAAACTCTAAATAAATAAATAAATAAATAAATAAATAAATAGTCCTGGGTTAAGACATTAGACTTAATAAACCACATTTCCTGCGGCCTTTTCTTTTAATATCCTTCATCTAGACCTGAGGAGGAATTAAATTCTGTGGGGAATCAAGGGAGTCAGACTATCTCCTCCCTTCAGTAAACCACCCCAATATGTAAACAACCAACCAACCAAATGCCTTTTCACAGCCTCCCAAAATGCATGCCCACCCTCACTTCACTAGCAAAATAGTAAAAATAAATAAATAGAAGGAATGAAAGATATTAAGCTAAGAAAAATAAATGATATTGCCAAAGGAAAAGATTGGAATTGAGTCCAAAAGCAAACAAAGCAATCCTAAGAGCAGCAAAGGCACTGAGATAGAGCATGGAGCATCTGAGTGGCTTTCTTTTTCTGATTGGTTCAATCAGGTAGAAGGGCTCACAGTCTCATAGGGAAACTTCTGCGGGGGCATGGCTGCCTTTCCACGCTTCATGTGTAGACAAAACAAATGAAAAGCATCCATTTTCAACAATCATGTGGTCTACTGCAGGCAAAAAAAGTAGTGCCCGTGCCATTACAGCTGGCCAAAAGAGGTGAAACAGTCGAAGTTTGTTTTAAAAAATTGATCTGTGCACCACCCTAATAGATTGGCCCCAAAAAGATATTATGAACTGGGGATTTGTTGGATCACCTGTCAAATCACTGGGGATGCTTCTCGTAGAATTACTTTTGACACTTTAACAGCCATAGCTCAATGCTGTGGAAGTATGGGAGTTGTCGTTTCACAAGGCTAAAGATCTTGTAAAACTACAACTCCTTTGATTCCATAGCATTGAACCATGTAGTTAAAGTAGTAACAAACAGCATTAATTCTACAGTGTAGATGCAGCCTTAGGGGCCTCAGCTCAGCTTGTCCCTTTACTGAAACTGCCCATGTGGGTGTAGTTTAGTAGGGACTAATAACTGGATGTAGGTCACACTGTACTTCTCCAGTTTTGAAGTAGGGATATCTGGGTACCTGGCTGTCATAGGGATTCATGCATTGGGTTGTTTCTGAAAACATCTGATGCTCTAGGCAGCATGACTAATATGCACTAGGGTCAGAAAGAACATATGAAAATATTTTGAGTATTGAGGAAAGTGTTTTTATTTTTAAAAAAATGGAAAATTCTGAGAAAGAGAACCCTGGACTGATGAAAATATTTAGTTTAGAACTTATGTGTAAAAATGCACAATTTATGATTCACACAATAAAGTTATCACTCATAATGTCTGATATCCATTAGTTCTCTTACTCTAAGGTAAAAAAGACACTTACATTGCTGAGAAAGAAGATGGTTTGTTGAATAGATTTTGATCTCTCCATAGATGACGAGCAGTGGTTCTCAAAGTGTGCTCTGTGAAGAACTTGGGGCTTGGTGAAACATCCTGAGGAGCTCTGTGGTTGCCTCCTACTGCTCCCTCTCCCTCCCCTTCAAGCTTTCCCTCCTCTTTCCTGCTCCTCCCCCTTCCCTCCTCCCTCACCCCAAAAAGTATTTCCCCCTCACCAACAGATACCCACTGGGGTTGCTCCTATTATTAATAGTAGTAGTACTAGTAGTATTACAAAGACTGGGTGGTCCTCTGTTGGGAGTGTTTTCATTGTGCTGTGGCAGAAGGGAGTTGGACTGGATGGCTCCTAGGGTCTTCCACTGAAATATTGTTAAGTTTATGTGAGTTTAATTTTTTCTTCATTTTAAATATTGTATTGTTCTTTCTTTCTTTCTTTTTTTCTTTCTTTCTATTGCACTGCTAATGAGATATGTGCAGTATGTATAGGAATTTGTTCATGCTTTTTTAAAATTAGTTCATACAAACACTCTCCATCCATCCGCCATTGGCCTGACCCGTCTGTCAAATTTTAAAACTCAATGTGTCAAAAAGTTTTCCCATGCCTGTTGTATATATAGTATATTATATAAACATTTCAGTGGGCTCCACAATGAACTTTTGCTTCAAAAAGGGCTCCATGGCTAAAAAGGTTTGAGAACCCCTGGTGTAGGGAATTTGCTACAAAAGAGGAGAATGACATTCTAGATGAAATTGGCATACATCTCAAATTACCCACCACCACTGACTTTGCTTGGTAGTATTGATGGAAGATGGAGGCCAGAAACATGGTTGGAAGGCCCCATGTTTCTCCGACAATGTCCCATAAAGTCATTCTAGGAAATAAGTGCAACAAAGTTTTCCCTCTTATTCTTTTGCCCGCCAACCCCCAAAGAAAGACGTACACACAGTAATGGGAATAAATTGGGCAACTTTATTAATAGTTACCAGAATAAGTTGGTAACCTAAACTTATCCTAATTACATGAACATAAAGCCGAGGTGGTGTCCATCCCCGGACTACCCCTCGGCTACAAGAGCAAAGCACCCGGTTCCCGTGCGCAATTAGTCCTGGGTAACCCTATAGGCAACTAAAATAGATACGTCTTCCTCAGGGAATTGAGGTAAGATTTTCTTATTGAAGCTATGTAATTGGTCCACCTCGAACACTGCAAATGCAGGTGACCTTTAAGTTACTGGTCTAACCCCCACAAGGGAAAGGGGTGACTTGGGTGCACACCGAGACATCGTTTTTCTCCAGCTGTTATCATTATCCGCCCTCCATCTTGTCATAAGCCCATTAATAACTTTATCGTAACAGTATAAGGCAGGCGAAAAAACCCTATACATGCAATAGGGAAAAATTCCTACCCGGCTCTCTAAAGCAACCAACAAACATACTGTTACTGGGTGGGAGTGGCGGGGAAAAGGCCAGGAGGAAACTGAAAGGATTAGGCCTGCCTAACTCCTCCCCCCAAAATTGTCCCAGTCGGGACTATTTTGGGACAGCTAACTTCCTTGGTGGAGGGGGGCAAAGATCTTCACCTTTTCCAGCTGCGCCCAGACCAGGTAAAGAGGATTATTGAGTGATGGTCTGTAATTGGCCTGTAGTAAGAACACTGTTGTCCTCTCCATTATTATTGTCTAACATTGAAATAACCCACACCTGTTTTTCTAGGAGGGAAACAGAAATATAAAATTTATTGCTTTGGGATATCTGAAACTAGGGCTCTCAAAGGCTGGGTTTCGCTACAGTGGAATCACCTAAAACCATGTAGAATTGCAGGCATCAAGGTATCCATCCACCTGCAGACTGGCCATGGTACCTTACTGACACAAACCAGAATGCCTTCTGAAGATTTCAGACTTAATCATTTGCAGTGGTGCAAAGCCCAGGAGGTGCTGAGCGAAATATGAATTATTTAGCGCCTCCTGCTCTTTAACAAGCTTAATTGGAGTTATTCTGCACAGATGTAGGTCCAAAATAAACACATTGAAAGCTGAATTCAATGCTCTGGCTTCACAAACAAGAATGTTGAATAGCAATGAGTGAAAAGGATCCTACAGTGTAAATCTAAAATAAATGGCAGTGCAGAATTCTTTGCCATGGCATGGGTTCAGTTCTGGAAAGACGTTACAATATGTTTTACACTGTTAATCGTTGAGTACATTAAAATGAAGTGCATATTCCTGTTGACTAAAAATAGGTGTGCATATTCTTATAGTGATAATTCAAACAGTGAAAAATCAAATATATATAGTGCAACATGAATAGGCACCAATGAATCTCAAAGGATTTAAAGATTTCACAGTTACTATATATAAATAACAATGTTGATCATCAATCAGACACTGCATATTCTTAAAATGTTATAAACAATGATTTATAAAATGTGGATTGGCTTATTAAGAGGATGCTTGAGCTGACTGATTCTCATGCAAAACTCCCAAATGTTTAATCACTGACAGCATGGGAATGATAGTGATAGTGAATGCCCTGTCACAGTCATCTATATAAATAAAAATGTAATGTTCGTTTGTGATACCATCAGAACTCAAAAACCACTGGGGGAATTGACACCAAATTTGGACACAAGACACCTAACAACCCAATGTATGTCCTCCACTCAAAAAAATGATTTTGTCATTTGGGAATTGTTGTTGCTGGGATTTATAGTTTACCTACAATCAAAGAGCATTCTGAACTCCACCAATGATGGAATTGGGCCAAACATGGCATACAGGACTTCCATGACCAACAGAACACACTGGAATGGTTTGGTGGGCATTGACCTTGAGTTTGGGAGTTGTAGTTCACCTACATCCAGAGAGCACTGTGGACTCAAACAATGGAGGATCTGGACCAAACTTGGAACGAATACTCATGCCTAAATGTGAACCACAGTGGAGTTTGGGGAAAATAGACCTTGACATTTGGGAGTTGTAGTTGCTGGGATTTATAGTTCACCTACAATCAAAGGGCATTCTGAACTCCACCAATGATGGAATTGAACCAAACTTGGCACACAGGACTCCCATGACCAACAGAAAACTGGAAGAGTTTGGTGGGCATTGACCTTGAGTTTGGGAGTTGTAGTTCACCTACATCCAGAGAGCACTGTGGACTCAAACAATGATGGATCTGGACCAAACTTGGCACAAAAATTCCATATGCCCAAATATGAACACAGATGGAGTTTGGAGGAAATAGACCTTGACATTTGGGATTTGTAGTTACTGGGATTTATAGTTCACTACAATTAAAGAGCATTCTGAAACCCACAAATGACAGAAATGGGGCAAACTTCCCACACAGAACCCCCATGACCAACAGAAAATACTTAAGGCCATCCAGCCCAACTCTCTTCACCAGGGCAAGAAAATGTAATCAGAGCCCTCCTCACAAAGAGCTATTCAGTCATAAATATAGAGAGATAGATATGATTCTCTCTCACACAGAGAGATATAGTATCACAGATTTGAAAGAGACCCTTAAAGAAGGACTATGATATGTTGCATATTCCAGAGTAGGCAAACCAGACACTCTCCACATCAACACTGACAAAGAAACACAAGAAATACTGTTTACTCACAACCAGAAATAAATTGCATATATTAGAAACCAACACTTTCTCATTACTTTATTTTCCCGATCACCAGACTGGGCCACAGCAATGCGTGGCAGGGGACAGCTAGTACTAAAATAAAACCTCATGATCTCTCATCAAAATAACCTAACAAATTACTAGGGAAACCATTTTGCCCAGGTGTGGATAAGCTTCAATCTTAATGGTAGTCATGCTAACAAAGCAAATCTTTCTTCTGAAGGAATGTAAAAATGCTTGCAGTTTTACTAAAGAAAAAGTAACTTCCCTCAAGACTAGGCTACAAATTGGCAGGCTCCATCTTTACAACAAACTATAAAATTCTAGTTATTATTATTACCTTTCTTAAGATGTGTACAGGATATGGGTTACCACCACCACCACCCCTTCTTAAAACTTCTAAACTTCCCAGTGACCATCGGTATGCCCTATATGTACTTTAATTCCCCCAAAATAAAACTCTAGAGACAAGACTAAATTTAACCAATTAAATTAAGTTTACTGAACAATCAAGGTGAATCAAAACAAGGTATAAAGGTGCAGTTTGATTCTTGGTGGTATAGAATTAGAATAATAAGGAACAGGTATAAGGTATAACTCTAAGGTAAATATAAATAACAGGAGGCTATGAGATATAATGGTGGTATGTGCTCTGAGGTAACAACAACTATATTTTCTATGAGGTAAACACTCTCTATAAACTCTGGGGCTTGTACTATCTATGTTCTTTGGGCAAATACTGGTCAATTCTATGGCATATACATCTATATTCTTTGAGCAAATACAACAATTCTCTTTGTTCTCTGAGGCATGTACGTACTAAGGATTGCCTGTTCAGACTGCTAAGCCAGACCAGACACTTTTTGGCTAACAACTATAAGCTATGTCCAAAAAGAATGGAGCAAAAAGTCTTTCTACCAAGCTCTGAGCCAGAATGGGCTGAAGCAACAGAGCTCGGCCTCTAGGGGGATCCCAAACTCCTGCTCTAAAACTTAGCAGAATGGAACAGTCCACCTACAGGGAGCAAACAGAGGGGTAAAAACTAGGCCGAGACTTCACAGCCTCTATACCAGAAAGTTGTCAAATCATAGATTGGGATTAACTTAGTGTACTGGATAGTGGTAGTGTAGATCACATACAGTTTCTCATAAAAAGCTATGTTATCTCCTAATATGACCAAAATACAAAGTCTTCAGTTTACCCATTTGGGATTCTAGGGAGATTCAGGCTTGATTTGCTTTGAGAATCATTTATTTGTCTTTTGGGCATTTACAGCACTACCAGAACTCTCCTCCACCACCACATTTCAAATCAATTGATCCTCCTTAAGGAAGAGGGGCTGACCAAGGGCAAGATGGATGGATGGCATCCTTGAAGTGACTGGACTGACCTTGAAGGAGCTGGGGGTGGTGATGGCCAACAGGGAGCTCTGGCGTGGGCTGGTCTATGAGGTCACGAAGAGTTGGAGACGACTGAATGAATGAACAACAACAAAGGCAGTTTTCTTTACTGTCCAGCTTTCCCAAACATACACAGAAGCTGGAAATGTGAAGGCTGGCTGAAATTACCACTAGAAAGAATCCCAAAAAGGTAATTTATCTAAGCTCTGTTACATTCTCATTCACAAGAGTTCATTGTCCACATTGTCATCATTGCCTCCAAGAAAACTGAACTATATTTATCCTTTATCTGTTTTGAAAATCAACCATCTGTGGATGCCTAAATTTTGAAGTTTTTTGGATTTACAATGATTTCCCAGAATCAGTTTAGGAATATTCATATTGCAACTCATGATTGGCAACGTATTTCTACTTATAAATCTGTGGAAACCAACTGATCACTACTTCTGCATGTAAATTGACACTAGCAACGCTGATGTTTACTCAATTGGCAAGTGATGGATATTGTGCTTTACAATTGTAGAGTACGAGGAGGAAATGAATGTTCTCCATACAGCATAATTTATTTTTGTCTAACTTCAGAAACATTGAATCTCCTTAAAAGCTTTTGACAATAGAATCTGAGAGAGAAAGAATTTTACTGGATGACATATTGTAGTGAAAAGGATGAAAGCAGGAAAACAATCTGAAGTGGTAGGGAGAGAATAGAAAGCTGAAATGTAATAGCTGATCTGATGCAATTAAGTTTCCCTGAAAGGTAGTAGAAATGAGGAGGGACGTTAACAATAGAGGAACGAAAATGAGAGACCAGAGTATGGAACAAAAAGTACATCCGTACATTGTATATTGAGATGATGAAATTTTTAGATGGAGTTGTCTTACTTTTATTATTGTTATTCTTGTCTCTCTCTGAGGATGGAGGCAAAGAACAACAAATAACGTAACACATAACATCATAACACTTATTACTTTTTCTACAGTAAGGGTAACAAATATATTCCTGCTGCCCTTAAAGTTTTTGAGGCTAAGATTGGTTCTCTGTTACTGTGTGGAACCCCTGTTTGGCTTTTTGAAATCAATAAATCATTGAATATACTACATTCCAAGTTTCTCCAGAAACTAATGGGGCTCCCTAGATATGTGCTATGAACTGAGATGGGTCAAACATTCTTGAAACTTTAGCATGAATAAAAGCTATAAAATTCTGGCTGCTTAAACATTTTCAAGTAGACCCCGGTAGCTATATTCCCTCTCTACTATGAGATGATTTTATTTCAGAATGGTATTTTTTGGTTCTCAGAAAGATTGAAGCAATTGGCGTGTCTCTGGAAGCACTCTTAATGCTTACAAATATGGAAGCCTGCAAGTCAGTCAAGAGCAGATGTTTGGATCTTGACTTTCATAAACTGATTCTTGTAGCAAACTTGTTCCCCTATCACATCACTAATTCCATGATAGCATGGAGTCATGTCAATTTATCTTTACATTTTGATTAATCTCTCCATGAGGAAAGTTTTTGGCAATATATAATGTGTTGCCATCAGCTCCTTTGGATGAGAGATATAAAAATATGGAACATTCTAAAATGATTTTTTCATGTAACCTGGTTCTGTGGAAACATTTCACCATTCTTTGTTTGTATGCCCTAAATATGATAATATATGGATGAAATACAGACATTCAATTTTTTACAGTGTTCTCAATGACAAGGGTGTTATAAAATTCCATATCTTCTGAACATCTCCAATGCATTCTTTTTTGAGACTGTTGCAAATATTATTATTGGGATTAGAAGTTTGATTAATGCTTTCCTTTTTATCTGGGACATCCCTCTTGTTGTATATGTTATGATTTTGGTGTTGTATGTCGATAAAGGCTGTGCATTGTATTGCAACATCAATTAAAATAGAATTTATTTATTTATTTATTTATTTATTTACTAAATTTAATATAAAATATATAAAACCAAGGCCCCTTCTACACTGCCTCGATACCCTGATTTCTCCAGGTTTTCAGTCCCAATCCCCACCACAAACCCCTGGCATTCCCTTAAGGGTTGATTAGATTGTATCCTGGGTCAACCTAGGATGGCATCTAGTCCCCCTGGCATTACAATATGATGCATAAGGAAGTGGGGGGGGGAATTCCCTCCCACACCTCCTTACATCATTTTCTCATGTCAGGAGTACAGTGTTGCCAGTAGGCCCCCTCTGGTATGTGTTTTTATGGGGAAAATAGGGGGCTGGAGGGTAGGGGATGGGTGCTCTCCCACTCCTTTGGGCTCCAGGAGCCCAAAAAACTGGGATGTCTGTGGGGATTGACCCACAGAGCCAACACCTGAAAACATCCAAATGTTAGCTGAAGGTGTTTAATTAATGCAGCATGAACTGGAAAAACCCAGTTTTCTTTGCATTAATTTGCTTTCATGCTTCAATTTGATTTTACCTTAGGTGTCATTTAGACACCTCAGGTAAAATCAAGACAGATACCATGCTTTGTGCCTATCTGGAAGGGCCCCAATACTTGCCAAAATCCATCAATAAATACTTTAAAATTTGTAATTTAAAAATAGTAAGGGTATGCGGGGCGCCAAAACCATACCATTTCTTGATCTGTTTTCAGCTGCCCCACATTCTGTTTACTGGGAAATTCCCAAAATCAGGAGGAAAAAAAATACTGCTCCATGATCCGGCAGCTGGAAGTTCTATTTACTTTCAGGGAAGATCCAGCCCATTGGCACCAATGGAGGAACTTGCAAGATTCCTCTTTCTGTTATTTTTATAGCTATCAAGATAAAAAATGGCAACACTTAGGGGACACATTTATGACTAAGCCCTCCAAGTTTCAGAATGTTTGGGTCATCCACTCATTTTTAGGAAATTTTAAAAGATTATACAAATATAATTTCTTTTTTAAAAAAAGAGGTATCCCCTGGAATTTCTTCACAGAAGCCAGAAGGTAGAGATGGGTAGGGATTGAAATTGAAATGATATCCTCGCTGTGGGGACTCAAGGAAGTCAGACAATCTTTCCCTTCCCTAAACCTATCCCACACTCAGCCAAGTTAAAGGAAAAAAATGTAAAAAATATTTAAACAAACATGCAAAAATGTCCTTTTTAAACTCACCCTCCCCCAAATACACACGTCCACACACACCTCTCTAGCAAAATTAGTAAAATAAAAAAATAATATAAGGAAGATTGTAACTAAGAAAATTTAATGATATAATGCAGAAGAAAAAGATTGGAATTCTCAAAAAGCAAACCTAAGCAGCAGCCATGAGATAGAACACAGTGCTAGCTAGACACGATCTCTTTCTCTCAAATGCCAGGATGCCACAGAAAAATGGAGGAGCTTTCCCTGGTATATATAGACCAGCTTTGTGAAAAGATGCATACTTCGTTTTCTTCTTCTGATTGGCAAGGCTACCTTAGGAAAGACCTGCACACGGCTGCTCTTGTCAATCACAGAGCAGCCAAATCTTCCAAATGTAGCTAACAGAAGACTGGGAGATTTGGAAGGTGCTGAACAGACTGCACTCTGGCACCATGAGATGCAGAGCTAACCTTAAGAAATGGGGCTACAAAGTGGAGTCCATGACATGCAAGTGTGGAGAACAGCAAACCACAGACCACCTACTACAATGCACCCTGAGCCCTGCCACATGCACAATGAAGGACCTTCTTACATCGACACCAGAGGCACTCAAAGTGGCCAATAAGAGACATTTTACTATAATACCAAGCTTTTATCTTTGTTTGTGGGTTTCATATGCATTATAACTGTATTCTCAATTTGCTTCTGACACAATAGAATAAATAAATAAATAAATAAATAAATAAATAAAATATCTGGCGCCTTCTGGTTCATTCCAGCTGAGCCTTCGGCTGCACCTGCCTGATCCATCTTTGGTGATACAGCTGCCTGCAAAATGGAATCATGCACACCCCTAAAAACAATATGGTTTTGCCTTCCAGAATAGTTTTTAATAGTATTTAAGATGATGGACCTTTTTTGGCCAGTCATTCCATAGTCTAAAGGTGGCCAAAGAAAATGAGTAATAATCTCGTTTTGGCTGACTGAAGGAAATATCTCCCAAAGGACCTGAGGGGATTATATGGCGATCCTGCAGGTAACCTGGACCAAAACCAAGTAGGGTTTTAACAGTAATGACCAGTATCTTGCTCTTTGCCAAGAAATTAATTGGCAGCTAGTGTAGTGATTTTAATATTGGCATAATTTCTCAAGAGTGAAATACTCAAGGCGCAATTGCAAACCGTGCCAACAAAGAGAAAAAATAGGACAAGTGCAAAGAAGCAAGAATGGATGTCCAAAGAACTTCTAACTGTGCTAAGACACAAAAGAGACATGCACAAGAAGTGGAAAAAGGGAGAAATCACCAAAGAAGAATTCAAACAAATAGCCAACACCTGTAGGGAAAAGGTCCGCAAGGCGAAAGCAAAAAACGAGCTCAGACTTGCCAGGGACATTAAAAACAATAAAAAGGGCTTCTATTCTTATGTCAGTAGAAAAAGGAAGAGCAAGGAGGCGATAGGGCCTCTTCGAAGCGAAGATGGGGCAATGCTGACAGGGGGTAGGGAAAAGGCAGAACTACTTAATGCCTTCTTTGATTCAGTCTTCTTACAAAAAGAAAGTCATCTTCAACCTCAGCAAGATGGAGTGGATGAGGGATTAGAGGACATCCAACCCCAAATTGGGAAACAAGTCGTCCAGGAATACCTGTCCGCTCTTAATGAGTTCAAGTCCCCAGGGCCAGATCAACTACACCCCAGAGTATTGAAGGAACTAGCGGAAGTCATTTCGGAACCATTGGCAACCATCTTTGAGAGTTCTTGGAGAACGGGAGAAGTCCAGCAGATTGGAGGAGGGCCAATGTGGTCCCAATCTTCAAGAAGGGAAAAAAGGATGACCCAAACAACTACCGTCCGGTCAGCCTCACATCAATACCGGGCAAGATTCTGGAAAAGATTGTTAAGGAAGCGGTCTGCAAACACTTAGAAACAAATGCAGTCATGGCTAATAGTCAACATGGATTTATCAAAAACAAGTCATGCCAGACTAATCTGATCTCTTTCTTCGATAGAGCTACAAGCTGGGTAGATGCGGGGAATGCCGTGGATGTAGCGTACCTGGATTTCAGTAAGGCCTTCGACAAGGTCCCCCATGACCTTCTGGCAAGGAAACTAGTCCAATGTGGGCTAGGCAAAACTACGGTGAGGTGGTTCTGTAATTGGTTAAATGGACGAACCCAGATGATTCTCCCCAAGGCTTCCTCTTCATCTTGGAAAGAAGTGACAAGTGGAGTGCCTCAGGATTCCGTCCTGGGCCCGGTCCTGTTCAACATCTTTATTAATGACTTAGATGAAGGGCTAGAAGGCAGGATCATCAAGTTTGCAGACGACACCAAATTGGGAGGGATAGCCAATACTCCAGAGGACAGGAGCAGGATTCAAAACGATCTTGACAGATTAGAGAGATGGGCCGAAACTAACAAAATGAAGTTTAACAGTGACAAATGCAAGATACTCCACTTTGGCAGGAAAAACGAAATGCAAAGATACAGAATGGGGGACGCCTGGCTCGAGAGCAGTACGTGTGAAAAAGATCTTGGAGTCCTCGTGGACAACAAGTTAAACATGAGCCAACAATGTGATGTGGCGGCAAAAAAAGCCAATGGGATTTTGGCCTGCATCAATGTCTAGATCTAAGGAAGTAATGCTACCCCTCTATTCTGCTTTGGTTAGACCACATCTGGAATATTGTGTCCAATTCTGGGCACCACAATTCAAGAGAGATATTGACAAGCTGGAATGTGTCCAGAGGAGGGCGACTAAAATGATCAAGGGTCTGGAGAACAAGCCCTATGAGGAGCGGCATAGGGAACTGGGCATGTTTAGCCTGAAGAAGAGAAGGCTGAGAGGAGATATGATAGCCATGTATAAATATGTGAGAGGAAGCCACAGGGAGGAGGGAGCAAGCTTGTTTTCTGCTTCCTTGGAGACTAGGATGCGGAACAATGGCTTCAAACTACAAGAGAGGAGATTCCATCTGAACATGAGGAAGAACTTCCTGACTGTGAGAGCCGTTCAGCAGTGGAACTCTCTGCCCCGGAGTGTGGTGGAGGCTCCTTCTTTGGAAGCTTTTAAACAGAGGCTGGATGGCCATCTGTCAGGGGTGATTTGAATGCAATATTCCTGCTTCTTGGCAGGGGGTTGGACTGGATGGCCCATGTGGTCTCTTCCAACTCTTTGATTCTATGATTCTATGATTCTATAATGTGGTCACTCCCAGATGTACCAGTAAGCAATCTGGCTCCTGTATTTTGAATTAACTGAAGTTTCTGAACTTGTTACAGAGGTAGTGTATAGCACAGTGCAGAAATCTCACCTTCAGTAACACTGATAATAAGGAATTAATTTTGATCTTTATTTTTATCTGCCTTCTTATACTCAACAGTAATGTGAGGAAGTCCATTAGGCCCATGGTATGGAAGAAAATGATTAAAACATGTACTGAAGTGCAAGCAGTCCAAGTCCTAATTAGAGCACACATCAACAATGTTGTAGGATTGCAAGCTATTGACAGGTTTTTTTTTCCCCATCAATAAAGAGGGATAGGAAAATCAAGAGAGACAGATTGGCAGGAGGATGTGCACAGCAATATATGATAGTATCCATCACCAAAGTTGGCAGTCCAGTTTCAAAGCTGGTTTGCCTGCCACATGAGGTAAGAGCCTCAGTCCTACAGATGTTGCCACATTTCTTTCTCTTCCACTTTTCATCCTTTTTATGCCGCACAAGACTAACACAGCTACTTCTTTAAAAAATGGACAGAGTTTGTTGTAGTACAGTATGATAGTAATGTTACTACTACCGGTAGAAGGGAGAAGAGGGCTGCGCAGGTGTTGGAGGAGGAGCAGCAGCAAAAGCGGATTAGAGACATATTCATGGCTCCAACTGATTCCGAATCCTTCAAGGGTCTCTCAGACTGTGAAATGGGGAAAGGAGAGGAAAGCAGGGGAGTTAAGCGGGCTACTCATAAACAAGAATCTGATGAGGAGATCCAAAGGAAGCGTATCCGTGATATACTTAGTGCTCCAACAGAAGATGAAGATTTTAAGGGTTTTGAAAGGAGTGATGGGACTGGGAGTGACATTGAGGAGGAGGATGATTTGGACTGGACCCGTGTACAGGAAATTAGGGACATCTGTACTCAGTCTACCTCCAGTGATGACTTTGAGGGCTTCGCGGAAGAGTGGCAATTTGGGAACACTTGGGAGGACTAAGTCTTGACAGACGCTGGCAAAGGTGGGAGGCAGTGTTCAGCTGCAGGGAATGGGGCAGCTGAAAGTGATGATGAAAAGGTGGGGAGCAATTCATCCTCTGATGAGGAGTTATAGGATATAAGTTGGTTTGGTTTCAATGGGTCTTTGCAAAAGGCAAAGTGTCTTATCGGGTGGGAATCTTTGTTACTGCCATTACTCTCAAGCTTGGGTCTTTGGACTACAGATCTCCGTGTTTCCGTGACTTCTGGCTGAAACTCCGTAAGTGCTGACTTCAACCTTCCCTTTGACTCCGGACTGTGTTTTGACAATGACTACGCTTTTTGGACTGCATCTCATTTTGGACGTGCCTGGACTTCGGACTGCTTTTGGACTCTGATTTTGCGTGCTCCCACCTTGTTTTCTTGTGCGTTTTGGACCTTTTGAATTTCAAGCAGATTGCTGTAACTTTTTGTTATCCTGGATTATACCGGAGATTATATTTACGTTGGGTTTTTTGCTTAGTGGTTGCTATAGACTCTTAGTTTGTGCTAGAGGCACTGAGTTAAGTGTCTCTAAGCCTTTTTTGTGTTTAATAAACCTTTGTTTGGACCTTTTATACTGTGTTTGGCATTCTTGAGGCTTCTGGGTCTTGACAGAGTTAGTTCAACTTAAAAAAAATTATCTAAAGAGTGCAGGGTCTCATCTATACTGTCATATAATGCAGTTTCATAATGCAATGTAACTGGACTGAACTGCATTATATGGCAGTGTATATGGACCCAGGACTGCATCTCCCAGAATTCCATTTTCAAACCCTGTTTCAGCATAAATAATAAAGCTGGGCTTTGGAATAGAAGGTTCCCAGTATAAAAAGCACCAAAATTTACTTATATCAGAGGTACTGCTATCCTAGAACAGTAGCTTTCCTTGTTAAAAAGGAGTCATTTGGCATGCTGAACCTCACCTGATCAACCCTTATGTTCAGGGTTGCTGCTGCCAGGCATTCTTCTACAACAGAGATTAACACATAATGAAGGTAGCTCTTCATGGTGCAGCTGTAAACAATCTTTAAAACAAAAGAAAACACATTGCAAATGACTGCTAGTCTCTGTGGGCATGTTCTTAAAGAATTCTGATAAGACTCAGACATCATTCATCTGCTGTGAAATTTAGCCACAATTAGCAACACTCTGGCTGGAGGGGTGTTTTTAAACCCTGAGATTCTTCACATCATGACTACACTTGATAGCATTTTTGCAAAGCTTATTGCTTTAGAATTTGGATATAGAGATATTTTTCCTCCTTCTTCCTCTCTGTAGTGGATTTGACACAATATTTTTAAAGAACTCGGGAGGGGATTGTTGAAACCAGGGGCAGTCAGTAAACTAGGCAAGGGTCCCCAAAAGACAAAGGTTCCATTGGATCTAAATTCTCACCTTCCACAGCACTGCTTAGCTATAGCAAAATAGTATAGGTATGGTTATCTAGGGTACAATCTTGCTGAGATGTAGTGGACCCCATAGACTATGGGGACCCAGTTTGTGGTCCCAAACCCCAGAAACTCCATCCTATTAACATTATTTTAAGGCAATGGTTCACCACCTGTGGTCCACAAGAATGAAAATGTGGTCCGCGACCTCACCATTACTACACCGTTGCCTCGAAACAACATAACAATGAGAGTGACTGGTCTTGCAAGACCATCTTACAGTGACGAGGCAATGGGAATGTCAGGAGGGGAGACGCTGATTACCATGAAAGATTAATACTACTACATCAACTCTAGATTATTAAATATGGTTTTCTGTGGGAAAGCAGATGGTGACTACTGGATGGCATATGTTCTGTACCGGAAACTAGAGCCAATGTGGTCTATCCAATGCAATTTTCTGAATCAGCACCCCAAATAACCAAACCAAATCTAAAGTTAAAGTGGAAAGTAAAAGGAAGAGGGGCCGACCAAGGGCAAGATGGATGGATGGCATCCTTGAAGTGACTGGACTAAATTTGAAGGAGCTGGGGGTGGTGACGGCCGACAGGGAGCTCTGGCGTGGGCTGGTCCATGAGGTCACGAAGAGTCGGAGACGACTGAACGAATGAACAACAACAATCTTTTTGGTACTGAAGTTGGAAAGTGGTTCCTAGTCAAAGTGGTCCATGGTTAGTTGCCCCTGGTCAAAAGACGGCTGGGAACCAGTGTTTTAAGTGGTGACGTTTTTCACCCCAACTGCCTAAAATAGCTCAAATTGATACAAAAACCTCAGAAGCCATTAAGCTTCTTGCATTCGTGAATATGGTTTTTTTTAAAAAAAACAACAACTTAAAAATGTATCCAAAATTAACTGAAAATGAATCTAGAAGCAATGTCACATTTCTCCCAGCCACACTGGGTCCATAATTTGCAGTCAGCTGTAATGCTTTGCTCCTCCATAGTTATCCAACTTGACATAGAACATATCCAGACACAGGCAGGAGTCTACAGCAGATTTTATAAAACAGTTATAGGCAGGTGACAAACACAAACTGGAAACTCATTCATAAAATAAATCAAGCTCTGACAACTTTTAATAACTTATAATCATAATTATTCCTGTTTTGTCATTCTGCTCCTTCATGTTTACATACATTCATCCTGAGTTTCTCTCTCTTTCTCATTTTCCTGTTGCACCATCTTGCTTATTCGGGGCTCTTCTATGCAGCACTAAAATATGGATTTTCCTAAGGAAGAATAGGTTAGCCTAAGGCATCCAGATGGCATTTCAGACTAATCTGTTTAAAGCTAGAATAAACCAAATTTACTTGGTTTATTCCAGGTTTTGAAAACACCTCTTATATCCTGATCCTAAGCTGTGGGGACTGACTCCCGGGTCTACCCAGGGGTAAAATCCCATAGCCATCTCACTTCTTCAGGCTTCCAAAAGCCTGGAGTGGGATGGCAGCCTAGCTCCCCTCCCAGCCCACCCCCCCCCCCACTCCTTTCCCTAAAACTTACTCCAAGGGCTTGCCAGGCATGGAGGTCCTCTCCAGAGAGTTGTGGAGTCATGTGAAAATGATGTTGGAGGAAGGGGAACAGAGAAGAAAATTTCCTCCAGCATCATTCTCACATGACTCCACAGTTCTCCAGTTCTCCATGCCTGGCAAGCCCATGGGGTAAGTTTTGGGGATGGGAAGAGTGGATGGGAGGGGAGCTGGATGCTCTCTCAGGTCGAACAAACAATGTTATTGATTAGCCAGTTGGCCCTATCAAAAACAGACATTGCAAACACAACATACAACATATATCTAGTCCTCTTAAAATGAAATACAAATATACAGGTATTTGTCAGCTTGAAACCAATGTAGCTTAGCAGTAGGTATATACTAGGCCTGTTTGATCAAGAAAAAATTTGTTTCTAAAATCGATTTGTAATTGGGGTGTTTTTTGTTTCGATATTTAAAATAATTACAAAACTTTCCAAAAAAAAGTTTTGGTATTTACGAAATTTTGTAAATATTAACGAATTTTTAGAATATTTTTGGTATTTCTTAAGAATAATATTAAAATAATATTAAAAAATATTTTAAAATGGAAAATTAACCAAAAAATGGCCCAAATGTGGACCAAACACAGGCAGGATACAGCAAATGAGAGCACACACCAACAGAAGAGGCTTTTCTTTTTTAGAATATTTTTTAAGAATAATATTAAAATAATATTAAAAAATAATATTAAAATAATATTAAAAAATATTTTAAAATGGAAAATTAACCAAAAAATGGCCAAAATGTGGACCAAACACAGGCAGGATACAGCAAATGAGAGCACACACCAACAGAAGAGTCTTTTCTTTTTTAGAATATTTTTTAAGAATAATATTAAAAAATAAAAAAATAATATTAAAATAATATTAAAAAAATATTTTAAAATGGAAAATTAACCAAAAAATGGCCCAAATGTGGACCAAACACAGGCAGGATACAGCAAATGAGAGCACACACCAACAGAAGAGTCTTTTCTTTTTTAGAATATTTTTTAAAAATAATATTAAAAAAATATTAAAAAATAATATTAAAAAATAATATTAAAAAATAATATTAAAAATATTTTAAAATGGAAAATTAACCAAAAAATGGCCCAAATGTGGACCAAACACAGGCAAGAGACAGCAAATGAAGCAAGCAGCACTCACAGCAGCAAGGAATGAATCCAATCCCAGTTGCTAGCAGGCAGCCATTGCCAAGCCAACCCAATGCAAACTCCCTCGCCCTCTGCAGCAAGCTACGGGCCGCGCGGAGCCGCTTTGAAAGGGCTCGCCGGCCAATCAAAACAGACAGCCACGGACCCATGGTGCACTGCTTGGGAGCGCCGGATTGGCTCCCAGGCACCAGCACTCCAGCAGCCTCCACCCCATTAACGAAACGAGCGGAGGCTCGTTAAAACTATGGGGGTTGCTGGTTCGATATTTAAAAACCCTTCCGGGTTTGGAAATATGTTTCAATATCGCTTCGGAAATGCCAAAAATAATGAATTAATAACGAATTAACGAATTAACGAACGAAACCGCACAGGCCTAGTATATACATCAACTATCCTTGTCTCCCTTACATTGTACTATGTACTATGTACTGATCTATGTACTCCAATCTCCTTTTAGCAGCTTTAGACAAATAAAGGATGCCCTCCCAGGTCAACTTTTTGTTCACCCTCCAGGTGGCATGTAGCCACCTTGAGAGGGAAACTCCGAAGTTGAGGGAGGGGGTGGGGACTACAACATGAGCAAAAATTGGTCAGTTTAACCCATTTTTGCCCATGTTTTACTTATATCCGAAAGTGGCCTCACTCACCTGACATGAGGTGCAGCTATGATGCAGAATTAATGCAGTTTGCCACCATCTTGTACATCATTGCTCAGTGCTAGGGAATCATGCAATTGGCAGTGTAATGGGGCACTAGCAACCTTTGGCAATCAAAGCTAAAGGCCTTGTAAATCTAACATGAGTCTATTGAATTTCGACAAGGCAGTTAAAGTAGTTTCAAACTGCATAAAATTGCCCCCATTGCCTCCTTATAATTTGCTACCTCATCTGTTCTATTCCCTCTGCTCCTCCAATTTAATATACAGACGCTCCCCAAGTTATAAACAAGATAGGTTCTGTAGGTTTGTTTTTAAACTGAATTTGTTTGTAAGTTAGAACAGATACATTTTTAAAGTGTAATTTCAGCAAATCTTTTCAAGCTTTGGATAGCAAAACGCTTGTAGTATTTGTTTTGCAGAAGATTTCTCCTCACTTTCTGTCCCTGGGAGAATTGGATTTTGAAAATTTGGCTTGTTGTGGAAGCAAGGATTGGTGATAAAGCTTCAGTCGTGACACCTCTTCCTCAGAATAACTCTTTCAGGAATGAATTTCCCTTTCTATTTCTCTCACTTCCCATTGCCTCACCCCTGTTCTTAACTAAAAGTCATGTGTGAGTCAGATGTTTTGTAACTCGGGGACTGCCTGTACTTTTAACATCTTGGAATTGTCCTGTGACACTACTAAATTCCTCCTAGAGATTTTTAAAAGCAAAATCATTGATGTGATGAGGATCATATTCTATCCTCTAAATAATAAGCTAGACCTTACTATTGAATCAGTTCTTGAATGGCTAGTCAGCAGGGCCATAGCCAGAAATTTTTTTTGGGAGGGGTTGAAAATTTCGGGGGGGGGGGCTTGAAAATTTTGCGGGGGGGTTGAAACCTGCCTCCTAGCTCATGCTGTAGCAAAGAGCACAGCAGGGGGCAGAGCAGCCTTCAATAACCTGCAGCTCTGCCCCTGTCAACCAACTCCACCAAGTCCAGCCTCCTCAACACCCCCCCTCCCCAACTTGGTTGCTTCGCTACATCGGCTATTGCTGCAAGTAATGACAATGTGAATAAATTGTCAATGTTTTCTTGAGATAGTGCTCGCAGTTCTGGAGGGACTCTTTATAGACTTAGCATGGGGATTTGGTTAACCAGTTTAAATTCATGAGTAAACAATGTTTTTTTAACCTGAAAAATTTGGGGGGAGGTTGAACCCCTAAAACTACAGACTACAGGCCTGCTAGTTGGTACTTTTGTAAAGCCAATTGATTCAATGTTCTGTTATAGCTAGGGCTAGGAACTGAATTTAGGCCTAAGTGACCAAGAAGGCAACCTGCAACAACCATCTCTAGTCTGCTTCAACTCCCAGCATCTCTGGTTGGGGCTTCTTAGGCCCAATCTACATTGCCATTTAATTCAGTTTCCTAATGCAGGTTAACTGCATGGTACTGCATTATATGAGTCTGCACTGGCATATAATGTACCATGCAGTTAAACTGCATTATGAAACTGCATTAAATAGCACTGTAGATGGGGCCTTAGAGATTACGTTCAAGAAATCTAGAAGTCCAAATGTTTAGAGCGGAGCTCTCCAAAGCTCCCTAGGGTTTATTGTAGTTTATGTATTCTGTTTAATTCCTAATTTCCCCTTCTCCCAATATGGATCCCAAAGTGGCTCTATTGTTTAAAACACATTTAAAATATAGGAAAAAATATAAACACAGCACCATTCAACTGAGAGACACTTTAAGTGTAAGAGCCAAATGTCTTTGTAATAACCTGATGGTAGAAAAAGAGCAGAGTCAACCAAGAGCTTGTCTACATGAAACCCATAGCCTGAGGTGTTTGAGGTGTCTCCTGGGTGTCTACATGATATCTGTGGACATCCCATCCTTATCACAGAGTAAACCAGGTTAAATTGGTTTAGTCAGGGAATACTCTGATGTTTGGGTAAAATCCAAAGCAGCCCCTCATTTTGGACACAGTGTGGGTAGCATGACCAGATCTGATGCAAAGTAGTCCAGTATCTAAATGGGTTACCATCATCATCTCCTTTTCGCTGCACTTCTCCCTGGTCTTGCGGGTCCCTCTGCAAATGTCAGCACAGGGTGCCTGCAATGGCTAGGAGCTATCCCAGAGCTCTATAATCATCCAGCAGCAATGGCAACAGGAAAGGTAAGATGACTATCCAGTGAGGACAAAGCAGTTTCAGCCCCATTGTATGTACTGGACTTTGGTCTGCCACCTTCATGGGTGGAGGCATGGCCATGTCCAAGGCCAGTCCAGAGTATTATTGTTCTGGATTGGCCATGGATTATGTGGCCAGTGGAGATAAGCTTCAAGTCTTCCATGGAAAGGAGTTGAAAATCCTACAGTAATGACCAAGAAGACTATATAACATACCTTCACCCAACAAGCCTGTAAACGGGGAAGGAAAAAGAGAGAGAACTCTACCAAAAGGTCACAAGACTCAGGCTCATATGGGGGAAATTCATTCTTGGAGACAGTCTGGAGCTAAGTCATACAGTGCTTTATAGGTTTTAACCAGCACTTTCAATGGCTGTCAGAAACAGACTAGTAGTCAGTGAAACTATTTCACTATAACAAACCTTGGTCAGCAGTTCAGTAGTAGCATTCTGGACCTGATGAAATTTCCATAGAGTTTCCAATGACAACCCCACATAAAACATGTCACAGTGATAGAGAGCATATGGTTAATCAGATGCAGTTTGGGTTGTTGTAGGTTTTTCCGGGCTATATGGCCATGTTCTGGAGGCAATTTTGGCCATATAGCTCGGAAAAACCTACAACAACCCAGTGATTCCGGCCACGAAAGCCTTTGACAATACAGAGATGCAGTTTGTCTACTCCTAGTTTGGAACCACTTTTCCAGCAATGTGGAAAGCATTTCAAATCTGAAAGTCATGCTACTGTATGATATGGTGTTCAAAATTATTGTATCTATAAAAGTGAAATATTTATGAGTGGGATCCAGAATAATTTAGTTCAACAGTTTCCACTGAACTCAAATAGACTTAAAGTTATGATCAATTTTCCCATTGATTTCAATAGAATTGATGTTCTGCTGACTTAATCCAGATCCAACCATGCATCTTCATATATATATCTTTACTATACAACAATAATACTGCTGCAGAATGATGTAGAAAAATTGTGTTTTAACAAATAAACATTGGTACAGCATTTGCTGACAATCTGAATACTTCAAATATGACAAGTGGTTTTAAATTACTAATTCAGTGATGGTAGGAGCTGTGTTTTGGTCTGCAAAACTCATCATATTTGACAGATTAATTATCTCACCAAACTCATTTTCATGCTTTCATAATGTAGTATTCATAGACAATATTTTAGAATCTGATATAGTTTTGCCACTGCTCTAATAGTTTCATTATGTTTTTGTTTCTTTTTTTAAAACTAGTAACTTTACTAAATTAAGGTTCCCTCAGTTTGATGTGCTTTAGGTGAAATAGATCTTAAACATTCTGACTTAAATGTATTCAAGCTTGACTATTCACCAAAAGCCAAAATCCACAGAAGAGTCATACTTTCATTGGCAATGGCCAACTGAAATGCACAGAATGCATTATGTAAGCTTTCAAAGCTCTACTGGCTTCTTGATCAGGCAAATCATCTTTTTTTAAAAAAGTCATGATGGTGGTATGGCCACAGGCTTCCATTTTGTATCAATAACAGCTGGTAAAAAAAATATATATGCCTGTATCTTTCTCATCATTGTTTTTTTTTCATCCAGTATGATTTTATACATTTTTCCTGATGAAGAAGCCATTGGAGCTTTGAAAGCTTACATGATGTATTTTTGTGATATTATACACATCTGAACACATCTCCTTCTACATCCCACCTCGGAGTTTAAGATCTTCTGGGGAGGCTCTGCTCTCGGCCCCACCTCTATCACAAGTGAGATTAGTGGGGACAAGGAGCAGAGCCTTCTCGGTGGTGGCCCCTCGCCTGTGGAATTCACTTCCTGAGGAAATTAGGTCATCGACATCCTTCCTCTCTTTTAGAAGGAAACTAAAAACATGGCCTTTGGGTAATCTGGCAGATAGACAAAGGACAATGACGACTAGAATTGATAGGATTTGACAATGTGGAATGAACTTACAGATTCTGAGCTGGCGAACGTTGAACATGAGATTGGTTTTTATTGATTGGGATGTATAACTTGATTGTTTTAATTGTTTATAATTGCTGTTGATGCATGTTTTATCTTATTATCTGTCGAATTGTGCCTTTTGTAAGCCACCCTGAGTCCCCCCTTGGGGGTTGAGAAGGGTGGGGTAGAAATGCGTTAAATAAATAAATAAATAATATAATGGGGGATATTCCAGTGTAAAGCACTAGGGGTACACCTACACTGAGCATTTTATGCAGTTTCAAACCGGCATTGAAGAAAGTGGTTTCACTGTGTAGATGATTACATAGGGAATTCTGGAACCAATTTGAGGCCTGGATGCTTATTACACAAACCACAGAGCACTGGTGTACATTTAAGGACTTTCTTTTGCATGCTTTTGTGGATCTGTGTTGTCTGCCACTGCAGTTCACAGCTAGTTTAAATGGTCAGTTTAGACAGAGTTTAAGAGGATTTTTGCATCAAAACCATACAGTAAGATTCATTGCTAGAGCTTTGCAAGATTACCTTTCCAGGCAAAATGCAACCATATTATATAATATTATCCACGGGTTCTTCATACAGCAGGCATTTCCACAGAAACTAAATCCAAGTCTTCTTGCAAAAAAAAAATACAGCAAAAGAAGCAATGAGAAATATTTCCGTCTTTTCCCCATTAATAAAATATTGCAGATTGAAAGGCACTTCAGGTTATTGCCCTTGAATAGCTTGAGGGTATTTTTGGAAATCTTGCTAAGTGTAAAGCCTTCTTGAAGTCAAATTTTGACAGATGTAGTAAGTACTTTTCTGGATAGTGTTGAAATGTTAACATTGCATTCTATGTAACTGATTTTGCATTAGGCAATAAAGTCATACATCTCTTTGTAGGAGAATATTTCAGAAGCTGTTAGAAATCCAGTTTCCTTGATAACTGCAGCTTTTGATTCATATAATTCCTGGGGAAGCCACATGAAATGTTAAATAGTGAGTTTTTATGGAGCCAAGTATTAGAAACAGCTGGAATAAACTGAAATAGTTACGTAAGCAGAATTTCAACAATCTAGCTCCTGGAACACGACTTACATTTTAAGCCAGTCATTAAGGAAGAAGAAAGCAAAAGAGCTTAATATCTTTAAACCAAATATTAATTCAAAAGAGTCTCAACTGGGAGAATTCTTGACTTCCCTCACATTATTAGAGAAGATAGTGATGTGATAGATGTGGATTTCAACTCATATTTGATCACCATTTGTCAAAATTCATAATGTGTAAATGTGAGAGAATGTGATATTAAAGATTTGACTAAACTCAAGAGAAAATGAACCCTGGAAAATCCGCAATTAGAGCTTTTTTTTTTTACTTTTTTCTATTTTGTGGAAAAAATGTTTTAATGTTCATCCATAGTGATTTAAAAAGCCAGGAAATCACAGATTTTGATCCTGTTCTTACCTATTATATTTTGGAGGACAACATTATACTTCTTCTGGAATGCTTTTGCCAGAACCCAGTAAAATATTAGATTTTTTATACCTTTTCCATGGATTTTGACCCACTATATAATCTGAAAGGACAGGAAGAACATTTAGGTGGTTCTGCAAAGACACAAGATGTGGTTTGAAACCAGCATGAAACATGCCAGTTCCAGACTGCATTGTGACCAGACAGCCATCTCCACAGCAGAACCCCATAACCCAGATATGCCTATTTTCCCCCATAACAGAGTAAAATGTGATGTACCTTTATCTCCTGTCTGTCTACTTCCTGGTCCTTCTCCATGTGACCAGCAAGTCAGCTGGGAGTGGAGCAAGGTAGGAGATCAGGTGCATCCCATTTTACTCTGTTTTGGGGGGGGAAATAGAGATGGGAGGGAGCAGGAGTGATAGCCACCACATGTTTCCAGCTGCTGAGCCTGTGGAATTGAGGATAGGTACGAGGGGTATTTTTTAAGTAAGGTCCGTTGGAACATAAGTACACAACAAAAGTTTATTTCAAAAAAGTAAATTTATTTTCAGAAAGTACATACTTCACTCTATTTTTTGACATAGTTGCCAAGTTTGTTCAAACACTTATCATACCTCTGAACCAATTTTAAAATACCCTCTTCATAAAAACTTGCCGCCTGCTCCAATAACCAAATCGTCTGTAATCAAAGAAGGGCGACCGGAGCGGTCCTCATCATGGATGTTGTCACGGCCATCTTTGAATTGTCGTACCCACTTACGCACTTTGCTTTCATTCATAACAGTATCACCGTACACTTCACAAATCTGTTGATGAATTTCGGCAGCAGGCAGGTTCCTTGCTGACAAAAACCGTATCACTGAGCGAACCTCAAATGCGGCGGGTGAGTTGATAGTCTTAAACATTTTTAAAGCACAGAACAGAACCATACAGGTTAGCTACAGAGCGGAAACTGAGCACAGTTGTTCCCGAGGCATTCCGGTACACGACGCACGTGCTCGTTGCGGTATGCGCGCGAACTACTAGTGTCTACAACAAAACGGATTTTACTTTTAAAATACCCCTCGTATTTACACTGCTCCAACACAGGGGATTTGGATTTTCTCCTGCATTTTTTTAACCTGGGATGTTTCCCAGGTTACATCATATTATCCTGCATGCATTGTTTGAACACCCACAGACTGATGCAACCTCATACCAACCTAAATTGTTTGTGTCAAACTATCCTTAGAATGTTTCAATCAGTCTGGATGAACATTTAATTAAGAACAAATCCACAGAGACACTAAAATTGAGTTATGAAGTGGATTAGACTGAAATAGTTCTACTGTGGAGCACCTATACCAGTGGAAGCAAATCTATGGCATGTATAACAATCAGCACCGCTGCTCAACCAAATTATAACGAGGCACGCCTCCACTACAGACTAGCTCACCAAAATCTAGAGCTCACTAAAATATAGAGGGAGACTAGTTGTTGAATCAACTAAATATTTAGAAGCTAGGAACTATGACCCACTGGAACTGAAAGGCTTAAAATGATTCTTTAGTAGATTTTCGCTGCCACCAAATTAAGAGTAAACTGGCTGTGGTATTTCCGAGAGGTTGCTCAATAACACACTCTGTGTTACTATAGTGTTCTTAGAGGCTGTGTAAAGTTATCTTGAATAATGCTTTTACCACAAAGATAGTCACACAGAGGCTTGCTTAAGTTAATAAAAATAACCAGAACGTTTATTTGTCAGGCTTGAAATATTCAGGTACAAAAGCGTGACGGTTTCATTAAAATACTGGCACATACAAGCTTGTTATGTAGAGTAAAGATCTTAAAACTTCTGGGTACAAGTCTTTAAAAAGGATCAACATAGAAGATTACCTCAGGAAATGAATCTCTGAGAGTAATTCCCAAAAAATCCCGCCCTACAGGAAACTAGCTGAATCCCTGAACCAGCTTTCCTAAGGGAAAAGAACAGACCACAGCGGGGTCCTGTTCCACTCAGTATTCTAGCTATCTATTTCAATAGCTATTCCTGAATACCACTCCACAGACTGTCCCAAAATTCTTCCTCACAAACCCAAACTATGCTAGCTAACACCCAAACTTCTTCTCTCTACCCTTCCAAACTCCCAACTCACACCAACTGCCAAACTGGAACCTCAGATCACTTTTTCCTTCAGATCACTTAGGCTCTGCCCGCATCTTCTTAACCAATCCTAGCTTTCTAGCTTTCCCTCCTAGACTAGAACACACCCCCTTAAGGCAAACCTAACCTAAGATGGCATCTCCCTGTCTCCCTTCTCCAAAATAGATGCTGTGGCTTCACCAGACCTACTCTTCTAGGCCTAAGCAAGCTTGCCAAGGTAAGGGATTCATTACATGATGCATGCCAGAATAGGTATGCAATGTCCTCTCTCCTGGCACATGCATCATTGCCCAGCTTCTGCTCACCATCCCAACCCTGTTCATCCACCCCCTTGCTCTCTCCTGCTCACCATCCTGCACCCTGTTTGCCTACTTGCCCTGCACTCACCATTCTGCCCCCACTTGGCATCCTGCCCCATCTCACCTGCCCATGCTTTCTCGCTCATCTACATGCCTGCTAACTTGCTTGATCACCCACTTGCCCATCCCCTGCTTGCTCACTCACCTGTTTGCTTTCCCCCCCTTACCCCCCCCCAGTCTCCCCCCCCATCCCAACTGCCCCCCCCCCCTAAGTTTGGACACTGGCCTATACAATATCACAGGAATCAATTCAAGTCTGGGATAGTGGCCACAGTATCAGCTGATTGTCAATCAGAATCGAATCTCAGAAGTGTTTCTTTTGCCTATCCAATCTGTTGAGATGTATTGATGTGTATATCCATGCCCATTCAGGACCATGACAGGACACACAATGATGAGAACAAAATGGTGAAAAACAAGCATTCACATGGGAGTGATGTGGTTTCCTCACTTTGGAAGATATTGATTTGGCTTCTGGCCAGCTGTGTTTCAGGCATTTTTAAAAGTGCTTCTGATCTAGGGATGTATGACATGTACTCTGCATTTTTAGTCTTGATTTGAGTCCTTCATATTATGTAACCTGATCAGATGCAGCATGTTTTGACATTCTGGACTTTCTAGTAAGACTGTCAATGATTTGTGGACACCCTACTCTTGAGCCAGCTTTGAACTCAATTATACTGTCTGTGTAGATCCACCAAAAAGCTCTCAATATTGATATCATTCAAAATTAAAGGATATAATACTGTGCAGAAAATTGTAAATTGAGTGCCATATGTCTACCCCTTTGAAACTTTCAGACTTTTATAACAACTGAAATAGAATGTTTCATGCCTTAGTTGAGCCAGATTGGGGTGGCAGATCCAAATATCTACACTGTTTTCCCAAATAACAATAAGAATTACTTGTCACTGTGCATGTCACTATGTCAAAAAATAATATAAAATAAAACGGGTCAAGTCATATGCCTATTTGCTGTGAAAGAGTAAATCCTTGATGTCTGTATATAATAAAACTATCAATTTTGTTCACAGCATGTGGGCAGAATACATCCCCATTTAATTCAAGAAATGATATCACTTGTGGTATTTCTGAAAAAGAAGAGATACATTCTTATATCAAGTCAAGTTCACTTTATTACGGTCAATGACCAGCTCATCAATCTTATATCATCACTTGGTGGCAGGAATTTTGTATATCAGCAGCCCTGTGGAATGGTTCTGATGTTCAAATTGGTATTTGTATACTGGCTCTTAATCAGTACTCATAATCTGTTGTCAACATTGGTTTTAGACACTTTTCATAATTCCTTTCTATCAACTGCTTCCAAGGCCCTTTCATGTCCACAAGAGTTTCAGACTAAACCTCGGGGAGATGAGAGTTTAAATCTCTGTTTGGCCAAGCATGATCTTGGCCAAGCCACACATTCACATACTTAGAGGAAGCAGACACAAACCCCACTGAAGAAATTATCCCAAGAAAACCTAAGGTTTACCAAAAGCCAGATGTATGTATGTATGTATGTATGTATGTATGCATTTATTTATTTATTTATTTATTTATTTATAGATTCATAGCCTCATAGAATCATGCAGTTGGAAGGAACCATCTTATCTAAGGACTTTATCTCATGAGGGTGATAACGCGTAGTAATGGTAGAATAAAAGTGCCTTTGGATAAAGCATACCACACAACATAGTGTTTCCCTGTACTCTTTATACTTGAATCATGATTGGATTGTCCCTTTTCACTAATGGGAAACATAAATCAAACAAATGTTGCTGTTTTTCTGTTGCTCTCCCTTTCATAATCATCACCATCATCATCATCATCATCATCATCATCATTTAATTACTTATTAATCGCCCTCCATCCAAGATGCTCTAGGCGATTTACAAGCTCAAATTGTAAAGGATAAAAATACATACATACAGTTATTGATAAAATTAACAAAGATCAAAAGCTCTAGTAAAAAGCCAGGTGTTAAGTGCTAGGGTAAAAGGCCCTAACTCACGAATGGCTCTCATGTAGGGCGGCAAGGAATTCCATAAGGCAGGGGCAGAAATAGAAAAAGCCCTGCATCTGGTCCTTTCCAAGTGCACTTCTCTCAGACCCGGTATATAAAGTAAGTCACGTTGGGATAGTCGTTGCGACCTACGATGATGGGAGAATGAGAGACGGTCCCTAAGATACGATGGACCCTGGTCGTAAAGAATTTTAAAGGTCAGAACTAGCATCATATAGGTAATCAGTTGGAAGCCAATGCAAATGCCGCAACACTGGTGTTATATGGCATTTCATGGGCATTCTTGTGAGTAGCCTGGCTGCCACATTCTGAACAATACGGAGCTTTCGGGTCATAGACATTGGAAGGCCAACATACAGGGCGTTGCAATAGTCCAGCCTAGATGTGACTGTGGCATGGATGACTGTTACCAGAGCCTCATCAGATAGGTAGGGTGCCAATTGCCTCGCTTGTCATAGATGGAAAAAGGCCTGTTTGCTGGCAGCAGCGACCTGAGCTTCCATTGTCAGCGGCGAATCCAAAATGACACCCAAACTCTTAACGGTAGGCGAAGGAGATAGGGCAGCACCATCGAAGGTGGGTAGCAAATGGGTCAGACCAATCGAGCGGCCATGCCAGAGAATCTCAGTCTTCACCGGGTTCACCTTCAGTCTACTAGCACGTAGCCAGTTCAACAGAGCCTCCAGACATAAGGTGAAATTGTCTGGTATTGACGTTGCTCCAGGCTCCAAACGCAGAAGGAGTTGGGTGTCGTCCGCATATTGATAGCAGTCTAGGCCGAAACTCCAAATCAATAATAATGTTCTTCCACTGCAGTCTCAATATTGAGAAGTGGGGGAAGGTCTCACAAGAATACCATGACTGCACAGTTGTGGCAAAATAGGGTGGGAAAATGAAAAAAGAAATATATAGCATGCATTCACTGGGCAGGGAAATTGCGGGGGGAAGTGCAGCTGATTGCAGGAATTCACATCAACGCAAGCACCAGCATTGCACAATTACAGTGAGATGTGAAAGTGAAAATTCCAATAATAAAATGTTTTTTTTGCATAAAATATGAAACTGTGATAAAACAACAAGCTAGTGTGATAAAGTTCCAACCATCTGCCTTTCGGAAATGTACATTAAAGCACTCTCAAAAAATGTCTACCCAATTTTTGTTTAGAAAACATGAGTTAAGAAGAGTCACTTTCCTCTATCAACAAGTTAATTCTGATGGTGGAATCTTGGGTTCATGTTCTGGTCTCTGGAGAAGCTGGAAACAAGCTTGTTCCATCTTCTACATGACATCCCTTGAAATATTTAAACTTGACTGAAATATCACCTCTCGCTTTTCTCAATCATCCATTCATGAAAAAGTGTGGAAGACGAGAATGCTAGCCTTTCTCCTTTGTTGTTTTTTCCATCATGTGAAAAGTGATGGCAGAAGACGCAGTGCTAGAACACATTCATTTTAACCCTATTCAGAACCCATGAAGATGCGCCTTCTTGGTGTAAATACACACATACTGCAAGCACTACCAACAAACACAAACACCATTTGGAAGCACTGTAGGACCAAAACCTTAAGTGCAGTTGTTCTACAAGACAAACAGGCCTGGCGTCACTATTTTTACAATTAAGGCAGCGTTTCTCAACCTGGGGTCGGGACCCCTGGAGGGGTCGTGAGGGGGTGTCAGAGGGGCCACCAAAGACCATCGGAAAACACAGTATTTTCTGTTGGTCATGTGGGTTCTGTGTGCCAAGTTTGGGCCAATTCCATCATTGGTGGAGTTCAGAATACTCTTTGATTGTAGGTGAACTATAAATCCTAGTAACTACAACTCCCAAAGGTCAAGGTCTATTTTCCCCAAACTCCACCAGTGTTCACATTTGGGCATATTGAGCCAAGTGTGGTCCAGATTCATCATTGTTTGAATCCACTGTGATTTCTGGATGTAGGTGAACTACAACTCCCAAACCAAAGTCAATGCCCACCAAACCCTCCCAGTATTTTCTGTTGGTCACAGGAGTTATGTGTGCCAAGTTTGGTTCATTTCCATCATTGGTGGAGTTTAGAATGCTATTTGATTGTAGGTGAACTACAAATTCCAGCAACTACAACTCCCAAATGACAAACTCAATCATCCACCCCCCCAACCCCACCAGTATTCAGATTTGGGCGTATCAGATATTCAGATTTGGGTGAATCATTCACTGGACCCAGTTTGGTCCAGTGAATGAAAATAGATCCTGCATATCAGATATTTATATTATGATTCATAACAGTAGCAAAATTACAGTTATGAAGTAACAACGAAAGTAATTTTATGGTTGGGGGTCAACACAACATGAGGAACTGTATTAAGGGGTCGCAGCATCCAGAAGGTTGAGGACCACTGAATTAAGGACTGGTGTTTCAGTATCCAACACTACTGATCAATACTTTACTTTCATCCACTTTTCTCATTGTTTGCTTCCATAGAATTATACCTAACACAATACTAGAAACAAAGGCTATAGCATTGCCATGAATATATTTATCTGCTGCAAAGAGGGGAGCTTAAAAATGTATTGCTGTCCCTGTTGCAATTGTTAACATGCCTACATTACAGTCAGTAGAATTTAGACCTTCCCTGCAAGCACTTGTATTGTAACCTGATCCATGTTATAGCAGTAAAGACTCCTATATACACTGGATTGAATTCATTTGATTCCCTACAATACTCCAAGTAATAGGATTTTGTTTTTTAAAAATTGCTTTTCCAGAAATAGCTTGCACAGGATGATTTTTTTTAGAAAAATAATCACTACTGTATCATTACCATTTTCCCTTCCTTCACTGAGAGATATCAGCAATGCTTCAGTCCATTACATTAAAACCACCATAGTTTAATTTGCCAGAATTACAGAATTCACTGTATGATATGTCATGTGTAAAATTTGATTCTCCCCAGTAATGAAAGGCTTCCCTTAATGTACTTAAAATTAGTTTGGGCATTTGAATGTTGATTCCCAAGTGGAATATAAAAAATGAAGTGATCATAACAATGAAATGGTAGAATGAAACCAAGGCTGGGCTGTTCATTTCAAGGTACTCACTGTCAAGACCCAGAAGCCTCAAGAAAGCCAAACACAATATAAAATGTCCAAACACAGGTTTATTGAACACAAAAAAGGCTTAGGGACACTTGCTTCAGTGTCTCTAGCACAAACTAAAAGTCTATAGCAACCGCTAAGTAAAAAACCCAATTTAAATATAATCCGGATTATCCTAGAGTATAATCTGGGATAACAAAAATATACAGCAATCTGCTTGTAATTCAAAAAGTCCAAAAGGCACCAGAAAACAAAGTGGGAGCAAGCAAAATCAGAGTCCAAAAGCAGTCCGTAGTCCAGGCACATCCAAAGGTAAGCAGAAGCAGTCCAAAAAGCGTAATCGTAGTCAAAACATAGTCCGGAGTCAAAAGGGAGAGTTGAAGTCAGCACTTACAGAGTATCAGCCAGAAGTCAAGGAAACACGAAGATCTGTAGTCTAAGGACCCAAGCTTGAGAGTAATGGCAGTAACAAAGATTTACACCCAAAAGACACTTTGCCTTCTGCAAAGACCCATTGAAACCAAACCAACGCATATCCTATAACTCCTCATCAGAGGATGAACTGCTCCCCACCCTTTTATCATCACTTTCAGCTGCTCCATTCCCTGCAGCTGAGCACTGATGCCCATCTCTCCACCTTTGCCAGCGTCTTTCAAGACTTAGGTCTTCCCAAGTGTTCCCAGATTGCCACTCTTCTGCAAACTCCTCAAAGTCATCACTGGAGGTAGGCTTAGTACAGATGTCCCTAATTTCCTGTACACGGGTCCAGTCTAAATCACCCTCCTCCTCAATGTCACTCTTAGTCCCATCACTCCTTTCAAAACCCATAAAATCTTCATCTTCTGTTGGAGTTCTGAGTATTAGGCCTGGGTAACAACGGAAAAATTTGTTTCTAAAATCGATTTGTATTTGGGGGGTTTTTTTGTTTCGATATTTAAAATAATTACAAAATTTTCCTTTTAAAAAGTTCGATATTTACGAAATTTCGTAAATGGGAAAAAATAACGAATCGATTTCCGAAACAATAACGAATCGATTCTTTAATGGTGGACGCGACCGCGAAATACGCTAAAAAACCTCCAAAACCTTCTGAAGCTTCCCTCTCCCTCTGTTGTTGACTGTTGGTGTGATATTATAATTTTTTTTCACTAATTAAACCATAAAACTGGCCCAGACATGCGGAAATAATAATGAAACGACCTCAAAACAATAACGAAACGAATACAATATCGAAATACGAAGCATTTACAAAACGTTTTTGAAAATTCGTTTTTTTAAATAATTGCTCCAGAATGGTTCGTTATCGTTTTGTAATTGAAAAAATTAACGAATTATTAACGAATTACGAATTAACGAAACGAAACCGCCCAGCCCTACTAAGTATATCACGGATACGCTTCCTTTGGATCTCCTCATCAGATTCTTGTTCACGAGTAGCCCGCTTAACTCCCCTGCTTTCCTCTCCTTCCCCCATTTCACAGTGTGAGAAACCCTCGAAGGATTTGGAATCAGTTGGAGCGATGAAATTGTCTCTCTGCTTTCGCTGCCGCTCCTCCTCCAACTCCTGCGCAGCCCTCTTTTCCCTTCTACCAATAGTAGTAACGTTACTTTCACGCTGTACTACAACACCCACAAAAGCAGTGAATTTACCTGGAAATTCCAATGCAACTCTGAGACAGAACCTGATCACCCTTAGCATATAGTTCTTTTACACGGTGAGGCTGAGGAGTGAGTGCTGATTGTGAATTGGACCCTATGATCACTTGAGTTATATTCAGTTAAGATGAAATTTGGGTCCTTTAATTTTACCTACTTAAAGCATTAAGGTTTCACTTTTTTAAAGAATAATTTTATTAAAGGTTTACCTTATACATTTGGTTAAAACCAGGACATACAAAATTAATAGAAAATATCTAAGAAGAAGAGCAAAATAGCAGGGAATTAAGAAAATTGGGAAAAAATTGGCAGATGAGAAGTTAAAGAAAAGAGTCAGCTCCCTGCCTCACTCATCAAAGTCAACTTCCAATTCCTATTTATTGAACACTAGCCGTCCCCTGCCACGCGTTGCTGTGGCTCACATGGGGGGTTCAGTGTGGGAGGTTTGGCCCAATTCTATCGTTGGTGGGGTTCAGAATGCTCTGTGATTGTAGGTGAACTATAAATCCCAGCAACTACAACTACCAAATGTCAAGATTCTATTTTCCCCAAACTCCACCAGTGTTCACATTTGGGCATATTGAGTATTTGTGTAGAGTTTGGTCCAGATCCATCATGTTTGAGTCCACAGTGCTCTCTGGATGTAGGTGAACTACAACTCCAAAACCAAAGGACACTGCCCACCAAACCCTTCCAGTATTTTCTGTTGGTCATGGGAGAACTGTGTGCCAAGTTTGGTTCAATTCCATCATTGGTGGGGTTCAGAATGCTCTTTGATTGTAGGTGAACTATAAATCCCAGCAACTACAACTCCCAAATGAGAAAATCAAATTTTTTGAGTGAAGGACATACATTGGGTTGTTAGGTGTCTTGTGTCCAAATTTGGTGCCAATTGCCCCAGTGGTTTTTGAGTTCTGTGAATACCACAAACGAACATTACATTTTTATTTATATAGATAACTTAGAACCCCTACAGTAATCAATGGTGTAAATAGATGAACTCCCCCACATGTGTGTTCATCATAGCCTGTCCTGTCATCTCACTTTAAATGCAATGTGCTCAGGAAGAACTTCTCTTTTTACTTGTGGGGAGAACGTTTGTTTGCTTGGCTTCTGTTTCTGATTTACTTTGATGGTTGACTCAGTGTACTGTCTGTAAACAGGCAGACATTTGACAATTAATAGGGTGAAAATTAGACTTTGGTGCACTCTTGGGCACCATTTTTAGTGAAGAGTGGATCTGGAACAGCATCCACAGGTCCTGAGACTTAGGAGGCAGGGAGTGCAATCTGGGCATTTTGCTCATGCTTATAAGGTCCTGGAACTTGGATTTCAACCTTCCAATAAGTAAACAAACAGCCAAGGAGCAACCCAATTATATGATTATGTTGAGGGCTCAAGTGTTTCCCAAAAGAGAAAGCTAAAGAGGTAGTTTAGAGCAGAGACCTGACCTCAGCTGGACCCACATCAAATTGCTCCCCCTCTTTTGTTCCTTTCAGTCCAGTTAACTTAAATAGGAAGTAGGTCAAATAAAGTGATAATTTAGCCATACTTCCTATTAGGGCTGGGCGGTTTCGTTCGTTAATTTCGTAATTCGTTATTGATTCGTATTTAAATTAGCTTACGATCCGATATTGAGCCATGCAGGAGCAACTAAAAATCGAAACGAATTTTTCAATTTATTTCGTAATTGTTTCGTAATCGTTTCAAAATCGTTTCGAAATCGTTTCGAAATTGTTTCGTTATTATTTACGTATGTCTGGTGCAAGTTTTATAGTTGTTGTTTGTTTATCAGTGAAAAAAAATTATTATCACACCAACAGTCAACAACAGAGGGAGAGGGAAGCTTCAGAAGTTCCCCCTGTCCCATTTGGAGGTTTTTTAGCGTATTGCGCAATCGCGTCCGCCATTAACGAATCAATTCGAAATTTACAAAATTTCGTAAATAACGAAAAAAGTTTAAAGAAAAATTCGGAATTCTTTTAAAAAACGAAACACAATGGACCCCCTAAAACGAAACGAGTTTAGAAACAAAATTTTCCGTTGTTACCCAGCCCTACTTCCTATGTCTGTCTCATTATTCTGTGGTTGGTCATCAGTGCTGATGATGTGTTGACTGATTGTTAGGGAAAGGTATCACTTTCTAAATGGGAGAGTGAACATACATAGAATCATAGAATCAAAGAGTTGGAAGAGACCTCATGGGCCATCCAGTCCAACCCCCTGCCAAGAAGCAGGAATATTGCATTCAAATCACCCCTGACAGATGGCCATCCAGCCTCTGTTTAAAACCTTCCAAAGAAGGAGCCTCCACCACACTCCGGGGCAGAGAGTTCCACTGCTGAACGGCTCTCACAGTCAGGAAGTTCTTCCTCATGTTCAGATGGAATCTCCTTTCTTGTAGTTTGAAGCCATTGTTTCGCGTTCTAGTCTCCAGGGAAGCAGAAAACAAGCTTGCTCCCTCCTCCCTGTGGCTTCCTCTCACATATTTATACATGGCTATCATATCTCCTCTCAGCCTTCTCTTCTTCAGGCTAAACATGCCCAGCTCCTTAAGCGGCTCCTCATAGGGCTTGTTCTCCAGACCCTTGATCATTTTAGTCGCCCTCCTCTGGACACATTCCAGCTTGTCAATATCTCTCTTGAATTGTGGTGCCCAGAATTGGACACAATATTCCAGGTATGGTCTAACCAAGGCGCCCTCCTCTGGACACATTCCAGCTTGTCATTATCTCTCTTGAATTGTGGTGCCCAGAATTGGACACAATATTCCAGGTATGGTCTAACCAAAGCGGAATAGAGGGGTAGCATACATGCAAATACACTTTTACACTTTTTTGTATTTATTTCAGAATTGGAGATAGTGTGAGTGTAAAAGCATACAGGTTTTTGTTTTGTTTTCTTCTTGACCCAGGCTTATGGATTTTAGAGAACACATTTTAAATTATCATAATTAAATCAAGTGACAAGGCAAAATGCTGTTTCCTCAAAGTCTTTGTTACTATTTTCATTTTTTTTTGAAAATGCAGAACTACCTCAGAAAGATCTTAGTGATGATGGAAGCAGTTAAAACTGAAATAGTAAGATCCTAGAAAAATACATGAGTATGTCTCTCATGTTGGATGAATGATCTTTGATGGTTGGCTAATGCTGAAAAATTAACAGTAAAACTCAAGTGGCATGAGAAAAACAGCAAAAGATTACTTTGTGGAACTACGACATCCCTTTACATCTCAAGCTTTAGACTTAACAACTGGCTGAGTTTTATCTTACCATCAACACAGGAATTTTGAGAATAATTTATTTTTTAAAAAATCTGAATAATATTTAATACAAGGTCTATTGTGAACTAAATTATTTAAATGAAGCAATAGTTGTTCAATTCACCACTAATGTAAATTATAATTTAAAAATTTAAGATTTTGATTTTTAAAAATAATTTGAGGGTAGGATTTTAAATTATGAGATAAAGCTTTCCATCTTCTCCATTTCATACATAGCTTGGAAAAAATTCCCTATTACTTATATCTGGGCAAAAATTGAAAACCTATCTATCTATATATATAAAAATGCTCTGTGTATAATGAGTATCTTAAAAACAAAAGAACCAATGAACAAAATCACACCAAATTTGGCAACAAAATGTCTCACAACACAAGGAGTGACCATCACTCAAAAAATTATGATTTTGTCATTTGGGAGTTGGAGTTGCTGGGATTTATAGTTCACCTACAATCAAAGAGCATTCTGAACTCCATCAATGATGGAATTGAACCAAACTTGGCACACAGTTCTCCCATGACCAACAGAAAATACTGGAAGGGTTTGGTGGGCATTGACCTTGATTTTGGAGTTGTAGTTCACCTACATCCAGAGAGCACTGTGGACTCAAACAATGATGGATCTGGACCAAACTTGGCACAAATACTCAATATGCCCAAATATGAACACAGATGGAGGTTGGGAAAAATAGACCTTGACATTTGGGAGTTGTAGTCACTGGGATTCACAGTTCACCTACAATCAAAGAGCATTCTGAACCCCACGACAGAATTGGGACAAACTTCCCACACAGAACCCCCATGACCAACAGAAAATACTTAAGGCCATCCAGTCCAACTCCCTTCATCAGGGCAAGAAAACGTAATCAAAGTCCTCCTGACAAAGAGCCATCCAGCCATAGATACAGATAGATAGATAGATAGATAGATAGATAGATAGATAGATAGATAGATAGTAGGGCTGGGCGGTTTCGTTCGTTAATTTCGTAATTCGTTATTAATTCGTATTTAAATTAGCTTACGATCCGATATTGAGCCATGCAGGAGCAATTAAAAATCGAAACACATTTTTCAATTTATTTCGTAATTGTTTCGTAATTGTAATTGTTTCGAAATTGTTTCGTAATTGTTTCGTAATTATTTCCGTATGTCTGGTGCAAGTTTTAGGGTTGTTGTTTGTTTTATCAGTGATAAAAAATAAATTATCACACCAACAGTCAACAACAGAGGGAGAGGGAAGCTTCAGAAGTTCCCCCTGTCCATTTGGAG
Organism: Anolis sagrei ordinatus; assembly: GCF_025583915.1. NCBI lineage: Eukaryota > Metazoa > Chordata > Lepidosauria > Squamata > Anolidae > Anolis > Anolis sagrei. Next base: position 135,816,612 of record NW_026847438.1, on the reverse strand, counting down.
GTTTTTTTAGCGTATTGCGCAATTGCGTCCGCCATTAACGAATCAATTCGAAATTTACGAAATTTTGTAAATAACGAAATTTTTTAAAAGAAAAATTCGGAATTCTTTTAAAAAACGAAACGCAATGGACCCCCTAAAAACGAAACGAGTTTAGAAACAAATTTTTCCGTTGTTACCCAGCCCTAATAGTCAGTGCAGACTCACACACACACAGATATAGTATCATAGATTCGAAAGGGACCCTTAAAGAAAATGATATGTTGCATGTTCCAGGGTGGGCAAACCAGACACTCTCCACATCAACACTGACAAAGAAACAGCAAGAAATACTGTTTACCCACAAGCATAAAGAATTACATATATTAGAAACCAACACTTTCTCATTACTTTATTTCCCAGATCACCAGACTGGGCCACAGCAATGCGTGGCAGGGGACAGCATTTCACATAAATTTATAAGCATTGTTTTCTCAATGTATATACATGTATACATATTTTTTTGTTTTCACTGAATATTATACATTCTGAGTGAGCATTGTAGAATAAGTACACATAAATAGGATAAGTACAAAAATAGAATCAGGTCATTTTTTCTTAGGTGTAGCTGTGTATGTCTTTTAAGATCTGAAAATAAATGTTTAGAATAAATGCTAGCATTCATGCTGGATATCGATCTTCCTATGATTCTGTGGCACAAAACTGCTATCAAGTGGTTTGCCTCTCAGCCTTTTTCCAATACCAGCAAAGAGGTTAAGCACAAGTGGAAATTTCTATATCCTGGAGGACAGCAATGCAAGCCTTCCAGCAGATTAAAAAAGAGAGCAAACCTTCAAGGAGCTTAAATCATACTTTCAGGGCCCATTCTCAGTGCTGCAAGGAGAGGCTTTTAAAAGCTAACAACAGGTTAAGAAAAAATAAAGCATTTCACTTATTTTGGTTGTTTTAAGCTCTCTGAAATCTGTGCATATTGGGAATCAATGAAACAAATATTTGGAGACTTAGGGTGGCTCGCAAACAGCAGGGACTTCCTCTTCAAGTAATTGACCCAGTGGCCCAAACTAGACTTTAAGAAAGAATGACTGCCGCTATGTTATGTGATTTTAGCTCCACTAAAACCACAGGTTTGAAGCCCAGAGTGCCAAGCGTGTTTATCATTATTTTGTATTGGGAGTCCCCGGTGGTGCAGTGGATTAAAGCCCTGTGCCGGCAGGACTGAAGACCGACAGATTGCAGGTTCAAATCCGGGGAGAGGCGGATGAGCTCCCTCTATCAGCTCCAGCTCCTCATACGGGGACATGAGAGAAGACTCCCACAAGGATGATAAAACATCAAAATCATCCGGGCGTCCCTTGGGCAACATCCTTGCAGACGGCTAATTCTCTCACAACAGGACACTCCTGACACGACAAAAAAAAAATTGTATTGCTTCTCTTTGTTATAATTTGCTCTGAGTTTCCTAGGGGAGAGGGGGAGGGATATAAATAAAGTTATTATTGTTTTTGTTGTTCATTCGTTCAGTCAGAGCCCCCGGTGGCGCAGTGGGTTAAACCCCTGTGCCGGCAGAACTGAAGACCGACAGGTCACAGGTTCGAATCCGGGGAGAGGTGGATGAGCTCCCTCTATCAACTCCAGCTCCTCATGCTGGGACATGAGAGAAGCCTCCCACAAGCATGATAAAAACATCAAATCATCTGGGCGTCCCCTGGGCAACGTCCTTGCAGACGGCCAATTCTCTCAAACCAGAAGTGACTTGCAGTTTCTCAAGTCGCTCCTGACACAACCAAAAAAAATCGTTCAGTCATTTCCAACTCTTCATGACCTCATGGACCAGCCCATGGCAGAGCTCCCTGATGGCCGTCACCACCCCCAGTTCCTTATTATTATTATTATTATTATTATTATTATTATTATTATAGGCTTGGGCGGTTTCGTTCGTTAATTTCGTAATTCGTTATTAATTCGTATTTAAATTAGCTTACGATCCAATATTGAGCCATGCAGGACTACTGTGAGGAGTAATTAAAAATCGAAACAATTTTTCCAATTTATTTCGTATTGTTTCGTAATTGTTTCGTAATTGGTTCAAAATTGTTTCGTAATTGTTTCGTAATTATTTCCGTATGTCTGGTGCAAGTTTTATAGTTGTTGTTTGTTTTATCAGTGATAAAAAAAATTTATCACACCAACAGTCAACAACAGAGGGAGAGGGAAGCTTCAGAAGTTCCCCCTGTCCCATTTGGAGGGTTTTTTAGCATATTGCGCAATCGCATCCGCCATTAACGAATCGATTCGTAATTTTACGAAATTTCGTATATTTCGAAATTTTTTAAAGGGAAATTTCGGAATTCTTTAAAAAACGAAACGCAAGGGCCCCCCTAAAAACGAAACGAGTTTAGAACCAAATTTTTCCGTGGTTACCCAAGCCTAATTATTATTATTATTATTAAGCTGTGCATAGGATGACAGAGTCGCCCTGCTGCCCCTCTCTTTTCTCACTGAAGCTAGGCAAAGTAAAATGCTTCACCTGGCCTTTGTGATTATGTCCATAGTGTTGTCACTGATGTGTGTGTGTGTGTGTGTATTACTCAAAAGCTCTCAACTGGCTTTTCATGCTTTGGGTAAAAGATCTCTTATAATTTGTAAACATCCTTTAAATATAATTCTATTCCTCATTTATCCTGTTTAGTCTATTCTTTTAGAACAGGTTATCATGCTCAAATGTTACACTCCTGTAAAGAATCTCATCCCACAAAGCATTTGCTATTCCTAATTAAATCATATTTTCCTTCCTGTGTTAAGAGTTGCAGTTCATATTATTTTCCACACTCAAAGCATTTGTGTAGAAACATCTGAAACTATGATGGATTCTTTTCAACTGCTTCCCTATTGTTTTCTTTCTGTTAATTCACTTAAAAATACCTCAATTTCCTCTCTCTCTCTGAAGGTATTGGTGCTTCCTTATCTTGTGAAATACAGTCATCTAGTTGGAAACTCTGAGGATTAAAACTGAAACTTGCTACACGGAGATGTTCTACCAACAGAACTATGACATCTTCTAGGACTAGGTTAAACATTTGTATTTTATTTTTATAGTACTCAGTCCACATCTAATCATCAAAAGTAGACTCAGATACAATGTGTAGTTAGAAATCTATACATTTCCAAATTTGCCATGTGATTCACTAAAGCGTGTGTGCGTCTGTTAAGGAAAAAAAATTCATGAAATTAATAAATGGAAGGGGGGGGATATATGGTAACACATGTGAATTTCCATGTGGAAAAATACCATCTTTTCATGCAGAGCTATGTTGGAATGAGCTGGTGCAGAAAAAATGAGAACCTAGTTAATATTAAATATTAAAATCTGTATATCTCAAACCCCTTCTTATTTGAAATTTAACTTTTTTCTCTTTTGGTAAGAAAACATTGTTAAGGTATATTTACATATTAGGCTTTGTTGACCCAGCTCGTTAATTTCTAATATCGTTATGAAATCGTATATAAAATACCTTTAGAAGCGATATCAACGTGTTTTGGCAACATGGAAGTGTTTTTGCCATATCGAAGCTGCGTTCGCCATCTTCCTTCCGACTTCCGACAGTGAATCGTAAATGCGGGGGTGTGGCCTTCAGGAACAGCTGTTCTTACCCATGCCCACCTCCTTCCTCTTTGCATTGGCGGCTTTGCGAGGTGGGCTTGTGGCTACCTCCCTGGTGACAAGCAGCGATGTGGAAGAGCTGGCCATAGCCAAGCCCACCTCGCAAAGCCCACCTCACAAAGCTGCTGATGCAAAGAGGAAGGAGGTGGGGGTGGGTAAGAACAACTGTTCCTGAAGGCCACACCCCCAGTGACCTCCAAGGAGCGCTGTGCTTTAAAAGTGTTAGTTTTAAAATCTCTCACCTTTCCTTCCCTTCCTGGCAAGCTGTCCATCATGCAGAAGGGAGAGGTGGGCATGGCCAAGCACAGTGCTTCTTGGAGGTCTCTGGGGGTGAGAGAAGCTCGCCGCAAGGGAAGGAAGGGAAACTGCGAGATTTTAATGGTTCTGGAGGGAGGGCGGAGCACCTTCCATTAACGAAACAAAGGAAGCGATTCATATTTCCTGGTATTTTTGATCTTTTTTTAAAGAACAGTTCGGAAATAATATCAAAATCTAGCCACCAGCGCCCCCTATATACAAAACGAGTTTAGGACAATTTTTTTTCTTGATCAACTAAGCCTATTACATATGGAATAGCGCTGCCAATTTTTAATCTCCAAATTACAGTGTAGGTTGCAGTATATGCTTTGCCTTATATCTTGCAGTAAACAAAAGTGCCATGGGAGATCTTCCCAAGATTTCTTTTAAGAAAAAAGGGCTCTTCTTTTGTAGCTTTTGGCTGGCCTTTTGTAATTGAAAAGATGAAGAAAATCCTTTAAGACATTTTGAAGCTAGAGGCAGGTCTGATTTAAAGAATCTGACATTTTATGAAAACCCCAGGTTTGGAAAAGCAAGTCAAATGGTGTAAATATGTTTATCTACATTATAAATGCTGTCATTCCGGTGTTCTTTAGAGCAGAAATCTTCATTTTTTTTCTTTCACGCTCTTTAAGTAGCCAACCAATTAATAAATTCTAAATTGATTAATTCCTCTGCCTTTTAGCTTATCAAGCAATGAACTGCATGCTATCTATATAAATAAAAATGTAATGTTAGTTCGTGCTACCATCAGAACTCAAAAACCACTGGGGGAATTGACACCAAATTTGGACACAAGATACCTAACAGTCCAATTATGTCCTCCACTCAAAAAAATTGATTTTGTCATTGGGAAGTTGTAGTTGCTGGGATTTATAGTTTACCTACAATCAAAGAGCATTCTGAACTCCACCAGTGATGGAATTGGGCCAAACTTAGCACACAGGGCTCCCATGACCAACAGAAAAAACTGGAAGGGTTTGGTGGGCATTGACCTTGAGTTTGGGAGTTGTAGTTCACCTACATCCAGAGAGCACTGTGGACTCAAACAATGATGGATCTGGACCAAACTTGACACAAAAATTCCATATGCCTAAATATGAACACAGATGGAGTTTGGAGGAAATAGACCTTGTCATTTGGGATTTGTAGTTACTGGGATTTATAGTTCACTACAATTAAAGAGCATTCTGAAACCCACAAATGACAGAAATGGGGCAAACTTCCCACACAGAACCCCCATGACCAACAGAAAATACTTAAGGCCATCCAGTCCAACTCTCTTCACCAGGGCAAGAAAATGTAATCAGAGCCCTCCTGACAAAGAGCCATCCAGTCATAAATATAGATAGATAGATATGATTCTCACACACAGAGAGAGATATAGTATCATAGATTTGAAAGAGACCCTTAAAGAAGGACTATGATATGTTGCATTTTCCAGAGTAGGCAAACCAGACACTCTCCATCAACACTGACAAAGAAACAACAAGAAGTACTGTTTACTCACAAGCATAAAGGAATTACATATATAAGAAACAAACACTTTCTCATTACTTTATTTTCCAGATCACCAGACTGGGCCACAGCAACGTGTGGCAGGGGACAGCTAGTATATAATAAATAATGACATAGCTAAAACACCCTTGACAACACAAGGCCTATGTGTCATATGTGAACCCTAGGATCCTTTCTATAGCTGCAGCCCATTTCACTAACTGAATATGTGGATTTGCTATGAAAGTTCAGCACTGAAGAGAGAGACAGCTCATTGTGAAGCCAAGCTGTGAGGAATGACCTGCAGATCCACAAACTTGTCCAACTTGGCTGGTTATCTTTTCCCAAAACAATCCATATAGCATTTTCACATTTTGTAATATCCAACTTTGGATTGTTAATCCACAATAGTATTAACATCATAATAAACTGAAAGGTTGGAGCGGGGGGAGTTCACCTCTGTTTTTTCCTCATCATGTACTATAGTTCCTTTAATTCCGCTTTTCTAATTAGCCCATAAAATAAACTTTGCCAGCAGCTCCTGCCATTTATTAAGTTGATCACTGTTTAGCTTAATGGAAACTGGAACAAAAGGTTTATTTTAGGAAGCAATGTCTGTTTGATTGCTGAGAGCCTACTTAAGAAGGATAAATCATAGCTTATCCCACTGCTAAAGTAACAAAGCAAGTTCCTTATAAAGTGATTCATTGTCACCATAATAGTCATTAAGATTACTGCGGAATATATGTCATCTAAATTACAATGGGCCAGATCCAGACTTGTCTTTTTGTGAACGGAAAGATTTCCTCTGACAATAAAAGGAAAAATTATCCAAAAAAAAACCCCAATGATAGAAGACAATTGCAATATTCACCACTCCCCTCCCCCCCACACACAGAGAGAGAGATTGAGAGAGAGATTGCGATTGCGATTGAGATTGAGAGAGAGAGAGGGAGAGAGAGTTTTCAGACTCCCTAAACCTCCTCCCATACTATTCTGAAGGATTTTCAATTCCCCTGAATAGATTTTTGGATCTACAGGGGAAGAAGGTTTCCAAAGTTCCGCTCTGTACAGCAATCATACCAATGATATTTAACCCTCTTTTAAAATTTGGTCACTTACATTTCTATGCAGAATTTGAGATTAATCTCTATTTTAGATTATAGCCAGCCAACAGCTCAGCATCTTATGGAATTAATGGAAGAGCAATTATAACCCACCCCCAAACGTTCCTTAAGAGTTTTCTAAAGGTTACATACTGTGCTCCGGGGAAGCCTTCACTGAGTTGATTTATAATGGTAGACAAACTTCATTGAGATGCAAATTGTCATTGTCATTCTTACTGTCTTTCCCTGAAATGGGCAACTGCAGAAAATTATGGGGTGCATTCTCAACTCAGACATGTGCATTATGTGTATATCCTGGGATTGTATTGCAGCTGGCTGGGAGTCAGCTGCATTAAGATCATTACTGACTGAAAGGTCATGAGTTCGAAGCCAGCCTGGGTCGGAGTGAGCTTCTGGCCAATTTGTGTAGCTTGTTGTCAACCTTTGCAGCCTGAAAGACAGTTGCATCTGCGGGAATTCCGATGAGATGCCACATAACACCAATCTTACTACAGCTGCATTGGTTACCAATTGAGCACCGGATCACTTTCAAAGTGATGGTACTCACCTTTAAGGCCTTGCATGGTCTGGGGCCGATGTACCTGAGGGACCGCCTCACCCCCTACCAACCCCAGAGATCCCTCCATTCTGAGGACCAAGATCTATTGGAAATTCCCAGTGTCAAGACCTTGTGTCTAACAGCAACCAGACGCAGAGCCTTTACAGCAGTGACACCATCATTCTGGAATACTCTGCCACCTGAAGTTCATGCCTTGTGGGACTTATCAGCTTTCTGCAGGGCACGTAAGACATACCTGTTTCAACAGGCCTTTGATTTTTGATATTGCTGTTTTTAAATTGTTTTAAATTGTTTTTAAATTGTGTTAGATTTTAGCCATTCTTGTTAACCGCTCCAAGCCCCAGGGGAGTGGCGGCATATAAGTTCGAATAATAAATAAATAAATAATAAATAAATAAATAGGAAAATTAGGTACCACTTATGTGGGGAGGCTAATTTAACTAATTTACAAGGCCATAAACAATTTCCAGCAAGCATGTGGGGAATGAGGAAGTACTTCATCAATGTTGCAGATGTATGGTGAAGTGACAGCTCCCCTGGTGGCCAGAAGCTGGAATGTTAAATAGCCTCTGTCTATCTATATGTGTTGTGTGTCTAAGGCATTGAATGTTTGCCTGTGTATGTACATTGTAATCCGCCCTGAGTCCTCTGTGGGATGAGAAGGGCAGATTATAAATACTGTAAATAAATAAATAAATAAATCCCAGAAGAGAGTGAGACAAAAAAGAGATGAGGGTTTACTGACAAATCTATGGATGAGTTGCAGTGGACTATCAAGGATTTCCGATTATTGATTCTTCAATTGTGACAACTAAAGATGGGTTATCCTCTTGATTTTAACTTAGATTTCTGAGACTACTTTAGAGACTATATCTCAAAGGTTTTGCACTAACTGCACTAGCTTCCAATTTTACTTTCATCTTCAACTGAAGAAAGTGATTTTGGGCTACACAAGACTTAACAACTGGAACCATGATGTCTGAAAGAATCCCATAGAAGCCTTCCTAGAATCTGAGATTTTCATCCCTTTTTAATTACAATATTAAAAAAATGACCAAAGAATACATCAACGCAATGCTTACATTTAACTACCTCCTTTTAAAAAGTGCTAACAAATTATATTCTCTTCCCTCTAATATATCATATAACTCATAAAAAACTATCTAACTCCCATATTAGTCATGCCAGACTAATCTGATCTCTTTCTTCGATAGAGCTACAAGCTGGGTAGATGCGGGGAATGCCGTGGATGTAGCATACCTGGATTTCAGTAAGGCCTTCGACAAGGTCCCCCATGACCTTCTGGCAAGGAAACTAGTCCAATGTGGGCTAGGCAAAACTACGGTGAGGTGGATCTGTAATTGGTTAAGTGGACGAACACAGAGAGTGCTCACTAATGCTTCCTATTCATCTTGGAAAGAAGTGACAAGTGGAGTGCCGCAGGGTTCCGTCCTGGGCCCGGTCCTGTTCAACATCTTTATTAATGACTTAGATGAAGGGCTAGAAGGCATGATCATCAAGTTTGCAGACGACACCAAATTGGGAGGGAAAGCCAATAGTCCAGAGGACAGGAGCAGAATTCAAAATGATCTTGACAGATTAGAGAGATGGGCCAAACTAACAAAATGAAGTTCAACAGGGACAAATGCAAGATACTCCACTTTGGCAGAAAAAATGAAATGCAAAGATACAGAATGGGGGACGCCTGGCTCGAGAGCAGTACGTGTGAAAAAGATCTTGGAGTCCTCGTGGACAACAAGTTAAACATGAGCCAACAATGTGATGTGGCGGCAAAAAAAGCCAACGGGATTTTGGCCTGCATCAATAGGAGCATAGTGTCTAGATCTAAGGAAGTAATGCTACCCCTCTATTCTGCTTTGGTTAGACCACATCTGGAATATTGTGTCCAATTCTGGGCACCACAATTCAAGAGAGATATTGACTCTAAGCTGGAATGTGTCCAGAGGAGGGCGACTAAAATGATCAAGGGTCTGGAGAACAAGCCCTATGAGGAGCGGCTTATGGAACTGGGCATGTTTAGCCTGAAGAAGAGAAGGCTGAGAGGAGATATGATAGCCATGTATAAATATGTGAGAGGAAGCCACAGGGAGGAGGGAGCAAGCTTGTTTTCTGCTTCCTTGGAGACTAGGACGCGGAACAATGGCTTCAAACTACAAGAGAGGAGATTCCACCTGAACATTAGGAAGAACTTCCTGACTGTGAGAGCCGTTCAGCAGTGGAACTCTCTGCCCCGGAGTGTGGTGGAGGCTCCTTCTTTGGAAGCTTTTAAACAGAGGCTGGATGGCCATCTGTCAGGGGTGATTTGAATGCAATATTCCTGCTTCTTGGCAGGGGGTTGGACTGGATGGCCCATGAGGTCTCTTCCAACTCTTTGATTCTATGATTCTATGATTCTATGATTCTACATATTTTCAATATTACTATCTCATATTTTGTATGACTACTTAAATATATTTAAATATCTGCAAGAATTCCATGCTAAAAATCAAAATCTCACAAGAAATGTTAATGAAAAACTTTCCCCCAACTTAGCTAATTTTCAGCTATTAGCAATTACTTTTTCCTTCTTCAAAGAATCAATATTTTTCCTTTAGAAGAGTGGTTCTCAGTCTGTGGGTTCACAGGTGTTTTGGCCTATAACTCCTAGAAATCACAGCCACTTTATCAGTTGTTAGGATTTCTGGGAGTTGAAGGCCAAAACATCTGGGGACCCACAAGCTGGGAACCACTGCTTTGAATTAAAATATTGTTATCTTTTATCATGTAATGCCATACTTTACATTCCCATCATTTTATTCATACTTTCATATTTCAATATTTCTAGATTTAACTAAATAGTTTATTCTACAAAAAATCTTATCTTTTTATATGACTCCAATTTCATTTTTTCTTATCATTAATTCATCACATATTTAAGAAAATATCAATGTTTAAATCATTTTCCATCATTCTTGTCTGATGCTTTGTCTGGATCAGTAATGCCATGCTTTACATTTCCATCATTTTATGCATTTCTTTACAATTCAGCATTTCTAGATTTAACTAAATATATATTCTTCCAAAAAAATGTATTTCTATATTTGACTTCAATTTCATTTTGTTCTTATCATTAATCTATTACTTATATAAGAAAAAAATCTGTATTCAAATTATTTCCTGTAGTTGTTGTCAGCTACTTTGTATCCGTCCACCATAAGTACAAAATTGTATTTTTAGAAGTCTGACATGTTTCCCCCATCAAAAAGGAATCTCATGCATGGAATTTGGGTTTTGTAATAAAACTCCTTCTTGAACTACTAGAATTTGAGATTTGAAATCTTCAGTGAAGACTTTGTTCTGTGCCCTATCAGCTCAGCAAGCTTCGTTAGTGATCAGCGCATAGGATATGTCTGTCTTAATAGCAGTGCCACATTATGGAACTCCCTTCCAGAGGTGATTAGATTCAGGGCACTTCTAGATAATGCCAAAATCCATACCAAAGTGGATTGAAAACACATACTTTTCCACTGATTCCCATTCCCCATTCTCCCCCCCCCCACACACACACACACACAAAATTGGACTTTCCCAGGAAGGATGGTGCCCACCCCCCACCCCCCAAGTCCTCCCTGAGGAAATGATGTGCCAGGGGACCAGGGGGTGAGGAGGAAAATTCCTCCCCTCCCTTCTCCTGGCATGTCATTTTTTTTAAGGCATAAGAGTGTCAGGAGCATTTTATTTCATTTTTAGGGGTAAATGAGAGAATGGGGAAAGGGTGGATGCCATCCTGCTCCTCCCGGCTTTTCGAAGCCCAAAGAAGCAAGATAGCTTTGAGGACACCCTCCCCCTCCCCCTTTCCGGGTAGTTCCAGGATTATCCAGGGATGAGTCCCCACTGGCAGAAGAAGAAGAAGAAGAAGAAGAAGAAGAAGAAGAAGAAGAAGGACAACGACAACAACAACAACAACAACAACACACTGCTGGAATTGTAAACTGGACATAAGCAGAGCTGGATGATCTGGACAGAAAAACAAAAAAACTGATGACAACCCACTATTCATTACTTCCTCGTAATTTGGAATAAACCAGGGAAACCTTTGTTTGTTTAGAATTAATTTGATTTTACAGGAGGCATTATGGGCCTGTCTGTATAGGCCCTCACTCCATTCCTCCTGAAAGGACCGCCAAGACTACACTGTTTTGTACGATCTCTGGTTCTTAACTGTGTTCACTGTATGCAAGTTTGAAATGTTTTAGATAAGTTGCTTTGAGGTGTTTACAAAGATTGTTTTTATCTGTTTCAGCCTACCCACCTTACTTGGTAGACCGAGGGATGATAACATTGTTCTTAGTAGTTTCCACATTGGAGTAGATACTGGAGACTAGGGTTTGAATCCCCACTCTATAATTTTGTTAAATGATGTTGAGCAAGTCAGGTTCAGAGGAAAGGAGAGACAAAGTGCCTTTGAACAAAACTTGCCAAGAAACCCCCATGATGTTTGCTTTAGCATTGCCATAAATTGAGAATGACTTAAAGGCATCCAACAACAAAAAGAAGAAAAGGGGCAAATTAGACATCCTTTCTTTAACTCTTGCAATATGGCTGTTTTCCTGCTAGTGGTGTACAAATGCTCTACTCATAGATATGTCTTGTTTCAAATGGGGGGGAAGCAGAAGCAATAAAGCAGTCTCATGTCCAATGAGCCTAAAACTTACCATTCCTGCCTGAAAATATGTTCCATGGTGTAGCAGACAATGTTTTCATAGTGGAACTCTGACTCAGACAAGGGTTCTTTTTAAGGAAGATAATTTGAAATGCACACTGCTAGTTAAAGGTGTATTTCATGCATTGCTTTGCATTCTTCATGGTGAAATATTCAAGAGTAAATGTAGATAGCCTTGTAAGCATGCAGCTGCTGAACTCTACAAGCATTTATAGCTGCAAGGCACTTTACCACTTTGAGTATACAAGCATTCTAAGTGAAGCCAAAGGATTTGAAAAGAGAACAGAAAGAGAAAAGATGGCATCTTGGGCTCTACAAATGCCCCTTTCAGGCATGTACAATGAGTCCTCTTTCATCTGATCTTTTTGTAAAACCAAGTTTAAAAGGAGCATTGTGACTCATCTTGCATGGGAATCTCTTAGGTATGGCTTACTTATTCCTTAGGCTACCTTTAGGTGTGTGTTGATAACAGTACTAAACTACAGTAAATGCAAATTGATTTTGCATTCACAAAGGTACCTGGATAAATATGCTAAGTTTATGGTCATGGTGAATGTGCAGCTTTTTTCTGTCCAGTAAATGAAATTGGGAAGGAAGGCCAGGATGATAGTAACATGTGGATCTCTGAATACAAAATAGAAAACCATTCTGCTTCTAGTTTAAGGGAATGTTACTGAGTTAGAGGAGGAGGAGGAGGAGGTTAGAAGAAGAAGAAGAAGAAGAAGAAGAAGAAGAAGACACTTTATTTATATTTCACTTTATCTCCCTGGAAGGACTCAGAGCGGATTACAAGGCAAACATTCAATGCCTTTTACACAATGAACAACGGTATATAATACACAAATAAGGTAGACTTGTGCGCCAACTGCGACCATACCTCGCAAAGGCTGATCTGGCCGGGGTGGTCCATGCCTTAGTCACCTCTAGATTGGACTACTGTAATGCGCTCTACATGGGGCTGCCCTTGAAAACGGCTCGGAAATTTCAACTGGTCCAACGAGCGGCGGCCAGGATGTTAACTGGTGCTCCCTACAGAGAGAGGTCAACCCTCCTGTTCAAGGAGCTCCACTGGCTGCCATTTATTTTCCGAGCCCAATTCAAGGTGCAGGTGCTTACCTAAAAAGCCCTAAACGGTATGTGACCATCCTACCTGCYTGACCACATCTCCGTTTATGAACCCARGCGTTCTCTTCGCTCATCCGGAGAGGCCTTGCTCGCGATTCCACCTGCGTCGCAGGCYRGTCTGGTGGGGACGCGAGACAGGGCCTTTTCTGTGGTGGCCCCCCGACTCTGGAACACCCTCCCCAAAGACATTAGACAGGCCCCTACGTTGGCAGTCTTTAGGAAGAACTTGAAGACCTGGCTGTTCCAATGTGCCTTTCCAGAATAGGAAAACTCCAGCAGTCCCAGAAGCACTTTATTAGACTTTAAGATTGCTTGCACACTGCACTTACCCTAAAATCCGACATACCACCTGTCACATGAGCACTTTTAATCTGTACCCATTACATTTGGCCCGGCCCCAGTTTTACTGTGTTTTGGTGTATAGTTTTATTGTTTTGTTGTTTTTGATATTGCTTTAATTGTTTTTATTTGCCTTAAGTTGTGTATTTGTTATGCTATGTTTTTGAGGCCTTGGCCTTTGTAAGCCGCATTGAGTCCTTTGGGAGATGCTAGCAGGGTACAAATAAAGATAATAATAATAATAATAATAATAATAATAATAATAATAATAATAATGTCGTCCCCTTTTCATCTCCAGCATCTGAGGCTATGCTCAACTCCAGTCATGGGGAGGTGCTTTTGTTCCATTTTCTATGCTGAGGAGCCTGCTGTCTGTAGACATCGCCAATCTTTTTGCTGGCATGTCTGCATGGGGTGCCCTTTTACCTTCCCACCAAGATGGGAAGGTACTACTCTCATTGCACTGCTAGGTTAGCAGAAGTTAAGACTAACAGTCGGTAGCTAACCCCTACTCACAGATTCCAACTTCTAATCCTCCGGTCAGCAGCTTTTCCTGCAGCTATAAGTTTCATTTTCCCACACATTTTAAAATTTTCAAACAGTTTTTCCTCCTTCTTAAGAATACATTCTTGAACATCAATCTGTTATCTATCAAAACACAAGCTGAGTTCAATTATCACCCATCTTCTCTGGCTAAATTCAATGAATAATGCCATGCTGACCAATAAGGAGGGAACTATTAAAGGTGACAATAACTGTCAGAAAAATAAAAAAGAAATATGGCAAATTTAACATGATGAATACAAATGGATGTACACAGTCAAAACCTTTACAGACTGAGTAGTCAAATATTGTACCCGTATGGACAAAGCTTTTTTTCCTTGTTATCAGTGACAATGGAGTAGAATTTTGTAGCCACTTCCTCCTTCTCTAAAGGTTATCCACTAAGGGTGTCTGTACACTATAGAACTAATTCAGTTTGATGCCACTTTAACTACCATGGTTCAGTGCTATGAAATCCTAGGAGTTGTAGTTGTTGAGGCATGAAAACTCTTTCACAGAAATGTCTAAAGACCTTGTAAAGCTATAAATCCCATGGTTCCATAGCATTTTGCTTTGGCAGTTAATGAGTCAAACTGCATTTATTCTATAATATAATTGCATCCTAAGTTTGAGCATGCTAGGGGAAAAAATGTGATGGACAGGAAAGGCCACATATCTCAACTACCCAGCACAGGAGAGTGATACAGTGCAAACAGTATGAGGGAATAATGTGCAGAAATCCCAAATGTAGTCCCATTATTTTCCAATTTGTTTCAGAACAAAACTGGCTGCAAAAACTTCTGGTCGTCAGTTCTTTTAAATCCTTTTTTCTTAAACATTTCTCCTGCTATGGCTTAGCCAGCTATCTACTTTCACTATACAAGACAAAAATAAAATAAAATTTCTGCATGTATTTCTTACCATGACTCCAACTCTTTATTAGTTGTCGTAATATCTGAAAGAGAACCTCTTTCTGTTCCAGCCTGCCTTTCTTTGCTGTAAGCTCATCAGGGGAGCTCTTCTTGAAGCCTCCTTGCTGTGTCATGTGAGAAAGGAGAGAGCAGAACATCATCCCTGAGTGGTGCTTGACATTATAGTCTTCTCAGCAGTAGATCAAAAACCATTTGTTTGTCTAAGCATTTCACATTTAAATTGATTTATTAATCTGGCTGGGGTTCTAATTTGAAAGCAGCTATCTATACCATGTCATTTTAGCCTTTTATTGTTGTATTTCCATGTGGTTTTATAAGAAGTGGTTTTTTTAAAAATGCATTTCATAATCCATTCTAATATCATAGAGATGTGAAGTGATATAGAATATTTTAGGGAAAGAATCTGCAGATAAATATTAGTGACTAGGGGAATTTAACCCTTCTTGTTCTAAATGATTCAACCTTTGCCAATTCTCTTCCAGGGCTTGGACATTTATTGGCCAGTTGTTGATGTAGGTCCTCAAGTCTGACTTATGGTGATTCTCAGGTGTCTTTTGGAGCTGATAATGTATCATTCTCCCAAGGTCACCAAGTGGGTTTCCATGGCTAAGCAAGAAAACAAATCCTGGTCTCCAGATTCATAGGGCCTGTATACACTGACCAGGAACCCTGAAGTATGCCAGCTGTCACTCCTCGGTCTCGTTTAACATCTTTATTAGTGACTTAGATGAAGGGTTAGAAGACATGATCATCAAGTTTGCAGACGACACCAAAATGGGAGTGATAGCCAATGCCCCAGAAGACAGGAGCAGAATTCAAAACAGAGACATGGGCCAAAACTAACAAAATGAAGTTCAACAGTGACAAATGCAAGATACTCCACTTTGGCAGGAAAAACGAACTGCAAAGATACAGAATGGGTGACAATGCCTGGCTCGAGAGCAGTACGTGTGAAAAAGATCATCTGTGGACAACAAGTTAAACATGAGCCAACAATGTGATGTGGCGGCAAAAAAAGCCAATGGGATTTTGGCCTGCATCAATCGGAGCATAGTGTCTAGATCTAGGGAAGTCATGCTCCCCATGCTCTATTCCGCTTTGGTTAGACCACTTTACCTGGAATATTGTGTCCAATTCTGGGCACCACAATTCAAGAGAGATATTGACAAGCTGGAATGTGTCCAGAGGAGGGCGACTAAAATGATCAAGGGTCTGGAGAACAAGCCCTAAGAGGAGCGGCTTAAGGAGCTGGGCATGTTTAGCCTGAAGAAGAGAAGGCTGAGAGATATGATAGCCATGTATAAATATGTGAGAGGAAGCCACAGGGAGGAGGGAGCAAGCTTGTTTTCTGCTTCCTGGAGACTAGGACGTGGAACAATGGCTTCAAACTACAAGAGAGGAGATTCCATCTGAACATGAGGAAGAACTTCCTGACTGTGAGAGCCTTTCAGCAGTGGAACTCTCTGCCCTGGAGTGTGGTGGAGGCTCTTTCTTTGGAAACTTTTAAACAGAGGCTGGATGGCCATCTGTCAGGGGTGATTTGAATGCAATATTCCTGCTTCTTGGCAGGGGGTTGGACTGGATGGCCCATGAGGTCTCTTCCAACTCTTTGATTCTATGATTCTGGTCTGTAATATGGGGGAAAGCATTTATCTCGCATGAGCAGAAGTTGGGATGCTCTGAAATTTCCTTGAAAATCTGGAGCAAATTCATGGTGATCATGGATAGCTGGACTACCTTAAACCCGGTCTTATCCAATTCTTCATATGAGCCAGTGTCATCACCCCCTTTTTTCCTTTGCTCCATGATGCAAGGAAAAGGAGTGGAACTTACCTAGGCTGTTGTTTGTTGCTAAGGGAGTGACTACAGAGCTCCATCTGTCACTATGGTGACATCATCCACATGATTTGGAGAAAAAGAGGAGAAATGTCCTCTCTTATTTGCCCGAATTGCCTAGGCACCTTTGCCAGACTCAGCAAATGTGCTGCCTAGTGACAACTAGAAGCTCTCTAGAGTTTTATTGCTAGTGCTGTGCTGAGGAAGCACAGCAAAGGTAAAGGTGAACATCCAGTGAGTGCAAGAGTTTGAGCCAACTCTATTCCATTCCTACGACTGCTTCAGTTCAGGAACGAAGGATATAAACACCTCCACTGAATCTTGTGCTGACCTGAATCAGCAGTGCTCTGGACTGGTCCCAGAATTAAGTGAGTATGTAGAGGGGCCCATCATCATCATCATCATCATCATCATCATCATCATCATCATCATCGGTGGTCCCTCGTGGTTGAGTGTGATTTTTTTCCAGAAGTAGAGCCTTGACAGTGGGTCAGTAAATGACTGTAGAGTCCTATTCTGGATTCACATGGTCTTTAACAATGAGGATGTCAATTTCCAGATGGAAGGTGGTCCCGATAAGGGTTTTCTTCAAAATTCATAGCACTGTTGGTAACAGTTGACCTCCAGTTAGAATGCTTATGAGCTAAGGATTCTCAGTTCTCATTGTTTGTGCCACATTTTTTAACGTTAGCTTTAAGTCTACCTTTAAATCTCTTTTCCATTTCCCATTCTTGAGATGAGAGCAAAGTAACTGCTTTGAAAGATGATGATCAGGCATTCCAATGATGGCAGAGGATGATCGCTTCAATGCTGGTGGTCTTTGCTTCTTCCAGAAAGCTAATTTTTGTCCATCTCTCTTCTCAAGAGAATTGCAGGATTTTCCATGGGCAACGCTGATGGAATCTTTCCAGAAATTGAGAGAGATACGAGGGATATTTTTTAAAGTAAGGTCCTTCTGAACATAAGTACACAACAAAAGTTTATTTCAAAAAAGTAAATTTATTTTCAGAAAGTACATACTTCACTCTATTTTTAGACATAGTTGCCAAGTTTGTTCAAACACTTATCATACCTCTGAACCAATTTTAAAATACTCTCGTCATAAAAACTTGCCGCCTGCTCCGATAACCAAGAGTTCATTGTAGTCAAAGAAGGGCGACCGGAGCGGTCCTCATCATGGACGTTGTCACGGCCATCTTTGAATTGTCGTACCCACTTACGCACTTTGCTTTCACTCATAACAGTATCACCGTACACTTCACAAATCTGTCGATGAATTTCTGCAGCAGGCAGGTTCCTTGCTGACAAAAACCGTATCACTGAGCGAACCTCACATGCGGAGGGTGAGTTGATAGTCTTAAACATTTTTAAAGCACAGAACAGAACCGTACAGGTTAGCTACAGAGTGGAAACTGAGCACAGTTGTTCCCGAGACATGCCGGTACATGACGCATGCACTCGTTGCAGTATGCGCGTGAACTACTAGTGTCTACAACAAAACGGACCTTACTTAAGAAATACCCCTCGTATTTGTAGATGGTCCATCTTTTTAAGGCATACAAAAGAGTTGGGAGGATAATAGCTTTATAAACAAGTATATTGGTATTTCTGTGACTGACTGTGGAAAGATAGACCCATAGTCCCACATTCAAACCCCTACACCACACTGATTCTGTTGGTTTGTTGGTGCAGACAGATGTGCCTCAAGTTTTGAAATTAGGCTAGGGGGATAATCCATTTTCAGGGGAGAACAGATAAACTAAGGTAGGGGAAACCAATTTAAGTACTTCATTCCCACCTACCAAATGAAACATCCAATTGCTCTCCCAGCTTTTATATTAGTCCAATAAAATATATGTATGAGAACTGCCTATATTTCCTGTTTCATGTACTGCATTCTAATTTGTATTACCTTTTTTTTAATTCAGAGCCAGGGGACACATTCATAGCATTTTTTCTTTTACTCTTCCCAGTCTTTGAAATCAATACCATAACTTTATTTCATATTAACCACTACAGTTTAATTTTTTTTATCCAAACCATCTTATCCTCCTTTTGACCCACCACAACATTAAACAGATCTAAGATCTAGGCCACAAGATAACAAAAAAGACTCTCTTTCTCCTTATCGGGCTATAGATAAGTAATTCCCAAAGGCTTTTAGCTGTGTTATCATTTCTCCAAAATGTGCATCTGCACTGAGATACCAAGCCATATCTTATCATAAAATGATATGTTCAGGGTTATCTTTGGAAGAATTCAAGTCTTCAGTTACTTTGTGCCTCTGGGAATATTTTCATCAACCTATCAACTTTTATGTGAAGGGCAGGCATTTTCTGCTTCTTCAGTATCATTCTTGGGACAAAGTGGCCACTAGAAAGATAATGTTCATTGTTCTCTGAAAACTTTTTAGTAGTCATCTGAGGAAATAGTAAATTCTTTCTTCATACCATTATGCTGAGTGCTCAATTGGCAAATGATAAGAGGTTAATAAAACCAGTTCATGGAGTCCTGTCACATTTGATGTCAGCATGGTAAACTATGTACTGTATGCTTCACAAAGTTGATTGATTTCTCCAATGTGCAGGTGGCCAAAAAGGGAACAAATCTTCATAGTCATCAAGTAGAATGTTGGCTATTTGTTCTCAGTTTTCCAGCCTTAAACTCCACTTGCCTTGAACTCTGAGACAGTTTCTCAGTTTATCCTGACTATTTATTCATTTTATTTGAGAATATATTTAGTTAGTTGCAAGCTAGCATAGTGTAGTTTTTACATTGAATCACCACTCTGGGCTATGAATTCCCACTCAACTGTCAAGACCCAGAAGCCTTAAAGGAGCCCAACACACAATATAGAGTTCAAACACAGTTTTATTATTCACAAAATAGTCTTTGAAGCACTTACTTCAGTGCTGAAAGTGCAAAAAAAAAGGAGTTGGTATCAAAAACAAAGTGAAAAAAGCAACTTAAATATAACCTGGATTATCCTGGCGTATAATCCAGTTTAACTAAGGTATTCAGCAATCCGCTTTAAACTCACACAGTTCACAGAAGATACAAAAGCAAACTATAAGCAGGCAAAAACACAGTTCCCAAAACGGTCCGAAGTCATAGCACGATGTAAACAGGTAAACAAAGTCCAAGAAACAAAAGCGCGTTGTCCCAAAGCGGTCCAGAGTCAAGACGTAGAGTAGAAGTTGTAGTTTGCAGAGTCACAAGAAGTAAGCACAGGAACACAGGAATCTGTAGTCCAATGATCCAAGCTCAAGAATTGGCAGCAACAAAGATTCATACCCCAAAAGAGACACTTTGCCTTCTGCAAAGTCATGCAAACAGTACTCACTTTTATCCTAAAGCTCTTCATCAGAGGATGAGGAGCTCCCCACCTACAATCAAAGAGTATTCTGAACTCCAGCAGTGATGGAATTGAACCAAACTTGGCCCACAGAACTCCCATGACCAACAGAAAATACTGGAAGTGTTTGGTGGGCATTGACCTTGAGTTTTGGAGTTGTAATTCACCTACATTCAGAGAACACTGTTGATTCAAACAATGATGGATCTTGACCAAACTTGGCAGGAATACTAAATATGCCCAAATGTGAACACTGGTGGAGTTTGGAGAAAATAGACCTTGACATTTGGGAGTTGTAGTTGCTGGGATTTATAGTTCACCTGCAATCAAAGAGCATCCTGAACCCCACCAACGAAAGAATTGGGCTAAATTTCCCAAACAGAACCCCCATGACCAACAGAAAATACTGTGCTTTCTGATGGTCTTTGGCAACCCACATGATACCCCCTTGCGACCCCCCAAGTGTCCTGACCCCTAGGTTGAGAAACACTGCTCTAAGGGGAGGGTATTCTTTACTAGGGGGTCACTACAGAGAAGGTTATCTCCCATCCTTCCAAATTGTTTTGCCCTGACAGATGGGACACAAAAGAATTTCCCACTATCTGTTAATTATTATTAAAGTAATTTGCATAAAATAGGCATATTTTTTGTATATTTCTCTGTGTGCATATGAAGTAAAGTTGATCCAAAAGAGTGCATTTTGCTTCATATTCACATTTTTGCAATCATGTTTCCTAATATAATAAATTTTAAATATAATTCACATCAACATGCTAATTTCACACACACTTTTACTTAAATTCATGCACATTAATTCACATTTTAATTGGAGATCTCTATTCAGTTGCTTGACTGGAGTGGTTCAGTATAAGCTGTATTTTGGTTCATACATTGATTGAAAATATGAAATAAGGTAGATTTGCAATGAAAAGATAATTCATCTCTAGTGTTAGCAAATATGATTTTTCTTATTTCTAGAAAATCTGATAAGTATAGTCATGACATTTTGCACATCAACGTTGGAAAATATTCCATTAAGAAAAAGCCTTTCAATTTGACAAGTTGTGTTAATGGCTTTTCTTGTTAATTTAAGCTCTCAAATTCTAGAGCACTGCAGCTGTTAAAGGTTACTCCTTTAACAGATGTGCTATGTTAGCAATATGGAAAAATATGGTATCCCATGCTATGGTTAGTTCTAGTTTCATCACTACTTTGCAGCTGGATAGATGTCAGCAAAAAGCGACAGACTAAAGTCCAGAGCAATGAAACCATCACACAGTTGAAATTATGCTTCTGCTTTACTTTTGTTTACAAATACCCAACTGAAAACCATCTAAACAACACAGAACCATATTTTTGTTATGATATGTTACTAACCCAAAGGATATATTTAAAGTATATCTGTGTTGCTCAAGAATTACACATATCTCTGTAAGGATGCCCTTCCACATCAAGTGATCTAGGTTTCATGCATATCTGGCAAATATTTGAAATTCCCCAAAGTTGGGATTAATTACCAGATGCTTCAGCAATCTCTTCCTCACAGCCGAACAGTTGTCACCTCTAGCAACAGCAGTGTACCCATGAACTTTGCTAAATCTCCAGGCAGCCACAGTTGGCAGCACATTCCACCTTGAAAACATTGATTTTGCAATTTCGCCTAGTTTTAACTTTCCCTAATCACATAATTTGATCTTACTATTTTCTATATTGTAACCAGCCAAGATACTGTTTCAATAGATCATTATCTGCCAGTACTTAAGGAATTATCCTCTTGTGCCATGTTTATATGGTAAAGCCAATACAAGGTGACTTATTCTTGACATTTTTACAAGGCAACCGTTGCTTCTATATATTTCTTCATGGAGAGGGATCAAGAAAATTATATTCTATACAATAGATACCTTTATGTGGATATAGAGAGTGAAAAGGGGATCTAGATTTTAGAGATTCTATAGTTAGGTATGGAAGTGACACGTGGACTGTCTACAGACAGTGCGACTCCAGAAAATCCTGCAAATCTCTTGTGAAGACAGACGGACAAATGTCAGCATGCTGAAAGAAGCAAAGACCACCAGCATTGAAGCGATGATCCTCCACCACCAACTCCGCTGGACCGGCCACGTTGTCCGGATGCCCGACCACTGTCTCCCAAAGCAGTTGCTCTTCTCCGAACTCAAGAATGGAAAACGGAATGTTGGTGGACAGGAAAAGAGATTTAAAGATGGGCTCAAAGCCAACCTTAAAAACTCTGGCATAGACACTGAGAACTGGGAAGCCCTGGCCCTTGACCACTCCAGCTGGAGGTCAGCTGTGACCAGCAGTGCTGCAGACTTTGAGGAGGCACGAATGGAGGGCGAAAGGGAGAAGCGTGCCAAGAGGAAGGCATGTCAAGCCAACCCTGACTGAGACCACCTTCCACCTGGAAACCAATGCCCTCACTGCGGAAGAAGATGCAGAGCAAGAATAGGGCTCCACAGCCACATACGGACCCACAAGAATATTGGAAGACAATCATCCTCGGAAAGCGAGGGATTGCCTAAGTAAGTAAGTAAGTAAGTAAGTAAGTAAGGGAAGTGACAAGCTGGAATCATGGCAGACTAGTTAACTTGTAGGGTTTCTTTTACTTGGGATAGTAGAACTTGAAGTAAGTGGAAGGGAGGAATAATTGTATCCATATCTTTCTACTAGGAGTGTGCAAATCTTCGTTTTTAAATCACAAGTTGTATCTAATTCATAAATTTTGTATATGCAAAGAGATATTAAAAAAACAAGAGGGGGGGCACATAAAAACTTAAGAATTAAAACTTACCCAATATCGTTTGAATTCTGTAATGCTTGGAAATCAAGCAAGGTGAAGCCAAAGGGTCTGCTATTCCTCTTTAAGTTAAAAAGAGATAGATTGCCTCTCACCATGAGGAGAGGAAAGCAGAAAGTGGTATGAGCTGAGTGAGCTGGGAAACAGACTGAGAGGGCACAGAATTCTGAGAAATGTAGTTTGGGAAGGCGAGGAGCCCTATGACAGAGAATTCTACATTTCCCATAATTCTGCTCAGCATCAGAAAGCCACAATTAGGATAGGAGAGAGATTTTGCCCCTCCTAACAGCAACTAGAGTTCCAATAAATTGTTGAATCTGCAAAGAGGAGGACTGAGTGATACTTTAATACTAGTAAGTTAATCTGTGCTCGGCTGGGAAGAAATCCCTAAATTGAAGTTCTATTCGTTAAAGACATTCAATGAGATAGCTATTATGGCTTAAAAATGTTTTTGTCAAAACTTTTAAAAATTTCTAATAAAACAGTAAATGTATGAATATTTCATAAATAATCACCTGTTATCTTGTGCCATTGTATGGAAATATCAAGGAGATAGCTCTTGTGGTTTCTTTAAGAAATCTTGGTTGTAAAAATGTTACAAATCCCAAAAAAAATCTATAGATGAGTAAAACCTTCTAAAACTTGAAGGGCTAACAGAGGTAAATGTGTTATATAACTGTAGCAAGTTTCATACCAATATCTCTAACAATGAGGGAGAAAGGAGCCCCTGAAGTTGAATTACTTAAAAGTAATGAAAAGGTAGTTAACTCATTATAGTTACAATACAAATCCTGTCCAATTTCAAAAACACTTTAGAAACTATTTTCCCCCACCCCCTAATTTTGTAATGAGTATGGAAACATTTTTATTGATTTTTATTGATTGCATAGGCCTACTTTCTACCTTCATAAACTGCTCCCTCCACTCTCCAGTCTTGCATCTCTATCTTGTTAATATTTCTTCTTTGTTGCTTTTTATTTATTTTATTTATTTATTTGACTTGTATACCGCCACTCCCAATTTGGCTCGGTGCGGTTTACAACAGTAGATTAAAACAATACAACCAACTTTAAAATACAATAAAAATGAGAACAGACATAGTCCTGAGTTATTCACCCATCAAAAGCTTGTCGGAAAAGAAAGGTTTTACATGCTTTCCGAAAAGCAAGTAGCTCTCGGATGGTTCGGGTTTCAACTGGCAAGGCATTCCATAAATAAGGGGCCACAATCGAGAAGGCTCTCTGCCTAGTAGAGGACAGATGATAAGTCTAGATGTTGAGGACATCAAGCAAATTTTGGTCTTCAGACCAAAGTAATCTCTGGGGTTGGTAGGGGGATAAGCGGGCCCTCGGGTACACCGGGCCCAGACCATATAAGGCCTTAAAGGTTAGTACCAGCACCTTGAAAGTGATCCGGTACTCAATCGGAAGCCAGTGCAGCTGTTGTAGAATTGGGGTGATATGACACCATGGCGGCACCCCAGCGAGAAGACGAGCTGCCACATTTTGCACCAGCTTCAGTTTCCGGATCACTTTGCTGTTTCAGATTTCCCAAACCCAGACTCACTTTATTTTCAAGTTCTCTTTCATGCCTTTCTCCCATTATACACCTTACTGGACATTGAGAATGTTACCATCCTGTCTGTTGGACCTAATCTAAGCTTTATATTTGATTCCTAAATGTCTCTGATTCCCTCAGAGTCTGTAAACAAGTAACGTTGTTTATTTAATTACAGCATTTCTTTTCAGTCCCATCAGCAAAACTTCAGGCAATGTCATGGTCATTTTTTGCATAAAATGCAATCGTGGAGCTGTGTAATTGATGAAAAAATGTTTCAAAACTCATTACAAAATTTCATTAAAACTTTTTCATTATAGTAAATGTGCAAGTGGGGAAACTTCAGAGGCTCCTTTAACCTGCTGTCTTTACAGCTTTATGGTCTTTACTTGCTACAATGGTAGAACACATTTACCATCGTTAGCTTATCAAGTTACAGAACATTTCACTTATCAATGGATATTTGAGAAATTTTCAGTTTTCATAAACAACATTTAAAAAAAACGGCAAGAGCTATCTCCTTGAATTTTCTATACAGTGACACAAGATAATAGGGGATCATTCCCTCCAACTTTCAGAAATAGTCATACATGTACTGATTTAAGGGAATTTTTAGATTTTTTGACAATTATTTTTTTAAATAAACAACAAAACTACAACAGCTATTTCACTGAATGTCTCCCATATTAACCAATAGAACTTTCAGTTAGGGTTTTTGCCCAGTGCAGCACAGAGATTTACTTACTAGAAGTATCAGTCAATCCTTCTCTTTGAAGATTCAACAATTTCTTGGAACTCTGCCTTTGCTGCTGCTATGGAACAAATCTCTCCCCTATCCTGATTGAGGCTTTCTGATGCTGAAAGGAATTCTGGGAAATGTAGTTTAGAGCAGGACCTTTTGAATGCTCTGCCATAGAACTCCTTTCTTCCCCAGACTACATTTCCCAATGAACTCTGCTTCCTCCCCGTCAATTTCTCTATGGCAAGAGGCCATTAATTTAAAGAAGAAAGGCTTTGTTTCCTTGAAGTGAAAAGGAAACTAGAAATAATGCAAGATTGAAAGTCAGTCCATCAATCAACCTAAACCCAAGTTCTTGCACACTACATCTTTAAGTACACTACATCAGGGAAAACAATCTCTTAGATCCTTCATTGCTTCAGAGTTGCAAATACTCTGGGAAAACTCCTTAACACAGGACAAGGATGTGATCGTATCTGAGAGCCAAGGTCACGAATGGAGTGTGCCTTCTCTATTTGATATGATTATAAATACAATTTACATGGAAAACACAACAAAAGAAATTATTGGCTGGGTGGAGAATTCACATTCTATTACAGGAGTACTTACACTATTGTTTCAGCTGCAGGGAAATAAACAAATGAAAATGGAGAAGACATCAAGAGATCCTTTCATTCTCTTGATCTACAAACAGTGGGATAGGTTATTTGAGTGTGATCTCTGGTGCTGTGTGTTGAAAAATAGAGGAAACTTATTTTCACAAGGTATGATTATTTTCCTTTGCCATTGTCACAGCCTTTGCTTGAACTACATATAATGGATGCAGTACAGAAAAACAGTTCCTTTTCTTAAAAAGAATTGACATATGTTGTTACTATATCAGCTTCATTTTCAGCCTATGAAAAGTGAGATGGGCACATTGTCCTAGTTGAAATCTGCTTGCAAATTTCTGTGATTTCTCTACATGCTCAACTATAGACCATTATATGATTAGATAATGGGTTTGTTGATGAATGCAGAGCACTTGAGGTGTGAAAATACTGAAGCCGAGGAGCAGATTTTTCTTAATACAACCACTGGTTTCTTGAATGTTTGAATTTGATGAGATATGTACATTGCAATAAATGGGAGGAAACATAATAGTTTAGGATGCGTACCTATACCTTTTCACCCGAGACTTTATCACATGACCTCATTATTCCACTGCAGTCATGTTATCATTAATAGCAGAAACATACTGGGTTGAGCAACTTCAATATCACACTTCTCTTCAATTTTGAAATTGCACAGATTCAACCGTTCATGATTCTGTAGTTGTGCTTCTGCATACCCTGGAAACCCTATTGTCCTGCACTACCACTGTTCCTTTTAAAAAAAAAGTTTTAGAGCAATTTTGCCATTCCAGCTTTGAAAAACAGAATAGAACAAAAAAGCAAATATAACTATAAAATATATATAAAAAAGAAAAGAGACAGTTTGGGAATAGTCAGGGGAAAGAGCGAAGATGAGGAGAATCCCACTCCCTGATGTCACTTTAGTACTGGTATTCTGGCACAGAGTTGGAAGGAACCCATTACACCAAGGTAGGTGATAGAAACATTGCAGGATTGGGAGCTGTTGACAAGTTTCACTTATCAATAGTGACAAATGAAATACTCATAGGGATGAGGCAGACCATCAAATGGATGCACACAACATCATGAGATAGGGACCATCATCAAAGGCAGTTTGCCTGGCTGATGTAGTATAGGCTGTTGAAACAGGCAAGGGTGTCAAGCAAGGCTGCATCCTGGCCCCTTTGCTATTCCACTTTTGTATAAACTCCATAGTGGATCAGCTTCAAAATATGGACTTCCACCCCGCAAAGCTGGCAGGAAGACACATCTCCATCCTGCTTTATGCAGATGATGCTACTGTACTCTCTAGAACACCCATTGGGCTCTGAGAACATTAATACAACATTGCAACACAGATCAGCTCCAACTTAATTATAATAAAACCAAAATCATGGCTTTCACTAATAGGCCCAGGACTTACTCTTGGAGCATAGATGGTCATAAAATTGAACAAGTTACATCCTTCAAATATCTAGGTGTAGTTTTCCAATCTAATGGTAGCAGAAGAGCTCATGGGGATCAAGTATCCAACACCGCGCAGGGGAGCTCAATTGTCATTCTTAAATATCTTAGGACAAGAGGGGGCCACTTCACACCGGCAGTGCTCAAGCTGTTTGAAGCTAAGTCATTAGCCCAACTCTTGTATGGTGCTCAGCTGGGCCCCTTCCCCAGTTTTGCCCCATTAGAGCTGGTTCAGTCAAAGTTTCTGAGATCGGCCTTGCAGGTCCCTAAATGCGTTTCTAATGCCACCCTGCGACTAGAGACGGGCTTTATGAGAGTGGAGGCCAGGGTGTGGGTGGCCATACTCAACCTCTGGCTCAGACTATCCCGTGCACCCTTTGGTCTTGCCCCACTAACCATGAAGGATGACTTCCAATCCACATGGAAGCAGGCGATAGCATCAAAAATCTCCTCATTGGGATTTTCTCCAGGTCTACTATTCGCTATGGATTACAATCAAGCCAAAGCACTTATTAAACAACGTATCACAGACACAGAGCGACAACTAGATCTGGCCTCGGTTCCAACCTTCCTTATCAATGAAGACAGCAGATATCTTGCCTCCCCTATGGCATATTTAACAAACTTAGAGGTTCCTCTTCATCGAAGGGCTTTCACCCTGGCTCGATGCCATGCTCTCCCATCAGCTGTACTCGAAGGCCGCTACCGGAAGATCCCTTTCTCAGAGAGACTCTGCCCCTGTGACTCAGGTCAAGTAGAAACAATAGAACATGTGCTCCTTCAGTGCCAGTTCTATAGGGATATCCGTGCCAGGCTTATCTTACCTCTGATATACAAGCACCCAGGCCATTCAGGACAATTTTATACCTCCATGCTACTTGCAGATATTAATTCAGCTACAACCTACAATGTTGCAAAGTTCTGTGCAGCAGCATACAAAATCGTCAGGGAATGACTAGTCCCAAAAGTTAACTGTGTGTCCAGTAATCTTCTTCCCTGAATCTACAATTTGGTGATGGATCTGGCATTGTATTGTTTTACCCTGTTTCCCCTTCCGCTCCCTCACCCATATTGTGCTTCAGTAGTTATATATATATATTTAATGTACCAAACATACCAAGTTTGTATGAAAATGTGACTATTTCCTGTGCTGGTCAATGACCGAAATAAATGATTTGATTTGATTTGATGCAATATATGTGTAGTTTGGCCATGCTTTTGCTCTCTATATTGCAATGGACATATTCTTAGACTTCTAATCTTCACATGAAATCTAACACTATTTTTCAACAGTGAAATGCTAATATAGCTCAAAGAACTCACACAAGCCGGTAGGAAATGAAAGCAGTATTAGCTGCACAGCATGATCTATTTTAATGGGTAATTTGTTTATATAGTTCCATATGGGGCTGAGAATTAAAAAAAATATTTGGAGTCTAATCAATAAAGTATGAAATACCTTGACAATCAGGTTTTATTAAAACACTGAAAGGAAATGTTCTTTGATAGACAATCTCACTGAGGTTGGGGTAATTTCCATACAAGTACAACAGAAGTGTGCCACAAGGATTTCCCTGGATGCTACAGTAAAAGCAAAAGAAATGTTTGATTCTGCATTATTAGCGCTTGGACAATGATCTAGGTAAGTACATTTCTTTGCTCCTGATAAAATTCTGCTCTGTGGTTTTCTCCCATCCAAGTCGTAAACCACTTCATTTCTCAAATGGGGGGTCTAATACAAATGGCAAAGAAGGCAAAAGTGAAGTTAAAGATGTAGTGCATTCAGAAACTCAGAGATAACATGAGAAGGCAATAGCGTGGCATGGAAACACCATCTATGAAACAGGGAAAATGTGTTTTAGATTTCTAGATATTAAAAGGGCATTCAATGGAAGGCAGACATCTGTGTCTAACCAAAAGGTGCTAGTATGCTATGTGAAATATTGTGTATTATGTTTTTTACGGTTTTAATTGTATACTGTGTACTGTATATTCTGTTGTAAACCACGTTGAGTCGCCAGTTAGGCTGAGAAACGGCGGTATACAAGGACAGTAAATAAATAAATAAATAAGTATATACACAATAGCTATTCAGACAATTGAACCCGAACCACCATTGGTCATAGTATATAACTTCATTTTCTGCCCCTTATGTAGGTTTCAAATACACACACACACACACACACACACACACTTATTCAACCAGAAAATAAAAGACCTGAGATGGTGGTACATACACTATGGAAATGTTGGCTCTATCAGATCACCTTCAAATGCTGAAAAATCATTTCAGGCTCCTCTTTAAGAGGAGCTTGAAAACGTGGTTGTTCCAGAGTGCCTTCCCAGAATAAGGAACTCTAAGCAACTTGTCCCTAATCGCACTTTATTAATGATCTAGGATTGTCTGCTCGCTCCATTTCTCCCCAAATACCCATCCTAGTTATATGTCACCTTGTCATGCTCAGTATTTTAAAATTTTAATTATTACATTTGGCCCTGCCATAGGTTTAAATGTGCCGTGGTGTTACTGTTTTGTTTATTGCTTCTTTATGAGTTATTTATTGTCTGTATTGCTGTATTGTTTTTATTGATGTATTGAGCTCGGCCTCTTGTAAGCCGCACCGAGTCCTCCGGGAGATGGTAGCGGGGTATAAATAAAGGTTTATTATTATTATTATTATAAAACAAAATCAACAGGAAAAGAAACACCTGTTTCGTTCCATAAATCGGTGAATCTTCTAGTCATTTGCAGATATTCGAACAATCTATATTTGGAAGTTAGCTTAAATGGAAACACATTTCTGCTTTTGTTTTTGTAACCTTGTGTTCTCAGTACTTCTTAGTTTGGAGAGGTTCAAAGATATGGATCTAGGAGCTGGTTGGATTCAAATAAGACTTTGCATCTTGATAATCCCATTGGAAATGTTGTTTGGGTAATAATAATCTGGCTCAGATTAAGATTTCATGTAGCAGCTGAAGGCTTTGGTTCTTCTCACCTTGACCCAGTTTCTGTTTGCACTTTAGCAGTCTGACATGAATAAGTAGCTGCCTCAAGATGTCTTCACCAGGAGACTTGAAGCTCCCTGCCTGGCTTCTTGTTTCCTCTGCTTCTATGTTTCTGAGATTTTGGTGTAAAGGTCAAAGTCCTTGATGTCAAAGAGAAACTGAGTTTTCAGGATTACTTTTTAAAAAAGAATTTTCTTCCACACATTTGTTTTAAACACCTACCCACACAAATTCTCAAATTGAGATTGTATAGGCGTTTCCAGAACCTTTAGATCAAAATCTTGGTCAGGAGCCAAGGCATATGGCGGGCACAATACACACTTGAAGGAAGTACTTGAATTGTCTGTAGCAACAGGAAGAAAGCTATTATAATATTTGGGGTTAATGTTTCCTGGTGGGTCTTGACTTCCACCATCAGCCCAACTTCATGATCTGAGTCTCTCCTGAACTCTGAAAGTAGTGTCTGAAAATGTATTCCTCCAGTTGCTTAAAAAACCCATATAAATAACCATATGTCTCAATTCTTCAAGGAATACTGGTCAAGTAGTCTCTCTGTGTGTAAAAATGAAAGTGCACTTTCTGTGATACCCCACTATCCATTATTTATTTATTCTTTTTATTGGTGTAAGGCAAAAAGATTTTCATTTCTTTCCCCATGTCTTTTAAAGCATGCTATATATTTTAATATTATTTTAGCAATGAAAGATTTTTGGATCCTCAGATTCCATTTTCTTATATCTTACATAGGGTTGCAATAATACGGTGTTTTATCTCATTGGTTTTTTTATTGTACAGTTGTAGCTTTAATATGTCATTTTTATGTTGCAAAGAACTAAAGAAGTTATAGTTATATACTAGTGATCTAGGTAGGTAGGAAGGAAGAGGAAGAAAACCATGCTGCTCCCACTATAAAAAGTGGACATCTTCTATAGTTTTTATAACTTTCCTAAATTTATTTATTTATTTATTTATTTTATGACTAAATGACTAGCCTTTCCTTGTGATGGGTAAGTAACAACCAATCAACCAACTCTCTTACAACCAGAGATCAGTTAGAAAAAAAAGAACAAGCAAAGCAGAACAAAAAATCCCCAAAAAAATCAAATTAGGGGAAAATGGCACTAAGGTTCTAGAATTCTTTTATAAACACTTTAATAGCAATTCCAATAATCCGATTCAGACACAATATAAAATAGCATTCACTAGGATTAGGGTGAGCCATGATGACACTTGCGCTAGGAGTAAGACACTTGACAAATTTACTCCTTGTGCAATAAGCTAATATACAAACTTTCAGATGAATCTGAAAGAAAAAGGGAGCTATATACTGTATCAATCTTTTTCCAAAATCAGATCCTTATAACACAGGCAATATAGCAGAGCATCATCAATACTTTCGAACATGCTTGATTGAAAGAGGTAGATACTAGGCTTGGGTAACCACGGAAAAATTTGGTTCTAAACTCGTTTTGTTTTTAGGGGGCCCTTGCATTTCGTTTTTTTTAATAATTCTGAAATTTTCCTTTAAAAATTTTTGAAATTTAGGAAATTTCGTAAAATTACGAATCGATTCGTTAATGGCGGACAAGATTGCGCAATATGCTAAAAAAAACCTCCAAATGGGACAGGAGGAACTTCTGAAGCTTCCCTCTCCCTCTGTTGTTGACTGTTGGTGTGATAAAACAAACAACTATAAAACTTGCACCAGACATGCGAAAATAATTACGAAATAATTACGAAATAATTACGAAATAATTACGAAATAAATTGAAAAAATTGTTTCGAATCTTTATTACTCCTCACACTATTCCTGCATGGCTCAATATTGGATCGTAAGCTAATTTAAATACGAATTAATAACAATTACGAAATTAACGAACGAAACCGCCTAAGCCTAGTAGATACAAGGCACATGAGGAATTTGTAATCATGTCCCTTCCAGTAAATCTGAGGGCAGAATGTTGACAGGTAGAAGCTCAGCAATATTTGGTGTTTTCCAGAGCATAAAGATAATTGGGTTATTGTAGGATTTTTTGGGCTATATGGCCATGTTCTAAAGGCATTCTCTCCTGATGTTTCGCCTGCATCTATGGCAAGCATCCTCAGAGGTAGAGAGGTCTGTTGGAATAGATCCAGTGATCCTGTGGTGTTTTTGGCTGCAAGAAATTGTGAGATGGTATCTGTGTCTCGGCAGCATAGAAGGAAAGTCAGGGAGCACAGTAGATGTGCTTTCCTGGTCCTTAGTTTTTCCAATTTTCATGTGTCTTGGAACAGTTTCTCCCAGGATGCTTGCAATAGATGCAGGCGAAATGTCAGGAGAGAATGCCTCTAGAACATGGCCATATAGCCCGAAAACCTACAACAACCCAGTGATTCCAGCCATGAAAGCCTTCGACAATACATTGAACATCTCTACGGGGAGAAACTGTTCCAAGACACATGAAAATTGGAAAAACTAAGGACCAGGAAAGCACATCTACTGTGCTCCCTGACTTTCCTTCTACACTGCAGAGACACAGATACCATCCCACAATTTCTCGCAGCCAAAAGGACTTTCAAAACACCACAGGCTCACCGGATCTACGACCTCTGAGGATGCTTGACATAGATGAAGGCGAAACGTCAGGAGAGAATGCCTCTAGAACATGGCCTTATAGCCTGAAAAAACCTACAACAACCCAGATTCCGGCCATGAAAGCCTTCAACAATATAAAGATAATTGGTTTAGAAATTCCACAAAATTCCATGGATAAGTCAAACGTTATAAAACTTGATGGGCAAAGAATAGAAAATGTGTTCTAGCATTGTAGCAAGTGTCACTCCAATAACTTTAAAAATGAGGGAGATAGGAGCCCCATGTATAGTAATTTTATTTAAACCATATGCCTGTGCTAAACTACATTTCCCAGAATGCATTGGGCAGTGAGCTATGATGTTTAGTTAGTCTGTAATAAACAAAATTATGGAATCTGTAAATAGGGTTGTTATTTCGTTGCATATTAAATGGAAACATATTAATTAGATATCAGGAGTGTCCCTTTCTGCTGGAAAAAGGGGGTCAGTCTAGATCAGACATGGACAAACTTTGACCCTCCAGGTGTTTTGGACTTCAACTTCCACAATTCCTAACAGCCGGTAGGCTGTTAGGAATTGTGGGAGTTGAAGTTCAAAACACCTGGAGAGCTGAAGCTTGTCCATGTCTGGTCTAGATGTCTCTTGATGGTGTCTGTACTATGATTTCTGTTCCTGGGTCCTTTCCTAATTGGTTCTTTCATGGTTTTTATTTGTTGTGTCAGGGCAACCAGTCAATTATATTACATTTCTAACAGAACAAAGCAAACAAACAGACAAAATACAAAATTTGTGAGTTTGGTAGTTGATTAAATGTCCTTTGACCAGTATCTGGCCATTTGGAGTGCCTCTGGTGTTGCCGCAAGAAGGTCCTCCATTGTGCATGTGGCAGGGCTCAGGGTGCATTGCAGCAGGTGGTCAGTAGTTTGCTCTTCTCCACACTGGCATGTTGCGAATTCCACTTTGTAGCCCCATTTCTGAAGGTTGGCTCTGCATCTCGTGGTGCCAGAGCGCAGTCTGTTCGGCGCCTTCCAAGTCGCCCAGTTTTCTGTGTGCCCAAGGGGGAGTCTTTCATTGGTATCAGGCATTGGTTGAGGTTCTGGGTTTGAGCCTGCCACTTTTTGACTCTCGCTTGCTGAGATGTTCCAGCGAGTGTCTCTGTAGATCTTAGAAAACAATGTCTTTCATGGTGACAGTTTATTACACTGTGAAAAACCTAGTCTTTACTCAAGGGAGATCATCATTTTCTTTGTTGAGTCTCCACTAATTTAACAAAGCTTCTGCCACAAAAACAAAGTTTCTGGAGTAGAACAACTACTTTCAAAGTAAAGGCCACACAATGAAACAGGAAATAACCCTTTCAAACCAGGAACAGATTTTATCATTAAAAATGTTTTTATAGAAATTTTGAAAATACACCAAAATCTGTGGATAAGTCAAATGTTCTGAAATTTGGTGAGCTAACAGTGGTCAATATGTTCTACCATGTAGTAAGTTTCATCAGGATAGCTCAAAAATGAGGGGGAGGAGCTCCTCAAGTTTCTCCACTGACAGTAATATTTTACTTAATGCAGAAGCGGCCCTAGGTAATTTTCAACGGTAAGCAAACAGTATTTTGGCGCCCCCCCCCCAAATATATATCACTGATATATATTTTCCATTTGTCATGGGAGTTCTGTGCACCATATTTGGTTCAATTCCATCATTGGTGGAGTTCAGAATGCTCTTTGATTGTAGGTGAACTATACATCCCAGTAACTACAACTCACATATGTCAAGGTCTATTTTCCCCCAAGAGCACCTCAAGAGCGCCCCTGGGCAAAATCAACTATACTGCAAATGCTTACTTTGCGTAATGGGTTGAGCTGCCCCTGCCTTAATGTGCATGTGCAACCACCATTAACAAAGTACTTACAAAGATTCAGAAGTTTTGTAAAGGTTCAAAAATTTTACCTCCAAAATTCAGAAAAGACTTTAGAAACAAAGTACCAGCACCCCCTACTTTTGAACACAGTTTCAAAACATTCTTTTTTTCTTTTTCTTTTTTTGGATCGCACATGCCTACTAGCAACATTTATCCCATGTTAGCCTGGGATGGGGGATAACATTGGACTCTTGCTCTGTTTTCCTACAAGACTGTGTTCCAAATCTATTGCTTGATTGTTTCATTGGTCCTAGAAAATCCCAAGAATATTAGAGATAGAGGGGGAAAACCATATTGTTGTAATCTCTGTTTATCCAAGCAGAGGGGAAATTGCTAATTAAAATCAAGGGGAATAGAGCAGAAAGAGTAAAATTAGTCTGAAACCAATAGTTACTTATGTTGAACCAAATGTGTGCTTTGCCTGGTACCATCCAAATTCTGTTTTACGCGAGGCATTTGGGGCAAGTATCTGTTTGTCTATCTGAGCTAATGTTGAATATTCCCTGACTTTTTAACATGAAGGAAAACATGAAAGTGATTATAAAATGCTCTTATTTCCCCCCAATAAATAGAAGGATTTGACTATTCATATCAGGAACAGCATATTATCTGCTCTTTGATTTTGTGTTGAAATAATATTTCCTTCATGAACTTGCAAAAGGCATAACTCTTCATGACAGAGCTCTGGCTCAGCTCGTGGCATGATCAACCACTTTGCATTTCCACTCCAGTGATGAATCCCTCTGAAACCAGCTTTGATTGGTCATCCCCCCTCTAGAAGTCTGCTTTTAATCAGTACAAATGGCACTACATTATTTAGCATTGAGAGCACCAGCTCATCAATTATTGATCTGTCATGATGCAGAGTTATGCTGCACTAATTAGGCAGAGAAGAAGGGTTGTTTTTTTAAAAAAGAAGAAGAAGAAAAGTTGGGGGTATTCTGACCTTTTCTCAGTCAAGTACATACTAGCATATATTACTTTGGAAACCCATTAGCAGTGGTATACCTAAGAAAAACCCATTAAATTCATCAATCATAAATCAACTAAAAACTTGAAGGCACACAAATACATACATAAGAGGACTCTGTACAGGTCGAAGAAAGAAAGTGGAAGAGTGGCAGCATCACTTCAGAAAATAAAAATCATACAAATTTTTCAATTTAAAATGTGGTGTCATGCATATGAAAACAGTCTTTAAAATACTTTTCTGTTCTGTGATTGGAAATCTGCCTCAATAGAACAACACTACACCCACTTTCTCAGATTATACCAGATCACATTTTTCATATTTAAGCCCCACTTTTCATCCGAAAGAAGGCTGGTAGCCAGATTTTGTTCATTTTCATGGTTGCCTCCTTTCTGTTGAAATTGTCCACATGCTTGTGGATTTCAATGGCTTCTCTGTGTAATCTGACATGGTGGTTGTTGGAGTGGTCCAGCATTTCTGTGTTCTCAAATATATGCTGTGTCCAGGTTGCTTCATTAGGTGCTCTGCTATGGCTGACTTCTCTGGTTGAAGTAGTCTACAGTGCCTTTCATGTTCCTTGATTCGTGTTTGGGCAATGCTACGTTTGGTAGTCCCTATGTAGACTTGTCCACAGCTGCATGGTATACGGTAGACTCCTACAGAGGTGAGAGGATCCCTCTTGTCCTTTGCTGAATAGAGCTGTTGTTGGATTTTCTTGGTGGGTCTGTAGATAGTTTGCATGTTGTGTTTCCTTATCAGTTTCCCTATGCAGTCAGTGGTTTCCTTGATGTATGGCAAGAACATTTTTCCTCTGGGTGGGTCTTTGTCTTGACTCTTGTGGCTTGTTCTCGGTCTTGCAACTCTTCTGATGTCTGAGGTGGAGTATCCATTGGCTTGTAGAGCCAAGTTTAGGTGGTTCAGTTCATCTTGGAGGAGGTGGGGTCCGCAGATTCTTTTTGTACAATACACCTGTTGGTTCTCCATGAAATGCCTACACAACTGTGGAGGATGTTCAAAAATATTCACAACAGTGAGCTCAATGCTGGAATAGGTACAAAGTATTTATGAACCCACACGTTCCCTTCGTTCATCCGGAGAGGCCCTGCTCGCGATCCCGCCTATGTCGCAGGCGTGTTTGGCGGGGACAAGGGACAGGGCGTTTTCTGTGGTTGCCCCTCAACTTTGGAACACCCTCCCCAAAGACATCAGACTAGCCCCCACGTTGGCAGTCTTTAGGAAGAGCTTGAAGATCTGGCTATTCCGATGTGCCTTTCCGGACTAGGAATACTCCAGCATTATGTCCCAGAAGCACTTTATTAGAGTTTTAAGACTCTCTGCACATTGCACTTGCCCTGAAATCCAACATATCACCTGTCACACCCAACACTTTTTAATCTGTACCCATTACTTGGCCCGGCCCTAGTTTTTACTGTGTTATGGTGTAATGTTTTGTTGTTATTGCTTTATGTTTTTGATTTGCTTTGAGTTGTATTTGTTATGCTGTTGTTGTGTTGAGGCCTTGGCCTTTGCAAGCCGCATCGAGTCCTTCGGGAGATGCTAGCGGGGTACAAATAAAGTTTAATTAATAATAATATGAATCAAGAATTATCAAAACTAAGTACTTTCATATTCAAAGACGCGCACTCACGTGTACATTACACAATGCATTGGTGGACGTATGTTAGGTGTGTAGGGGGACTTATATTTATTCTTTTGCTTGTTTTGTATGCAGTGTTGCAAATTTGAAATCCATTAAAAGTTTCCATACTATTCTATATTTATATTCATTTTGAAAAATCTCATTCAGTAAAGCCCAGCAAATAACAAGATTACCTGAATAACATGATCACACAAGGTTAATTAATGATGTTTCAGTCTATAGTATAACTTTTGCCTTTCATTCTATCCATCAGAAAATAACTGGATTAAATGCATGTAGCACCTGCACTGCTTTAGCACAGTTCATGATAACAAAGAAGAAATGACATGATACAAAATTTCTCAAAACTGCATGCTTTGTGTTTAAAGGGAACTGTTATAGGATTCACTTTCCTTGTTTTTCCTCGTTACCTTGAATCAAAATTGTTTTTAAAAATGCTAAAACGAGAGTAAAATTTAGTAGAACTTCCCTCCTCCTAAACCACTTAGGCTCTTTTAATTGTTTCCATTAATCTTCTTGACTTTTTCCTTCTGATAACTGAATGAAAAGCCAATTGAATTAACTTTACATGGAAATACTGGCCCTTTTCTTAGTCAGTGCAATATGCAGTGATAATAGTAGCATAGATTCATGTTCACAGTCAACTCAGAGATTATTCTTCTGAAGTTTTAAAGCTAAAATTCAATATCCCACTGTAAATGGTTATTTGTAGCAGAGGTAATTCTTATTGAAATCATGTGTCATAGAGAAGCATAGCTATGATTATAGATGTCAGTGACGCTTTGCAGCCTGTCAAGACAACAGCCCAAGTTGGTGGATCTCCATGTCAGCAGGATGATGAATCTGCTCCAGATTTTAGCCTGAATTTGAAAAGAACAATCCAAGATGTTAAACCTATTAGTACCTTGGATAATTGTTTAAAATTTCGTTTAAAAACCCAGCAGCAATGAGTCCTTTAATGTTCAGACTAAGGCTGGATCTACACTGCATAATGCAAATTAACTTCTTTGAACTGGATTATATGGTAGTCTGGACTCACATAATCCATCCCAATGTCAATCCAGTCTTAATCTCACCTCTTCAGTGGCCTGAAAGATATATCATTATTGTATTATTTATTATTTATTATTTCGAGCTTTTATAACCCAGTCTTCTCYACCTCCGAAGAGGGACTCAAACTGACTAACAGCATAGGATTAAAATACAGTAAGATAAAGCACAGTAAACATCATAATACAATAGTACAAAATACATTAAAATACAATTATACAACTTACAAAAGGTCAATTCGTCAGAATAAATKATAAATTCATCGCCATCTGCGCGTGTGGTCAGCAGTTATTGACTCAGTCACCATTCTGCAAATGCAGTATTCCAAAGCCATGTTTTTACCAGCTTTCTAAAAGTGAGGTGGGAAGGGCCAGATCTAATCTCTATCYGGAGGGAGTTCCAGAGCCGAGGGGCCACCACCGAGAAGGCCCTGTCCCTCGTCCCCACCAATTGTGATTGCGAAAGAGGAGGGACTGAGAGCAGGGCCCCTCCAGAAGATCTTGATAACCTTGATGGTTCATAGGGGAGAATCTGTTTGGACAGGTAAATTGGGCCGGAGTCATTTAGGGCTTTATAGGTCAACACCAGCACTTTGAATTGTGCTCGGAAACTGATTGGCAGCCAGTGGAGCTGATGCAACAGAGGAGTAGTATGCTCCCTGTACCCCCCTCCTGTTAGTAGTCTGGCTGCCACTCGTTGGACTAGTTGTAGCTTCTGGGCAGTCTTCAAAGGCAACCCCATGTAGAGAGCGTTGCAATAGTCCATACTGGATGTAACCAGAGTGTGGACCACCGTGGCCACATCAGACTTCCAAGGTACGGGCGCAGCTGGCGCACAAGTTTTTATTGTACAATCTTTACTATCTTTTTGCTTAAAAAACAGCATATGGGATGTTAATTGCAAGTAAGTTAGGAAACAATGGAACAAGACACTAATATTGGGAGAATATGACCACTTTATAGGAGGCAGAGCACTGCCCTGGTCTCAGAGTAAGAGAAGAAGAAGCAGACACATCTCCCTTATGCCTGGATCCAGAAGCATATGTAATCTCTCCTTCCTCAACTCCACTAACATTTCTCTGGCCTTGAAGGAGAAGAAGAGGCTGTTTCTAATGGATTTAACTCCCTCCCTGATTTCCATCCCCTTTTCTTGTGTGTACTGTTTTTTAGGTTGTGAGCCTGAAAGCAAGGCACTATTTTTTCTCGATAAACAACGTGTACTGGGAAAACATTATATAATTAAATAAAATGAGGGAAGGACAAGGAGGAGAATAACAACAACTACTATTAAACTGTGAGGTATAAGGAAGATCAAAGTAGTGTGGGTCAATCCCAGATCCCTTCTTGAACTTAGATGAAGAAGCACTATGAGACCAATCCAGCTGCACTGGGTTGCACCTTGCTAGTATTAACATATATAACATCATACCAGGGACATTTTTCCCCAATACCAGGCCAAAATCAAGACAAATCTCCTTCATCCCATCTCTCACAGGCTCTTGGCCTGAAGGGGACATTCTGCTAACTCCATTCCTTCAAACAGCACCAACAGATGCTTCCCAGTTTATCCTCCTTTTCCCCCAGAAGCTGCTCAACAACTGCCTGTTTAATGGCACCACCCTAGCTAAAGTTCAAGGTCCTGAAGACATAGAACGGGGTAAGTGACCGCCCACAAAAAAGAGGGACAATTGCTATCTGGCCCAGCTGTGACCAACAAAAACCTGCACTGTGCTTAAAGTTGATAGCCTGAATACTTTGAACTTATATACTTCCTTTACATGACTGTAGGAGGAGAAGAGAAAACATGCTTCAGCAGCAGAGGTAGGTTTTCTGAGCATGTTACTAACAGGCAGTGTCATGAGATAATATGATATATTGCACCATGCTTTGCCTAGTATACAAAAATTACCATTATACAACACAAATTAGGAGGGGTAGCTAATGTTACAGAGGACAAGATAAGAATTCAAAATGACCGTAACAGATTAGAAACCTGGGCCAAAACTTTAAAAAATGAATTTCAACAAGGACAAATGTAAAATACTACACTTATGCAGAAAAAAATGAAATGCAAAGATACAGGATGGGTGATGGCTGGCTCCTCAACAGTTCACGTAAAAAAGATCTTGGAGTCTTGGTGAACAACAAGTTGAACATTAGCCAACAGTGTGATGCAGCAGCTAAAAACGACAATGGGTTTTTGGGCTGCATCAAAAGGAGTATAGTGTCTAGATTAAAACTTGTGCGCCAGCTGTGCCCGTACCTTGGGAAGTTGGATTTGGCCACGGTGGTCCACGCTCTTGTTACATCCCGATTAGATTACTGCAACGCACTCTACGTGGGGTTGCCTTTGAAGACTGCTCGGAAACTCCAACTAGTCCAGCGAGAGGCAGCCAGATTGCTCACCGGGGCGTCATACATGGAGCATACCACCCCCCTGTTGTGTCAGCTCCACTGGCTGCCAGTCCAGTTCCGAGCACAATTCAAGGTGCTGGTTTTGACCTATAAAACCCTATACGGTTCCGGCCCAGTATATCTGTCCAAACGGATCTCCCTCTACGTCCCACCCCGGAGCCTAAGATCTTCTGGGGAGGTCCTGCTCTCGACCCCGCCTCTATCACAGGTGAGATTGGCGGGGACGGGGAGCAGGGCCTTCTCGGTGGTGGCCCCCCGCCTATGGAATTCTCTCCCCGGGGAAATCAGATCTGCAACTACGCTCCTTTCTTTCAGGAAAAAACTAAAAACATGGATCTGGGACCAGGCATTTGGACAAGCGGGTAAATAAAGAAGAACTCCATTGATGGCTAGGAAATGACTAACGGATTGGTTATGTGGAACTCTGGAAACGAAACGCTGATTATAAGAATGACTTTTATATGATGTTTTTATATGATGTTTATACAATGTCTTAGGTACCAGTGCTGATGTTTTATTGTGATAATTCGTTTTAATTACATTTTGTATATCGTTCTTTTATATTTTTGTATACTATGTATTATTATGTATAGGCATTGAATTCTGCCTTTTTTGTAAGCCGCCCTGAGTCCCCCTCCGGGGGTTGAGAAGGGCGGGGTAAAAGCATCAGTAATAAATAATAAATAAAATAGATCAAGGGAAGTCATGGTGCCGCTCTATTCTGCTTTGGTTAGACCTTACTGGAATACTGTGTCCAATTATTGGCATCAAAGTTCAAAAGAGATATTGACAATCTGGAAGGTGTCCAGAGGAGGGTGCAAAAATGATCAAAGGTCTGGAGACCATGGCCTATGAGGAGTGTCTTAAAGAGCTGGGTATGTGTACCTGCAGAACAAAAGGTTGAGAGGAGACATGGTAACCATGTATAAAATATTTGAAATTATGCTATAAGGAAGAAGGAGTAAACTTGTTTCTGTTGTCCTGGGTTCAAATTACAGGAAAGAAGATTCCACATAAACATTACAAAGAACTTTCTGACTATACAAACTGTACAACAGTGGAACTCTCTGCCTTGGAGTGTGGTGAAAGCTCCTTTCTTGGAAGTTTGTAAACAGAAGCTGAATGGTCCTCTGTCAGGGGTATTTTGATTGCACTTTTTCTGCATGGCAGGGGATTGGACTAGATGACCCATGTGGTCTCTTCCAACTCTATTAGTCTATGATTCTATGATATGGGAAAAAGTGTGACCCTTTCAGCAACCACTGTTTGTAGAATGGGGAGGCTAGGAATAAAATCACATATTTATGAGTAAAGTAAATGGAGACTACTATTGCCACCCAATAAAAAAAAATTTAAAGAAAATAAATACACATACAGGAATGGCTGACAGTAATGGCTACTAAGGAGGCTGTCCAGGTCCTGAACCGGTGCCTGGCCGCTGTGACGGTCTGGATGAGGGCGAACAAATTGAAATTGAATCCAGACAAGACAGAGGTACTCCTGGTCAGTCGCAAGGCCGAACAGGGCATAGGGTTACAGCCTGTGTTGGATGGGCACTCCCCCTGAAGATGCAGGTTCGCAGCTTGGGTGTGACCCTGGACTCATCGCTGAGCCTGGAACCCCAGGTTTCTGCGGTGACCAGGGGAGCATTTGCACAATTAAAACTTGTGCGCCAGCTGTGCCCGTACCTTGGGAAGTCTGACTTGGCCACAGTAGTCCACGCTCTGGTTACAACCCGTTTAGACTACTGCAACGCTCTCTACGTGGGGTTGCCTTTGAAGACAGCTCGGAAGCTCCAACTAGTCCAACGCTCGGCAGCCATGATTCTAACAGGAGCGGAGCGCAGGGAGCATACAACCCCCTGTTGCGCCAACTCCACTGGCTACCGATTTGCTACCGGGCTCAATTCAAAGTGCTGGCATTGGCCTTTAAAGCCCTAAACGGTTCTGGCCCAAGCTACCTATCTGACCGCATCTCTGCCTATGAACCCACCAGGACTTTGAGATCTTCCGGGGAGACCCTGCTCTCGATCCCGCCTGCTTCTCAAGCTCGGCTGGCGGGGACGAGAGATAGGGCCTTCTCGGTGGTGGCTCCTCGGCTGTGGAACGCCCTTCCTACGGACATTAGACTAGCACCATCTCTAATGGTATTCCGCAAAAAGGTGAAGACCTGGATGTTTGTGCAGGCGTTTGAGTAATTTAGTGCAATCTGGTAATGGAACATAGGAATGGAACAATGGACGACGAACCTGGACTACGCTTGGATGATGAGAAGAGTGGGTACGGTTGTTTTTTGTAATAATTGTGCATTGTAATTGCTTATTGGTAATTTATGGATAATGTGTTAAGTCAATTGTTATATGTTGTATGGAACCACTGCTGTTTCTACTGTTTTTACTGTTTGTGAACCGCTGTGAGTCGCCTTCGGGCTTGAGATACAGCGGTATAGAAGCAAAGTAAATAATAAATAAATAAATAAATAAATAAATAATATACCACTGAACTAGAAGGACAGCGAAATAAATATATGCATGAATAAAGAATGAAATAAATGATTGCCCTTTTAAAACAACCACTGGAATAGCAAAATGAAGGAGCAATTGCACATGTCAAAGTGGCTGAACCCACTCATAACGTGTGGTAATTTAAATGTTATCCCAATGCTATGGGGGCTGGCTATTCAGCCAATGTGCTAGTTAAAAATGCATGACACTGAACTCATACCTCTGGGCTTTTCAACTCTAGGGCAACAAGAAGTCAATAACCAGAGAGAATGCAGGAGGCACCTCTTAATTAGTTGTCCTGTGTATGCAATTAGAACATTCCTTAAAGGTTAGCAGTCACTATCAAAATTAATAGGCAGGCTTAATATCTATTCTGTGCTTACCTTGCAAAAAAACCAAACAGCTCTCACATACCCATTTTGTGAAAAATTGCAAAAAAAAAAAAAGTGCTGGGGGCATTCAGCACCATGCAAGTAAAATGTGTCGAGGAGATTTTTGTAACCATAAGTGGGACTAAATGGAGGGTCTAAAAATTCAGCCATGTAGCAAATTTGTTGATCTATGTTAAATTTTTGATGTATAGCTCTATGTTGCAATGTGGCAGAATTGGCAGAAATAGGGTAGCAACAGTAGAGGCAAGATTAATTTGCATACATGCAGCCGATTGGTCGTATGCAGATGAGTGCAGGCCAGGATTTGAAAGGGCCACTGAGCCAGAATGGCAGTTGGGGGGAAGAGAGTTGAACATTCCAAAGGGGCGGAGTTAAGTTTAAAAATAGGAGTTAGAGAGTCAGAAGAAGTCAGTTAGGGATTCCTGTTTGTGAAGGACAGTTAGGAACTTCTGTGAGAGAAAAGCAGTTAGGAAAATGGAGCTTACGTTTTAAGGAAAATAACGAAGTGCCAGTGTGGTTTAAGGCGGAATATAGTTCTGTCAAGAGTGTATGAAAAAGTAACATATTTGTTGATGTGAAACAGTTGAAGTTTGATAGGAAGAGTTAACTAACTGAATGATATTGAATGTAAGACTCAAGACTGTAACAGAACACACAAATGTAACCATAAGCGTTGGAGCCAGAAGCTATAAATAAACTTTGTTACTTTGTTTACTACATGAGTGTCTCAAGCCAGTAATATAAAAGCCTCAAGGTAAAAGCTCACAAGAAAGCCCCAGCCAATTTAAAAAGGGGGAAATACATCAATATAAGGCAGTAAAAAGATTTAAAAGAAAATATTTTCCCCTCACATCGTCACACATAAAAAGACGCCTGTAAAAGGACTGAAATAGTGAAATGTCGTCGCAAGCCACTATCAGAAATAAGGCTGGCAAGTACGCAGTATAGACCATAGAATAGCTGGTATAGACCATAGAAAAGCCACCCCAAGGTCATACACTGAGTGCTAGTGAAGGTATTGAGTGCCAGTGAAAGTAAGAATGTGGTGAAGGCAGTCTGGGGTCTAAATGTGAAAAGCAGTTCCAGATCAGGAGTGCCAGCCTCCTTTATTTCCAACTGGATTCCCACTATCTCAATTTTTAGGAGACCCAGATAAAACAACCAAATTTTTATCCTAATGCAATGTCTAGACCTGAAATGAATGTATGTACCTGGGCACATGAGATATCTAGGCATTCTAGGAGTTAAGTTTAAACTGGTCATTTCATTCATCTAGCCTACTACACATATGTAGAGCAGAGATCCTAAGTTTGG
Organism: Anolis sagrei ordinatus; assembly: GCF_025583915.1. Taxonomy (NCBI): domain Eukaryota; kingdom Metazoa; phylum Chordata; class Lepidosauria; order Squamata; family Anolidae; genus Anolis; species Anolis sagrei. Next base: position 135,771,625 of record NW_026847438.1, on the reverse strand, counting down.
TGCCCCAACTATCAGATATGTTTCACTGCAAATTCCATCATTTTTAATTAGCATGATCATGGCTCTCAAAAGTTGTTCTAGAAGTTAAATCTCATGAGATATGGTATGTGTAGGAAAACATACCTGAAGAAGAAGAACTTTATTTTTCTACCCCACTTCCATCTCCCCGAGGGGACTCGGGGCGGCTTACATGGGGCCAAGCCCAAAGCAAACATACAGTTAAAAACAGAACAATAACATATTAAAATAGCACAAAACAGCATAAACAATAATAAACAAGCATCATAAGCAACAACAGACTCATTGTTGGAGGGGGGGAAGGGCGCCAGTATGCAAAACTAGTTAAAGGATAGGGTGGCCGATAGGTGGATAGAACCATATAGTAGCAGAGAAATAGTAGTATAGAAATAGAGCAATTAAACAGGATCAATTCAGCTTGACTTAAAAATGTAGTAATCAAATATAGGAATTTGGATTGAGCTCATGATTCAGGTCATCTGTCACAGGAGTCATCGGTCGAATACACAATAATAATAATAATAATAATAATAATAATAATAATAATCCTTTATTTATACCCCGTTAACATCTCCCGAAGGACTCGATGCGGCTTACAAGAGGCCGAGGCCCAACACAACAATAAAACAACAGCATAACAAATACAACAATAAATAAACTCATAAAACAAAGCAATAAACATTAAAACAGTAGCAATAAACATTAGACAATGACACCACAACGCATTTAAAACTAAGGCCGGGCCAAATGTAGTGATTAATTTTT